>JACEEZ010001835.1:0-115000 GCA_016584305.1 Chionoecetes opilio
TTTAAGAAGGGGGGGGACGGCCCCGGATAAAAAAAATAAAGAGAGATTCATGTACTTTAAAGCTCTCTTTAAAAAAAGGGGTACATAAAATATTTATAAAAAGTGTTATATTTCAGTTTTTTATATGGTAGAAACATTACTTGCCTTTACTATATTTTAATAGGAGCAGGGGTATATGAGATAAAAAAACTAGTAATTGCCAAAACTGCTTTGGCAGGGGGGACAGGGGGGCGGGCCTCCCCGGGGGGACGGGCAAGGGCTTGATGAGCATGAACGGAGATTGTACATACGAGGTTTCCCTCATATAAAATTTTTCGCAAGTGTTTTTTTTTAAACTTAATTATACGAACTACCTCCCCCCCAAGCGTCTCCTACATCCTCACACACCCAAATATTCCCAACGAACGATTGTTGGGAACGTGTGTTACGGACATTCTCACCTACTTTCAGGGTGATATCTAGTGTAAAATTTACTCGCGTAAAGGAAACCCAAAAAAAAGTTGTAGATGCCATGTTAAAGTAAAAGCCATGTAAGTCCTCAAGATGCTGAAATTTTTTAGTTTTTAAGGGGGGTTTGTAAGTACTTAGACTTCACTTACCTCTCAATTTTTAAATCACCTTGGGGTTCTTTGTTTGACTCCCTATAACCCTATCGGGCCGGACTCATACGGGAAAACAACAAACATTTGGGTCCCTTAACTATTTATTTACAAGATCTACACATAAAAAAATAGCCCCCCCCCAGCCACGGGCTCCCTCACTCACGCCCTAGATACTACCCCAAATTCGCCTACATAACCTACTGTCTGGTATCTGCCTTTTGGGGATAGATAAAAGGGGGTTATTTTTACTCACGCTTTCGACGGGGAAACCTGTACCCTTTTGCCCTCGTCGCGTGACCACGGGGTCCCCCTCTCCACGCACTCCCCTTTTCCCAGCTCGCGTCTCCCCAACCAACTCTCCTTCTCCTCGGGGTTCTCGCCCTGCGTCTGCTAGCGGAAAAACACCAGACACGCGGGGACTGGAAGGAGGGGGCAAGATCCCGAAGACTCCTCGTTTGGGGGAGTGTAGTCGGGCCGTGACCTGAAAACAGAGGGGCGACCCGGGTCCCCCTCCCTCGCTCCAAGATGGGGGCTGGTGGCGAGTTGCCATTTCGGCTCATCTAAACATATTTTCTATCCCCTTTTTTTTCTATTATGCTGCCTAATTTCCTATCAGCCACCACATGAAATTTACTTCGGGCGTTTCTGGAAAAGTACCCGCAAATCAATTGTTTAGGCAATTGAGGCAAAACCCTTCCCAAGACGGGCTCCTTTCCCGCCCCCAGAAAAACATTACTGGTCCACCAGGGGGAACACAAAACTGCTACGAAGGGGAACTGGGGGATCGGGACTTAAATGCCTATAAAATTCTACCCTTACATTCGCCCCCCTAGATAAAATTTTTTCCCGCGAAAGAATTTACTACTCCTGAACTTTTTATAGCACATGCGGGTTAATGAAAATATCTAATACATTGGATCCGACCTAAAAAAAGGCAGTACACACCGGCCTCTGGGTGTTTGTACTTTAAACCGTTTACAGGGGTTTTGCTTTAACCATAGGGGGAAAAACCCCGCTTTTACTTAAGTTCAATCTAGGGGAAAAAAACTCCAAGTTTCTAGCAACCCTGTACGGCCCAATCTGGAGGCAGACGCGTCACTTTTAATTACCGACAAGTGTTATGGGGTGTAGGGTATGTATTCAAGTGTAGGTGGTACAGGTGAATGTAACATGGTCGTTCAATGTTTAAAAAATTTTCCTGTCTACCTGCCTATGTTTTCCCAAAATACTGCACCCGTGCCATGCTAGGGGATATTATGGATCATAAAATTTTTAACCCGTCAAACATCCCCCGTGGAGGATCCCTGGTGGCCTCAGTGAACACTGCCCTGGATTCCTCTTCCAAACTCTCTCCAGTCGACTATTGGGAAAACTATCTCGAGAAAAAATCACACCCACTTGGGGCCTCCCCCTTTAATGAAACCCTCAAAAAGCTGGGACCTGTAGGGGTTAACTGCCAGGCTCCTCAGCCACTAATCTCAAAGGGATCTAAGCTCTTGTCGCTGTCGTTTGTTTTGACAACTTCGCGGAATGCCCCCATCTGCTCAAATAAAATGGCCCTGCCTGGCCAAAAAAATTTCTCGCAATCGTTTCCCGTTTTTTTCCCTGCTCGAGGGGCCCTGTGGCATCGCATGACAAACTCGAAGGCATAGCGTATTTTCGGGCACGCGAATTAAAAATCTCCGTGGCGAGGGGGATTATAAACTCGGGGTAAAATTTCCCTCTCGCTTTACAAGCTCGTATATTCCGCGCACGTTCTGATCGTTCCCTTCCATAATCCGTCGCACTTCTCGATGAAAGATCTTTCTCTACCCTCCCTCCTGACGGCCTCGCTGTTCTCAAAGTCAGGGGGAAAATCATTTTTACCTCGTTCCCGAATTTTTGTTTCCCTGCAACGGCCGTTGCCATTTCTGACAAACCCCTTTTCCCTCCGGGGAATATCGTGCCCGCCTTTTTTGTGGCTCGGCAAATCAGATATCAGGTTTTGGTGCGTAAAGGGGGCTCCTTGTGTACGGCCCCAGCTTTTTGTGCCAGGGGTATACCGCTTCGAATTTACTCCACGGCTCCAGTTTCCCTTTTGGCTGGCCTATAGCTTGCCTGAAAGCGACGGGGGTTTAGAACTGGGCACTATTGTGGCTCTCTTACGGGCTGGCGTCGCCGTATCCCGTCGTGGCGAGCTTCGTCTTCCCATGGCTATCTGCAGCCTCGCCCCAACTACTTCGGGCTCGTTTTTTCCCTCTATGCCTAAAAATACGCATGGGCGCTTACTCTTTTCAGGCACTGTTTGACCCGTCAATTTTAAACCTCCGATTAGGGGTTCCGGGATGACTTTAAAATTGAGCGCGCAAATTAAATCTTTGATGCCCTCACAGTCCCTCCCCCCATCATTTTCGCGCCAGTCTCAAAAATTCCCCGGGCGTTCTCACGGAAAAACTGGGGCGTTTCGTTCTCTTGAATGAGCTTCAAATACTGCTGCTTAAGGCCTCATGCTCAGCCCATACCCCTTTTAAAGGGCTGTTTCATCTGACATAGACGGCTATGTTTACCCCAATCTATAAAACCCCGGTGCCTTACCCCAAAAAGGTCTAAACTAAAGTCTACGCGTGTCTCTCATTTTCCAAAAGATCTCCCGCTCTTCGAACCCTTTCCCTATGAAGTGTTAAATCCTATCGCTTTCTTTGAACTGGGAATTTTAATTTAGGCCGGTTCAAACTGTCGGCGCGCTTCCCCCTGGTTACTTGCTCGTACACTTCCAACTCATGTTCCCTCCTTCTACCTATTTGCCCTCATTTCCCTATCTCTCTCTCTTCTCCCACCCCCTCTCTCTCGCTCTCTTTCCTTCTCCTGTTCTCCTCCCCCTATCTTCTCTCTCTCTTTCTTTCCCCTTTCTTCCCTCCCCAAACTTTTTTCTCCCTATCTTCTCTCTCTTTCTCCCCCCCTTTCTCTCGCTCTCTTTCCTTTTTATCCTCGCGTTCCCACGGGAAGATACTCTTGTATTTTTTTTTTGGCTCCAAAGGCTACAACTCCCCCTTTCCTTTATCAAAACACTCATGCTGGGGGGGCTATTGCTGCCAGAAAAAATTCCCCCTGTGAAACCGGGACAGGGGGGGAATGATCCCTGTGTGGGCCCCCAATGTAACGGTTTAGATTTTTTAATGGGGTTTTAATACTTAACTTCTTTTACCTCTAAATTTTTTAATCACCTTCGGTTCTTTTTTGAGACCCTATAAAGCTATCATTTTTCCGGGCCATACGGGAAAAAACAAACACTTGTACATTAACTATTTATTTACAAGATCTACCATCAAAATGCACCCCCCCCCACATCATCCCTCACTCACGCCCTAAAACTACCCAAATTACGCCTACGATAACTACTGTCTGGTATCTCCGGGGGAAATAATTAAAGGGGGTTAGGGGTTATCTCACGCTTTCGACGAAAACCTGTCCTTTTTGTCCTCGTCGGGCGTCACACGGGGTCCCCCTCCCCCCGCACTCCCTTCCCCTCCGCGGGCCCCAACAAACTCCCTTCTCCCGGGGTGTGTCTCGCCCTGCGTCTGCTAGCAGGAATAAACACCAGACACCGGGAAAAACTGAAGGGGTGACAAGAGCCCCGACATAAAAACCTAAAACATAAAACTAAGAAAATAAGGGAACTACAAAAGGGCCCCGAGGCCCACCGTGGGAAATTTCCCGTCACCTAACACTACCTACACCACCTTTTATCCCCCTCCATGAACCTATCCATTCCCCCATGACTCGCACAAATACCTGTCTACTGGACCATTCCACTATTCCCACCCTTTTGGCCCCCTTTTTCCCTATTTCCTTTCTAAAACTACGCTTCCCAGCTTAATCCGTTACTTCTTTTCTACCCCGGGTTTAAAACCGTAAGAACTTTTCCTACCTCTCCTTTATTAAACCCTTTATCCACTTAAAACTTCTATCAGATCGCCCTTCTCTGCGTCTCTCGAGTGATGTAATTTTAATAAACTTCAATCCCTCTCATAATTAAAATTCGCATCCCTTGTACTTTTGGTCATCCCTTTTTGCACTTTTTCTAACAACACTAATCCTCCCGTAAAATTTGGGGACAAACTGAACTGCATAGCTAGGTGAGGCCTGACAAACCAGATAAACTTAGAATAACTTCTGCACTTCTACTTTTAACACTTCTGGGAATGAATCCTAATACTCATTTAGTCTATTTCTGGCCTCAAAACATTTTTTTCCTAGGTCGGGGGTCGGGGTTACCCCCACTCCAAATCTTTTTCACCCTTTTGATCTTTTCAGCGATATATTTTCTTATGTTTTATTACCAGGGTTTTTTCTACCCTTCTAAAGCTACATTTATCAATTTAAAATTTCCCTGTCCCTTGACTGCCCCCCTCGTTAATTTATCTAATCTCCCTGCAATATGTTTCTCGACTGTGTCCAATAATCCCTACCTAACTTAGTATCCTCAGCAAAATTGCTGTATCACTGCTAATCCATATCCCCCAAATCGTTGATTAAATCAAAAATGTAATGGGCCCAAAAAACCCCCTTTTGGAACTCCCCTTTTCCCCTCCCCATTCAGATTTGGAACCATTAATTTTAACCCCTTTTTTGCCTATTACTTAGCCAACTTGATCCAAAAAGAAACCCTTTCCCTCTATACCTAGCCCTAACCTTATTTAAAGTCGCCGTGTGGGACTTTGCAAAAGCCTTACTAAGTCCCGATATTTATATCTAATCCCATCTTTTCTGCCGTCTCAAACTTTCCCAAAAACCATAATTGGTGAGACCTGCCTCCCTTTGGGGAATCCATGTTGTGAATCATTGATCAAACATGTTTTCTAATGCTCTCTAATGTTTTTTGAATAATAGATTTTCCAAAATTTACCCCCCACCCGATGTTAGACTTACGGGGCTAATTTGACTTTTGTCCTCTGTCTCCCTTCTTAAAAAAGGGGAAAAACATTTCCTTTTCCCCACAATAATGGCACATCGCCTATCTCAACCGATTTCCTAAAAAAGTCCCTAACGACTCACTAAAAACCTCCTTCATTCCTTTAATACCCCGGGTACCTTCTCTGGTCCTTGCATTTAATGTTTTCATTTTTTCTATCCCCTCCTCCCCCCATTTCCCAGTTTTCACAAAAATTTTTTGATTTTTTCCTCTCGCTTTTTTTGAACATCTGTTCATTTCAGGGTTTGTCTGTGTATCCCCTACGTAAAAAACACTTTAAAAAATAATCATTTAGACTCCCACCATATCCCACCGTATTTAAAACCCACCCTTCCTGACCTTAACGGCCCAACAATTCCCTTGTCTTTGTTTTATAACCTGTAGAACCCTTTGGGGCCCTGTTCGCCCGTTCTGCTACTTTTTCTCTAAAAATTTTTTTTACCAAAATCGGTTAAATTTTTCCTTCCTCGCCATCACGTTATAAAATGTTCTTTGTTTACCAAAACCTGCCCTTTAACTTAAAAAAATGTTTTTTTTTACTCCAATGTTTTTTTAACTTTGGGGGCATCCATTTTGGATCACTCTTTCTGGACCTTATTTCCCTATAAAAGGAAAATTTCTTTTTTTGTTCTCAATTAATTCCCTTCAAAAGGGTATAATCCTCCTCGGCTCCCCACCTCACTTCCCCTTCTAACCCCTCTAATTAAATCCTCAGCCCTGACCCCCTTCCCCGTCTAACCGCTCTAATTATCTCCTCAACCTCGCCTCACACCATTCGCCGCGCCAATTCCTCCAGGGGCCTCCTAATCCTTCTAAGGGGCCCCTTTTCCCCTGTCAAAGCCCTTCCCGGAAAATTTCTGCTCCTCCCTCCCACACCTCTTATTAAAACCTCCAGGTGTTTCTTAAACCCGCATAAATTGGGCCCTTTTTGAAATTAGGATTCGATGCCCTATTGCCACTTATTTTCCAACTTCCCATTTTAACTAAATCTGATCTCATAATGGTCGCTATTTCTTTCCCCCGCCTCCCATTTTAACTAAAACGTCTCTATTTGTCGCAATAGATCAGAATTTATCTCCTCTAGTAGGCTCCTTATTCTTTACTTAGGGAATTATCCCGGTTATATTTAAAAATTCATCTGCATCGCTGTCACCTATGATTAATCCCAGTCTAATTCCCAAAATTAAAATCTCCCCCACGCATAATCGATTATATCTGCAGGCCTTTTTTATTTCTTCCCTATAGGGGCTGAACCTCTTACATAAGTTTGGAGGCCCATACCTCACCCAAAAACATTTTCTTAGTTTCCCTCCCTAACCCTACCCTATAACTCTATGTGTCATCTGTTTTTTTTAAAATTGTTAAAACCACTGCAATGCATCTCTTGCTAAAACGCAACTCCTCCTCCTCGTCGCCTACTCTTTTCTTGGAAAAACTTATACCCCCTATCTCACTTCCGGATCGATACCTTTCTGACTATCCAACCTGTTTCTGTTAATGCTATTTTATCAAATCCTCTACACTATTTATTCCTCTCAGGAAATCACTTTTTTTAAATACCCCCACAGTTTGTATAGTAAACCTTCAGCAACTCCTTTTTTTTTTTGTTTTTCTTTTTTTTTTCCCCTTTATCTCTAACTAAACCCCTCCCTCCCCTCTCTTTTTTTACGAAATCATTTTTATTTTCCCTGCCTTCTGAAACTTCTCCTAGTGCCCCAAGTTTCCTTTACCCCAAACCCCCCGTGCCCTAAACCCCGGTTCTCTAACTTAAAAAGAGGGCCGAAGACGTCCTCGGCGGGGGGGAGATTTTATCGGGGCCCCGTACCTGTAACGAGTGGGGCGCCCCAAAGGTCGCCCTGTCTCGACTCCAAGAGGGCGGCTGGGGGCGATTTTGCCACTTCGGTTTCACCCTAAAAATTTTTTCCTTACCTTTTTTTCTATTATGCATCCCAAATTTTTCCTATCAGCCCCAAAAATGAAATTTTACTTCGGCCCTTTTTCCTGGTAAATTTCCCGCTACCAATTTTTTTAGGCAATTGAGCCTAAACCCCTTCCCACAGACTGGCACCCTTTTCCCCCGCCCCCAAAAAAAACTTTAAACGGGGCCCTTCAGCGAGAACAACAGAACTGTTTAAAGCGAACCCCAACTAGGGGATACGGGACTTAAAAATCCCTTTAAAAGTCTAGCCATTCCCCAAAGCCATGTAACAAACGGGCTACCATGCACAATGTTTTGTGCTTTCAAACCTCCTTGAAAGTTGCAATGATCAAAAACGAACAGCGTTGTGAGGAGATGAGGGTATTACTAATTTCCTCCCAAAAATTATGCATTTATGCTCATAAGAAATTTGGGGCTCAACACGATCTGACAAAAAAAAGTCATTTTTAAATTTCTTTCTGTTGAACAAATAATATTTTTATTACTAGTATACTATAAAAATTCACCAAAAAAAAAAAAAAAAAAAAAAAAGGGGGGAGCCATTTTTGAAAATGGGGTTTTCATTTTTGGGGTTGAAAAAACCAGAAAAGAAATTTTTTGGTTTAAAAACCCTGGCTTTCCCTGTATTTTGGGTTTACCGGTTATGGGCAAATTTTTAAAGGGGAAATTTTGGTATAAATTTGGGATTTTTATTTTTTCCCTTGGGGGCCATTTTGTTGTGTGCTTTTTTTACTCAAATCGGGCCCCAAAGGTTTACAGCGAGCCAACCAATATTTTTTCAAACTGGTTATGGGCAACCAAAAACCACAAAAAAAAACTTAAGACCCTAAAAAAAGGTTTAGCCTGGGGGCTGCTTGGGTTTTGCAATCTAAAAATGATACAGCTTTTTAAATTTTGTTCACTGTCTAGAACTCCTGAAAATAAAGAAAAAAATTTTAAGCTTTTAGTTATTGTCCAAAATTTTTTTTTTGGCGAATATTCTTGAAAATTTTATCAAACCCCAATGGGGCCCCAGAACATAACAACGTCCGGTTTTTTTTACATCGGTGCATTGTGGGGGTAAAGCGGGTCGCCGCGGTGGACCCCCAAAGGGAAAAATACGGGGATGGAAAAATTTCGAGTTATTTTTTTGGGGCGAAAATTGATATTCAAGGTGCTATATTACTGTGCTCTTTTTCTCGCTGACAACCTATAAAAGAAACTGAGGTAATGGCTGATGTGGGTTTTCCCCGAAAAAAGGTTTTCCCTTAGTTTTCAAATATTTTTGGAAGGGAAAATTTTTTGGTAAACCCCTTCCCTCTGCTTGAAAAGTATTTTCCCAAAAATTTTTTTATTCTTTTTGGAAATATACTTATTTTAAAAGAAAAAAAAAAATTGAAAAGAAAAATACCCCAACCACCAATAGGGGGGAAAAAAAACCCCACCCTTCCCCCATAAAGTCAAGTCCTTGGGTTTCAGTTTAATTTTTTTTTTCAAAAAAAAAAAAATTTTTACAACCCCCAAACAAAAGGGGGCAAACCCCACGAAGTACAAATCAAAGTGGCTTGTTTATATATTTTTTTAAAATAATAAAATTACAAAAAAATATATGAAAATTAAAAACAATTTTTAAATATAAATTATTATATATATTTTATATAATTTTATATATATATAGTTATTTTATATATTATAAAATTATAATCTATATTTTATATATATATATATATATATATAATATATTATAAAAATAAACAAAATTCCCCCCGGTTTACAATTCTTTATTGGCCCACTCGCACTGCAACCGTTTCACTTTCTATATCATAACCTCGCTAAAAACAAAAGTAAACCATTCAAGCTAAAAAAGGCTATAAAGGATATGACCCCTTTTTATACATTTCTTTTTCATGAGCTTAAACGGGCCTTTATCAACGTTACAAAAAAATTATGTTAGCCTTTTTTTCAGTAAAATATATCGTGACCCTCATTATTTTTGTACTGACAGTCATTCACACAGATTTATTAGGGCAGCAAATACACGCAAAAGCACTAAAACGCGACACTTGACCCCCACGGTGGGCCTTTAAATCACCGCCGCCCCATAACGCCCTGACAGGCTGACTGCCGGGAGGCAACTAAAATTTTTTTTGTGGGGCCTCTACCATAAGAAGCTTACAGAGGGCTGCCAGAAAATTTAAATTTTTTAAAATTTCGGGGGCTTTACTGAACACTTGCCCAAAAATAAAGCAGATAGGGGTTATTTACCGATTTTGGCAATATTTTTCTGCCGCGGGGGGCCTAAAATGACCGTTTGGCGTCATAGGTTTTCCCAACATCCCTTCTCGAAGGACGCATAACCTTTCAATAGAAGGAAAGGGAGGATTAATTAATGAACGAGTGTGGGGAAAGACAAACAGACGATATAACTAAACAAAAAACGGGATCAGTGACCAAAGCTTGAGAGCCAAGCTGAATGAAGAGACGAGAGGAAATTTTTTACGGGTCGTCGCAGGGGGCGGATTGCCCAAACGGAAACCGGCTGTGTCCCTTAGGCCGGGGGCTTGGGTGGTCTGATTTCCCCGGCCCGGGGCCCGGGCCCCCCCCTTTTAGCGCATTTATGGAGGGTTGTGAGAGACGTTTATCCCCGGGAAACCGAATGCCTCGTCTGGCTCAAGCCAGACGGGCATTGTAAATTCGGAAGTGATGTCTGGGGAAAACCTATGGGCGCGAAAAGCTCATTCAGGCCCTCTCCCCTTTTTCTAGCTATTGAATCTGAAGGGTATACCCCAAAAGGGGGGATTGGCCACGGGGCACCCGGCTGCGTCCTGGAGGGGTTTAAAGGGTCTGAGGGCCGCCGGCCGGGCCCGGGGCCCGGGGGGCCCCGGGCTGAGTAACGCTTTTACGAACAAGTGGCTTTTCGGGATTAGGCCCGGTAATATTTTGGACCAAATCATAAGTTCAACATTTTTTGAAGCAAATTTTTAAGAGAGAGAAAGAGAGATCAGCTGTTTCTAGCATGGGGTTTTTGGAGACCTGGGTAGAAAAGAGAGAAACCCCCCCTCGGGGTTTTAGGTTGCCCGATGAAGGTGACTCCTTGGACGGCGCTGCCATTGACGAATGCCAAAATCAACAAATTAATGGGGATTGTTGGTATCGAGGACGACACTTCAGTAAGTATACACCGCCGACTTGGGGGGGACGCATCGCCACAGATTCTGGACGTAAGCCGACATACTGGTAAATGTTGGACAGTAGGGACAGCGTGATAAAATCTTACGAGAATAAAAAGCTCAAAGAGTCGTGGGAGCCCCTTTTGATAGGGTTCTTCTAAGAAAGATTCTCCATGCCCGTGCCGCCCGTGAGGAGTGGAGGCCGAACTGAGAGAGCGGAGTCAACAGAGAAGAACCGCCCGGCGAATCCAGGGAAGTGTGATACGCTTGGATTTCAGGGAGAGAAAGCTCTACCGTGACGTACAGTGATCGATGAGTTGGAAGTGCAATTATATTAGGTAAGCCACAAAAATGCATTCGATAATTTCTTGGGAATATTAATTCTGTGAGAACTAAATTAGAGAAAGACAAGTGTTTATCTATGTTGTATGATTATGAACATTATAGCCTGAATGAGATAAAAACTACCCTACCAGTATCACTTCCAGATATGTGACTTATCTAGTCGAGGAATGAACGAATGCCCATCGTGGAGTTGTGTGCGTGTTGATCAAGCAAACTTGTGTTTTCCTATATTCTCGATATGGATACCATATAATGAATCAAATTTGGCTTAAGATACATGTGTGCCTGGCCGTTTTTGTTTGTGTTTGCTACGTGGCCACCCTCAGCTTCCCCCGATTTCAGGCATGATGCTTTTCAGTAAACATGCAGTCAAAGCTGAAGTCATGCCCGACCATTCTGCTGTTTACATTAATCATGGTGACGATGATACCAGTAAGGCGATCGCCTGGGGGTTGTCGGTATCTAATTAGGTCGAGAATGCTATGAGTGTTTTTTGGGGAAGGTATACATGCTAGGTTAGAAAACATGTGATAAGCATTGTGGCAGTGGCAAGCTTTATGGGAGTTTAGCCCCCTTTTCAGCTGTATATTATCTATTATATAATATACATACAATATATTTTTGAAAAAAAAATCTTTGTATCAGGTGTCGTATTTCATCGGCGAGAGCCGGACCGACATCGACTGGCGACGTTTTTGTTTTGGAGCCCTCGAGGAGACCACCACTGCCGGACAGACCAGCGGCCCGCAGGTCGTGGCGTTCCAGAGAAAGTCGGGTTTTTGGAGTGGAGAGGTAGAGTACAGCCGACTACCTCTCTAAGCTATTGTTGAGGCTGGTGATGTAGAGAGAACCGGGACCGAAAATCCGGTGTCGTGGTAGCTGTGACTTTCAAACGTAGGAGGCCTGGATGTTCCGTTAACATGGAAACGCCACAGGCCACCCTCCAAGAAACTGTGCATCTACACCAGGCAGTATCCGACGGAGATGAACAGGTTGTCAGTCCTCAAAGCATGCCTCCCTGGGTTAACCTTACTTGAAGCGCCAAGTCGGAACCATTTCCCCATTCTAGACGTTTTCAAAACGCTTCAACCAAAGAAGTTCCAATTATATTCCTATCCATCGAAAATGGTATAAGGCATGTGGACCATGAAAGAGACTTTGGACCTCTGAAAGTAAAGCAGGTGAATTTAGTAAGTGATCTAATCTGGTAGTAGTGACTACTGTCTCCAAAAAAGTCTTCCAGAATCATCCCCATGAATCAATATTTATGCTCCGATCTGCGTAGTCTGTCAGCAGGTCAAGTTCAAAAAGCACTCCAATACACGTGAAACACTTACGCGTAGCTTCCACAACTGAGAGTAGAAGCAAACACTAAGAGAGAGTGCCGTCAGAAATGCATACGGCAGGATGATAGCACTAACCAGTAGGCGACATTGTTTGCGCAGGAGGCACACTACCACGCTTCATGCTATAGAATTACCTAGGAACAAAGAGGGCAGCAATGAAATGAACAAGAAAAGTAACAGTGAATTTTACTGTTTCACAAGGTTGAGGAGAAGCTTACAAGAACTTTTCGAATACTCAGAGAAAGATTTATCCCCAACAAGAGATTCTACCAGTCACCCCTCCTGCCCACAAAATTGGATCATTATGTTGGTCTGTGGAGTTTAATTCTTCTGAGGATTCAACAAGAAGAATATGCACGGAAGACTGAAATCCGAGCTTGGAGGTGCATTAAAATATTGTTCCGACGACACGGGAATAGTTGTTGATGGTCATGCTGTGTCTCCTTAAAGGCTGTTGTCTTGGAAAATCAAAATCTCACATAGGGAGCTCAAGCTTTGGAAGGCAAGTCTACAGATTATCCAAGATCATAGATCAGAACTTCGTCACATATCCGACGGCCCATCAAGAAGGACAACATGATTTTCACACCCGTGGCCATATCATCCGTCTGATGTAGCTACTCATATCGCCATACCAAATGAGTTACAGGCGATTTCTGGTCGGGCCTCCTCACTGGAGGAACAACTAGTACTACGAATAAATCCCAAAGGACTGCTATTCTCTTGTCGAGTCATTTAGCCAGGACATGATATACGCTGTTAAACGTGGCAGTATAAACACCAAAACATTTCCTGCTTCCTTATGCGGTAAAAGCCTCACGGGAAACACTGAGGTCATTCGGATACTGAATAAGTTTGGACTGGGGTGTTCTTATACAGCTGGCGCGATGATACCGCTCTGGTGTCTGCAGAAGTTGGCAATGGGCCTGCAACCAAGAGCTGTTCTACCCATCTCCATCAGCCCCATTGTCTTGCACAAATCCTCATGGGATAATATAGACAGACTGGAAGGAGACACCTTTACTGAAAAGGTACATCACATCGCGTCAACGGAAAGCGTCACAGACTAAGTTCTATGGACCTTAATCCACCCAGCCTGAACTTCCACGCATTGACAAACTGAAACAAGATCGTCAACATTTTGACACGAATGAGCTTGAATCTATTTAGCTGTGTGCACGTGTAGGTCCCTACAGCCTCTACCAACCAACGAGAGACACATCCTAGAATCACAAGATTTCGTATTACAACCCATTTTGGAAAAAGGGAGATACTCATATAAGCTGCCACCAGCCCACAATGCTATCACATGTTTTCTAACTCTAGGCATTTATACCTTCTCAAAAAACACTCTTAGCATTCTCGCCCTAATTTGATACCGGTGAGCAAAATTTCGGACCGGGGCTGACCGACTACAGGTTTGGTAAATCTATCCGTGATCTACCTGACTGTATAAATAACACTTGTAGATACCCTGTTCTCCCAGACCCTATTGCTAATGCTAACGATAATGCTCATGCTGTCTTTGGTATATGTGTTGTAGAAGAAATTCTAGTTTTAAATAATGTGCTTTATAATGATCATCACTTTCCCAGTAAGCTCACATATCGCCAAGGGAGAAGGTGGATTTCGGAATTAGATGTTTGTTTAGTCTCTCCTAATTTAATAATTTTTATAATTTTACGGTTCTTGATAATGCAAGTCTGCTTTCAGATCATGCACCGATATCTGTGTCTTTAAGGGCTTCTTCTACGGATATGAAACAACTCTGCTTCCGTTCTTCCTGCTTGGGTGATCATGCAGTGTTGCATAATGTTAGAAGTGTCGGGTTAGTTAAGAAACCATATCATTTTAATAATTTAGATCGAAAAAAAACTGTTACAAAGTCTATCCGAGTACCAGCCGCCCACGCTTGGAAGAGATAATGATGATATAACTACTGGTCCAGAATTTCTTTGCAATATGTTATACGACTGTACACGCGCTAGCATATCACAGCGCATCGTCAATGCCGCATCGGCCACGACGGACCGCTGGCAACAACTAATCGACGCTGGGGATGAAGGACCATCTGGCGGGCTATAAATTGGAATGGGAAATTAAATGAGCAAGCGGTAGTAGAAACACTAATCCATGGGATGTCGATTTTAAGCGCCATTTTGAGGAAATCTTAAACTCAGATGATATTGAAAATTTGGACTTAGAGTCATTCAGAAGTCGTGTGTATATTCCTGTACTGGACGATCCCATCTCTCTCAGCGAGGTAGAAAATCAGATTAAGAAACTTAAAAGTAACAAAGCGTGCGGGCCTGACGGCATACCACCAGGAGTGTTTAAGTGGCTACCGGCAGAGTTACTTATGTATATATGTACTATATCTAATAGCATCTTCCAAGCTGGTGCGTACCCTTCACAGTGGGCGTATGCTAATTTTTTTACAATTTTCAAGTCAGGTTCACGATCCTTACCAGAAAACTATAGGGGTATTAGTATAATGAATAGTCTTACCAAACTGTATGACATGGTGCTTTGCCAAATTGTCATTATTTTTTAAGCCATATCGCGAACAGGCAGGTAGACAGGCAGGCAGGGGTGCACAAAAACACCTATGACCTTACGTCTTCTTACTGAGATGGCTAAAAGGAAAAAGTTAGTCTTATATATCACTTTTGTGGACTATTCAAAGGCCTATGATCGAGTTGTAAGGAAAATTTTATTTAATACATTAA
This sequence comes from Chionoecetes opilio, assembly GCA_016584305.1. Lineage (NCBI taxonomy): Eukaryota > Metazoa > Arthropoda > Malacostraca > Decapoda > Majidae > Chionoecetes > Chionoecetes opilio. The sequence goes on from JACEEZ010001835.1 coordinate 15,062, forward strand.
AGCGGTTGGGGTGTGGAATGGTCATGTTGTTTGCCATCATAGCCATGTACACTGTGACAAATAGCATTATCGGAACCGCTCTAATAGCATCTACTATCGGTGTGCGCCTAGGTGCCCCCACCTCCTGCTGGCTTTTTGTACTGTATGTGAATGATATGATACATTTGATTAAGAATAACAGTGATTTTGATGGTTTTTTATCATGGCTCCATGTACTAGTCCTCATGGATGACACTGTCTTGTTGTCCACAACAAGGGCTGGCATGATTAGGAAATACAGCTTTTAAATCATATTGCTCTCAATCATACTCATGCTATGAAATTAATATAGTCAAAACCAAATTTATGGTTATAAATGGTGTTGCCTCGGACAAGGAAACGCTTGTTGTGGACACCCTGACGATGGAGCACTGTAACCAATACATATATTTGGGCAGCCCTTTCGTCGCTGACGGTTCCACTTCCTCAGCCATAAAAGCCCATGCTCACAGAGTCACATGTCACGTACTTAAGTTTATTGAATTTCTTAATAAAAACAATGATATTCCATTTCCTATAGAATTTAAGGTGTTTCATAGTGCTTTAATGTCATCAATACTGTGGGGATGTGAATCGTGGTTGAACGGAGACTTAAAGCTAATACGTAAGTTCTATATGTGGTGTTTAAAAACTTAAAAAGACTATTAAGTGTTCGAAAAACAACCCCCAATGACTTGTGTCTGGTAGAATCTGGTTTTCCCCCAGTACAAACAATAATATAGAGTAGCCAGCGTAGGTTCTTCTCAAAAATGTGGACTGACAGATCAACTATGGAAGATGATCCATTTGTTTTTTGTTTAAAGATGGTATGGAAGAAAACGTTCCCATATTATCTAATTAGTTCGAGACTTTGTAAGAAATGATAATGATGATGTAGAAAATGCAAGAGAAGAGTTAAGGATAAAAGTTGCAGCTTCTACCTCAACAATGTCTCAATATTATTATACTGTAAAGCCTTTCATGTACTTAAAATTAAAAGTACATGAAATTTATAAAAGAAAAGACAGTGTTAACGAATTGAAACGTATTTCCTGGACACGGTTGCGCTTAAGCGCACACTCTCTTGCCATTAAGAGGGTCGATGGAACAGAAGGGGCAGAGGAGACTGCACATCGAGGAACGGTTGTGTGAGTGCAGTGAAGTGCAACACGGAAAATATATATTTTGAGCAACTTTCCCTTATCACAACAGTTTCGTGATTTTTTATCCAATTTCAACTTTGGAAAATCTAATGAATGAAAGAAATTATTATGACGTGATTTTTTTGTTTGTTCATGACATTTTATTGCTATTTCAAGGCTGAAATCAACATTTCTCTTATTCTGGTGTGAACTGTCTCCGTGGTGTTATTCATTTTTCCTCTTTTTCGATTTTAACTTTTTTAGATTTGAATTTTTCGATGTTTTAGCAAAACGTTCTTTTTTTATTGGTTTTCTTATTTTTGATGTTTTATTGTGCCATGTTTTTTGTATTATTTACTTATTGATTATTAGTTCTATTATTATAACCTAGTTTTTCTGTTTTCATGCAGGTTATAGATGATTTTAAAATTTTACAGTCTTTCTTGTACTTTGTGTTTCTTTTTACCTTGTACTTTGTGAGAATTTAATCTTATTTAATGTAGCTTAAATGCGATGTTATTTTCAAATTTTTGTTTTTAGTAGAGTTGCTGGATTTTTAGGTTGAGCCCATAGACCACTGTAATCTGGACTGCGCACGGAATATCGGCCTGTTGCACAAGGGCCTGAAGTCGGAGGGCCGCTCGGATTCATATATATATATATATATTATATATAATATATATATATATATATATATATATATATACGATATATATATATATATATATATATATACGGATATATATATATATATTATATATATATATTATATATATATATCATATATATATATATATATATATATATATATATATATATACTTATATATATATATATATTATATTATATATATATATATATCTACGGATCATATAGCTGGTTTATCAGTATATATGATATACTGTAATCTTCGTAATGTTTGTTCTGTAATATTATCAAATAAAGAATAGTAAAAGACGCTAAGAAATGCCATTACGAGACTCTGAAGAAATATGCATGAACTTAATATTCACTTCAACTCTTCGCCATTTTAAAACTTTGCAAGTCAACTTTTATCATGAAGGGTATCAATATAAGCGCGATTTTATTAGCTTTCCATTGATGAATTTTGTTATCTGATAAATTAATTACCAGCATGCATAAATTAGCGTTAACTAAATAAATAAAATCATCAATCGGGTCATTTTCCCGACTGTTACCCTTATCTGTGTGATGTTACAGGTAAACTGGGGTCAACCCAAGTAAGAATACTTACAACTGTTGGTGACACAGTAGGGTTTGATTGCCTCAGAAGTGTAGACTGATGGGTAGGAGTCTTTACCGTCCTAGCCAGACACTTCAAATGGTAGTTTATAAAAAGTGGTCGAGCGGTTGTTTTATAAGGCTTTGTTATTACAAAGTACCAGAATACATAATTACAATATATATATATATATATATATATATACTATATATATATATCTATATATATATAATATTATTATATATATATATATTATATATATATTATATATATATATATATATATTTTAAAATAAGCTATATATTATTCTATATATTCTATACTAGCATATATTATGATATATATATATATATATATATATATATCTGGTACCATCTGTGACGGGCGAGTGACAAGTCACGTGTTTCCGACGGCCAAGGGAATGGCCGGAAACAGCTCAGTGACTCTGTCCGTTGTTGCTTCTGTCTTCCCTCGCGGCCAGTTGCAGCATATATGAGTTTTGGCCGGAATCTAACAGGTTCCGGTGTTCATGGTCTACTCAGGGCCTGTTGCATCTGTGTCAGCGTCATCATCCTTGGGCAGAGCGCTGAGATGATACACACAGCTTGTGTGTGTAGCTGGAACCAGGTCGAGGTGTCTACTGTTGCATCAAGACACCAGTTGTCTTGATGCAGGCCATGGCGTGGATACTTCGTCAACATAACCTCCTCAAAAGATGTTGTTGCCTCGACAGACAGGCGACAACAACAATCCTGTAGCTTAATTGATAAAATTAGTTATATACATATAATCTATACCTATTCAGCATCCTAATATCGCTCGGTCACCTACCCATATCGCGTCCTCGCGATGGGCTAAACTCTATAGACATGTACCTAACCATGTAATATGTGTACTATGGAGTCACGACTTCGCTGTCCATATTCCCTTTAAGGTGCCTATACAAATTGAGGGCTTTCTGGACAACACAGCACAGAGGAATCACAATAATATAAAAGTACAATAGGAATAATGATTGAGGGATAATGTACATAGGAGTTAAGTAAACTTGTACAGCAGCTTTTAAATCCGATGAGTTAGAAAAGTGAACTCGGAAAGGCTGTTAGTAATATACTTGATTTTAGAGAATTACATATTCAAGCTATCAATGGGAAAAATATTACTAGAAAATTACCAGTAAAACCATGTGTGGAATTGTAAAGGGAATATGTCAGGTTGACGGGAGCGCCATGCTGAGGCGACAAGAACCGCGAAGTTACCTGACACTTCCTGGTTTTTCAGTGCCGTCAGGCATACTACAAACACAAAGAAAGGTTTTGTGAAAAAAAATAGTGTGACTAAAAAATGATCGATGAAATATTTCCTTAGGTGCCAGGTGAGTATAAGGGCACAAAGCAGGGCCATAGAAGCATCTTTCTGGTTAGCACAATTTCACAACTCCACACGTTAAGGACAGAAGGCAAAGAGTGAGGCTGGACAATGAATAATTTAGATACTCGGACTTACATTTTTGCAAATCAGATAAATGACCAATCACGTACAACGGCAAGTCTTTGGATATTAAAATAATCGATTGAGGCAAGTTTACAGTCATTATTCTCATTCATGCAAAAGGAAACGGTTCAATTTGATGAACTTCAAAATATGTCCGTGATTGAAAGGGTATATGAATGACTCTTGCGTCTGACGTCAGCACAGACTCCAGTAAGGGATAGTAGTGATGATACCGCGTGAGTCAAACAAGGGTTTTAATTTATATTCCTTTCTCCAATATCTAAAGCAGTGGATAAAGTCCTTGACAGGGAAAGAGAGGAAGTCACCCTTCCACGCGTGCGTCTGCAATGTCTGTATTATCATTGAGTTTAGCATGCAAAGAGAGTTAGCTGTGTTCTGCAGTTGGGTAGTATTTGATTAATTTCCATAGAAATATATATGTCGTTTAAACTGGCTAGCACCTTGTTCATAGTAAATGTTAGTTTATCAACATACAAGGCAAGATCATCACATGCATTTCAAGTTTAGCGATATTCATGCAGTTTAACTGTATGGCTTTATTGCTTGCTGATGCTATGGAAGCTAGCTGATTAAACCTGTTACGTAATTTCTACATCCTCATTCATAGCCGTTCCAAATATCATGCGTGACAGTTGACCTATACCATCAATGAATCCCGTTTAGCTCGGTTAGAAACATCAAGGCCGTGGCAGTTGTCTAGGGCAAGATTGATTGTGTCATTGAGGTAAGTCAAGACGTGCACGAAAGAGAGGAAAATAATGGTCTCTATGATAATTTTGATCCCCCGACCAATTCGATCTCCAGGGACATAGGTTTCTGTGGGAGACTATTTTCCAATTGAATTAAAGCTGTGTTCAGTTGCTCCGTGACCTCCCTCAACCTGCTCGGTATCCTCAGAAGAGCAGTATGGGGGTACGTAACCCACAACACATCCTCCACCAGGGAGCTCGACCCAAGTGGGCAACGAGGGCTCCAGGCTTGAGATGTGAAGGGTCCACAGCCCAAGTAGAGCTCATGGTGAAGAGATATATGAAGGCAAACATGTCTGGAACAAAACAAGCTATTAGCGATAAACTATTTGATACCAGAGCGAAGGTTATAAAGCATACGGTGGGTTAGTTGGAAGAGTTGAGTTATCATTAGTCAGACGAGTAGCATTGCTCACTGGTGCAGTTTTCTACAAGGTTAATCAGGCTTTGCACTGGTCTTTTTAAGTCTGTCACTGTGTACTACCTCCAATGTATTTAACCTAGGATCAAATATCTCAAACTTATGACCTTGTAATTGTTTTAACACCATGGTGTTAGTCCCACCAGGCGTGGTCCCCACAAATTTAGGAGACAATTTTGAGTGTCTCTCGGGTACTCTATCATTACAAAGTCATCTACTTGTACAGTAACAGGAGAAGAACGCTTGTGTTTGTTGGGAGCACATAGCAGCCTTTGAACTAGCAGTCTGTCTTTTTACATCTTTATGGATGTCTGAGAAAACCTGTAATTGGCTCTTAGCATATCATCAATATTATACACAGGTTGTTGAGGACTACCTAGCAAGTCATAAATGAGTCTTTCTCTATCCCAAAAACTATGTAATACTGGATTGTCCTGTTGACTCGCAAACGCTACTATTTATGCTAGCTGCTACATGTGGTAACCAATCTTCCCAATTTTCTAGTAAGCCACTGACACCCCGGGCGCAAAATTTCTAGGATTTTCCTATTGGTGCGCTCCACAAGGCCGTTACTGGCGGGGTGATATGTTGCTACAAGGTTTGACTTATGTTAAACATTTTGCAAATTTTACTCAGAAGTGCGTTGCGAAACTCAGCCCCGTTGTCACTTAATAATACTCGTGGTGTCGAGTAGGGACAAAATAGATTGGCTATGAGGGCGTGAGCAACCGCACGGGCAGTTTTATCCTTTAATGGGGCCATTACAACGTACCTAGACAAGTGATCTACACATACTAAGAGGTACTTGGAACCCTGATGGCTAGCGGGAAGCTGAAGTAGGTCTATTGCAGCTACGTCCCATGTCGTTCGGGGGAGGAATATTCTAAATCGGTGCTGGCTTAGGCACCGTCCCTTTGTGCTGAGCGCATTTCACACACTTTGCTACATACGCGTCTATGTCTACACGCATGGTCGGCCAAAAATAACTTCTACGGGCCGCAGTAAGGGTTCGCTCCTTCCCTGGATGACCGGCAATAACCGCATCATGAATTAACTTTAATACCACAGGTACATATGACTCAGGTATCACAAATTGTGCCACAGGATCTGCTTTTTGAGGCCAATATCTACAAAGCACTCCGTCTAAGGACAAAAAAAATTGTGAGAAAGGAATGGTTAATTTTGGTAAATTTGATTCATCACCTGATTCCAGAGCATATATGACCTTGTTCCACACGTCATGTTGACGCTGGGCATTGGCTAATTCATGAATGGCAAACTTTTGTAAAACAGGGGGTGTTTCTCCCACGGATCCTACTGGTACATTCCTAGACAGGGCGTCAGCCACTACATTGGCTCGACCTGGCACGTATTTGAACGTTGGATTAAACTCTTGTAAAGTTAGGTACCAGCGCGCGAGTCTACCGCTAAGGTTTCTTCCCTTAAATAGTTCGGTGACGGCTGCGTGATCTGTAAATATAGTTATATCATATCCAAAGATAATATCCCTAAAATGTTTGAGAGACCAGACAACAGCGAGCGTCTCCTGATGAGTGACAGAGTAATTTGACTCGGCAGGATTTAAGGTTCTACTCGCATATGCAACAGCGCGATTTTTACCGCTTGCGTCAGGCTTCATTAAAACCGCTCCAAGGCCCAGGGCTGACGCATCCGTATACATGATGAAAGGAGCCTTATAATTTGGAAACGCCAAGACAGGTGCGTTGGTTAGGGAAAATTTAAAGTCTTGAAAACTTTTATCTTGTGCAGCATTCCAATGAAACGGTGTATCTTTCTTTAACAATCTGTTCAGAGGCGATGCCATGGCGGCAAATTTTTTAATGAATCGCCGATAATAGCCACACAATCCAATGAAAGAACGGACATTGTCTACACTCTGTGGTTGCGGGAAGTTTTGAATTGCTTTAATTTTATCATTCATGGTGTGAGTTCCGTCCTCATCGACGATATGTCCTAAGAAGGAAATTTTAGCTTTTAGAAACTCACACTTTGTGATTTTAGCTTTTAGACCTCCTTCTTTAAGCTTAAGGAGTACAGCTTCTAAAGTGGCAAAATGAGACTCTGATCCTTACTACAAATGATCACATCATCAAGATATGCATATAACATTGTTTTCCTAGCATACCAGCAATTACCAAACAGGTATTTATCATTCTTTGAAAAGTGATAGGGGCTGATTTAAGCCCAAAAGGCATTCTAAGCCACTCAAAATGTCCGCTGGGAGTGCTGAAAGCAGTTACTTCCCTTGACACGGGCGCCATCGGTACTTGCCAGTAACCGCTTAGAAGATCAAGGCTACTGAAAAGTGTATTACCTGGTCCTAGAGCCATCAACAAGTCACTTAAAACAGGGAGAGGATACCTATCGTCCTCAGTTACTTCATTTACCCGCCAAAAATCAATTACAGGTCTGTAACTTCCGTCCTTTTTAGGAACGAGAAATAAGGGCGAGTTCCACGGTGATCGGGAATTTCTTATTACATCCTGTTCCAACATGTCTTTTATTTGATCATCGACTATTTGCCTCTGACTGTGAGGAAGTCGATAGGCTGGAATATAGACCGGCTGGGTACCTGATTTTAATTTAATGTGATGTGTTGTTCGGTCAGTAACGCCTAGACAATCTCCTGGCATGGCAAAAACATCACGGTATTGTTGTAAAAGTCCTAACAGTGAAGGCTTTAATTCAGGATAGTCCACTACAGTGACGAGTGAATCAAAGGTTTGTACAGGAGCCGGGTTGTTTTCGAGTGCATTATTGTATACTGAAGAAATACAAGTAGCTGGGAGTTCCAAAGGTTCTGCTACAACCGACGCGTCATAAGCTAATGCTTTACTTAAGAGCATCCCTTGTTTTAATTTGATCGGACCGTCGGTGGTATTGACCACAAGGGCGACAGTCTTGTGTCCCTCACGAACCGTGCTAAGAGTTGATTCCACAACTAGTCTTTTTATTTGACTAGGGCCTTCAAAGCAGATGTCACACCCTACGGTAGCTTTGGGAACTGACACGGGAATGTGCATGGCCACACGGTGGGGTATCTCGTGGTCCCCTAATACCGTGGCATTAACAACTTTCCAATTCTCCCTATTATCTTTTTGGGTACAATTTACATTCTGAAGGGCAGGTACGGCCTGAGTTTGGGCTGGTACAGTACCTAGATTTACTTTGCGATTTAGTCCACACTCGGAAGTCAGGCGCATGGGTTGATTCATTGCTTGAAAGCCTTTTCCTTGAAATTTGATCATATTGATGTCAGTATGAATCACCATACGATTGGATTTGAGCGATTTCAACCCTAACAACCCATCCGTGGGCAAGGAGAAGTTGGAAGCTACATAAAAATCCAAACGCATAATAGATGTGCCTTTTCCTAAGCTGATGGGTAGGCGAACAATGCCTAAAATGTTGAGAGGCTCGCTAGTAACACCCATTAAATTTAGGTCATTGGGACGAAGAGGCCAGTGTCCACTGCAAAAGATGCCTTTAACCGTCCCATTTTTGTTGACAAAGTCATTATGTTGGCTTGACTGCAAGCGGCTACTAGGATGTATATATCTCAACATCATCCGATACCACTGCAGTATTTTCTTCCTTAATGATTTTTCTTCCTAAGTCAGTCAGTCAGTCATTCTTTGTTTTTGAATGACCGCCCCCTCCACGGCCTCGGGAAAAGTTGTCTTTCATTTTGACAAGCGTTAAGCAGTCATCAGTGAAATGGGTGGTGCTTTCATGGATTGAACAATATGGATTGTTTCCTGTCGCGCCACGAGGAGAAGAGGAATAAGGTTTTGTATACTGCAGTGTTGTTAGGTCGCATCTGCCTTCGCGTGGAGCCGTCTCATCTTGAAATAATGTTTATTGGTAAACTAAGCATTTACAAGACCACTGGCGTCACGATAATTATTCTTTCTCTTGGCTTTACGCTGATCCTTGACACGATTAAAACACCTGCTAGTGGTGTGTCCTTCACGCTGGCAGTATGTGCAAGTGAAGGTCGGTTTCCCTGACGCAGTCACGGCCGCATAGGATGAGTCAGGAGCCACCTCATCAATTGTGGTTAACGTCATAGCGACATTAGAGGCTGACATACGCACATCACTATCCTTCTCCTCCACTTAGTTTTTTAATTTAGAACAAAATCGTGGAGTTCGTCATTGTGTGTGTAGTTTAATGATAAACTGCTCCTTCGACATTTCCCCTTTAGCAACATCATGTACACAAAAAACTCCAGAAACTTGCATACATCGGGTAATGGCATGGTGTCTCCGTGAGTCCACCCATTGTCTTTTAAGTACTTAACGAAATCAGCAGATATTCTGTTTGCGTCTACCTGACCATCAAAAAGATCCTTTGAGGCAGCGCTACCGTGCAATAGCTCTACCGCTAAATTAACACCTTTGACCAAGCTGTGTTTTTAATTTTCCCCAAATGTTTCCAAGAAGTTTGACCGAAAAGCCAGATAATTTTGTGCTTGTTGTGGCTTGGTAAAAGCGCTGGCTTGCATTAAATGTGAAGCTCGTGAGCCAGCCTGTAGGCGTGAACGGATGAAAGATATTTGATCCCCTTCATCACATACAAAGGAGTTTTTCATGACATCTTCACAAAGACTAATATATTCTCTGGCAGTATAGCTTGGATCAATACCCGAGAATTCGCGAATAGCTGCACTTGTGGGCAATATTTTAATAGCTCCAGCGGCCTGAGGAAGAGGCTGGTCAGGGATGCCAGAAGGACCTGCACCGGGAGGCTTACTGGGAGACATTGTGTTAGTAAGAGTGACTGAGTTAGAGTTTGAGTTAGTTAGTGACTGAGTTAACTCAGGAGAGACTCGTAGGTGGTGACTTCCACTTCTTAATTTACGAATATCCTCCTCTGGTAAATGTTTAACTAATTCTTCCTCACTGCCACTATTTGCTGCGTCAGATGCTAAGACTTTCCGTCCTTTACAAAGTCCAAGAAATTTTTCGGTGAGTAATTCACGCTCTTTTTCTGACTTAGTCTGATTTGTTTTGTCCATTAATTATAAGTGAAACTTTAACCAAGATAAAGTGCTATTACCCATCTCTTGCGCTTTTAAGGCAATAAAAAAAAGATGCATGTACATATATGAGTGATATAAGAAGCGAACATGTATAGTGAAGTACTGTAATTATTTAACAGTGCAAAGAAAAAAAATACAACTACAAAAATAACTGACAAATATATTACACAAAAAGTAACTCCATTTACCATTATCTACTGTTGTAAAACAAGTGGCGTACTTGAATATATATATATATCATGTAAATGTCAGCTAAGGGTGTTGTACTCACTATACTGCAGTGTCAGCACGGCATTAGTCTTGTCCGTTCAGCTGAAGCGCTCCTCCAAGAGATGCCAATGCAGAAGCCAGATCAGCAAGAGGGGGGGAAACTTGAAACACACTTGAAACACTTGAAACACTTGAAACACTTTAATATGCTTACCATAATACATACGTTAATAAAGTTATATAACATAGTTTGTGTAAGCAGCCCATACGAAGCCATACGGCTATTCGGGCAGCATCTCTGTAGTTTACAAACAAGTTTATCTAGGACGTCAGTAGCAATTACATAAAAGAAAGAAAAGAAAGAACAAAGCATAAAAACAAGGAAACAAAAAAAAAACAAAAAAAAACAGGAGAATTCATAGACATTTGCTCAAAATTCATTTGTAGATATGCAATAAAATGTATTGTTGGCACTATAATAAATCTACATGACATCATTGGAAATATATTAGAACAAATTTCAGAAATAAAAAAAACCCTTCATGCTCGCGGGTTTCAGGCTCGCGGATTTGATTACTCGCTGGTTTATTTCAACCCACCCCCCACCATTTTTTTTTTTTATTTTTTTTATTTATATTTTAATTTTTTTTTTACTCCCTTCCCAATTGCTTGCTCTCTACAGGGGCTTATCCGCCCATTATGGAGTATGTCTCACATGTTTGGGGAGGGATCCTATACATACTCTCCTAAACAGGGTTGAGTTCAAAAGCTTTTCCGTCTCATCAACTCTTCCTCTCTGATGAATGTCTTCAATCTTAAATCACCGTCGCAATTGTTGCATTCCTTGCTCTCTTTACCGTTACTTTCATGCTCACTTGCTCTTCTGAACTTGCTAACTGCATGCCTCCCCCACTCACCGGCCTTCGCTTGCACAAGACTTTCTACTCATTCTCATCCTATTCTGGCCATCTTCTATGCAAGAGTTAAATCAGTTCTTTACTCTTTCATCTCTTTCACTGGTAAACTCTGAACTCTCTTCCTGTTTCTATTTTTCCACTTCCTATGACTTAAATCTTTTCAAAAGAAGAGTAACAAGAACCTCCCGAACTAAAATTGGCCATACCCTCTATTTTAATTTTATTCTCTTACGTCTTCTTTATAGGGACTGCGACGAAGCGGATCTTTGTGTTACCCATTTTTGTTGTGCCATTGGCCATTCCTTGTGATGTAAAAAAAAAAAAAAAAAAAAAGGGTAAATGAATGACTAATGTCTGCTCGCGGATTTACGATACTCGCGGGTGTCTCTGTTTCCTAACCCCGCGAGCATGAAGGGTTTTATTGTTTAGAACAAATATCTTGTCAGTATTGGACAATAAATACTGTTTTGCATTCCTTTTAATGACATAATGTTGGTAAGGTCTTAACAGTCGGGTATATATTCCATATCTTGGCCAGGTAGGCTATGAGTGTTGAAAAACTGTCAGGTTATATTGTGGTACACGGAGGTGTTACGTTGCGGTGGGTAGTTATTTGAGGGAGAAGTTAAATATGACCACCAGTAACTAATTTGTGCATATATATTCCAATCTGTAATTTGTTTATGTCAAATAATTTCAAGATGTTCATATTCTTAAATAAAGGGTGAGTATGATCAAAGTAGCCCGAATTTGTAATGATCCTAATTATTTTCTTTTGTAGCCGGAACAGGGGAAGTAAATGAGTGGGATATGTGTTGCACCAGACTGGAGTACAATATTGAAAGTGTGGCAATACATGGGCATTATAGAGAATTTTAAGTATATTATTAGGCATAAGGTCTCTAATTTGATATAATAGAGATACGATTCTAGACAATTTAAGACATAATTCATTAATGTGTGGTTTAAAGGATATGTTATCATCAAAATTTATACCTAGTAGTTTGTGTTGGTTAGCTCTGTTGATGACATTGTTGTTGTATAACAGAGTAGGAAGAATTTTAGTCGCCTTGTTGGTAAAGAGCATATAATACGTTTTGTTTAAATTGACGGTTAGTCTATTATTCAAACACCATTTATAAAATTTTTCTAGGTCTTGGTTGGCTGTTTCTATCAAGGATTTAGGGTCTGCACCAGTAATGAATAAAGTAGTCATCAGCAAAAAGTATTGTTTTTAAATTTGTAAATACATTTGGGAGATCATTTATAAGGAATAAAATGGGACCGAGGACACTACCCTGAGGGACTCTGTACTGAATATGTTGAGGTATAGATAGACAATTTTGTACTTTGGGTTCTACCGGTGAGGTAGTCTCTAAACCAGTCATGTATGATGCCACGTATACCATAATGTTTCAATTTTTGTAGTAAGATATCATGTTTCGCTGTATCAAAAACCTTAGTAAAGTCTATATAAATAGTGAGCATTGTATGTTGAGCATCCAAGGCAGAGTAGATGTTATCGGTGAAGGCGGTCAAAGCACTAAAGGTACTTAAGCCTTGTCGAAAACCAAATTGTTCTTTGTTGATAATAGATTTTTTGGTTAAGAAATTTAATAGAATTTTATCATCATTTATCGAATATTTTTGAGTAGGTGCTTAGCAGTGATATTGGTCTGTAATTGGCAATGTTGTCTTTTGGACCTTTTTTATAAATAGGGATTACGGTTGCATGTTTTAAACATTGAGGAAAAATTCCTTTTTCGATGGACTGTTGAACAATTGTTTGATAATGGAACAGCTATTTGTTCTTTATTAGCTTTTAGGAGAGAGACAGAAATTTCATGGGTATTACACTTTTTGTTTATTAATGAGTTTATTACAGCTGCAACGTCTTGTGGTAGTACTGGAGGAACAATCATTGATGTTGGATAATTACCTCTCAGAAAGTCAAGTGGGTTAATATCGGAAGGTGGGATGTTGTTATCTAAATTGGAAGCAATATCTGTATAATACTTATTGAAGGCCTCTGCAATATCGGATGGGCATCTCATTACTTTATTATTCATTTTTATGTAACTGAGATAAGTTTTTTTATAGTTATTTTTCAGCTGATTTATGGTTTTCCATATTTTGCGTGTATCATTTTTAAAGTTTGTAAATATCGACATATAGTATGAAATTTTATGATTTTTTATAATCCTATTTAGGACATTGCGGTATTTTTTATAATAACTTTCAGAGACAACACCTATTTTATAGTCCTTAAATAGATTATTTTTGGTCTTGACCGATTTAATTACAGCTGACGTTATCCAAGGTATCATATCTATGTAGCCGATTTTCAGAAATATATTTTGTTTTTTTTCAGCAGGTGTCGGCTGGGGCGTTGTGATGACCTCGTAAGAAGTCGGGGCCTCTTCCGTACACACGATAACAGCGTCCTCGTCCGCGTTCATCCACGCGTCCTCGTCCTTGTCCTCGCGGAGATACGCGTCCTTGTCCTCGCGGTGTTCTCGTCGCTGAATCTCGAAGGCAATGTAAGCTGGATTCTCTATACTGGGGAGTTATTAATTGATAACTCTGTTTGTTGTGGTTTGAGTAATGATATGAACTAGATCTTTAAGAGGAGATGCTGAATCGTGGAAAAAATCACGAAGGCCAGGCTTGTCTGACACAGCTTTAAAAATGTTGTCTCTCTCTGTCTCTCTGTCTACGTTCAGACTCAATGTTGTTCCACAATCTATCGCTCACCTCACGTGTATTAATTGTTCATTATTTTACGGTACTGTAATATTATTGGTTGTTCGTATCCCAAGCTGTTACCATTTATGTTACCCTTATCTGTGTGATGTTACAGGTAACTGGGGTCAACCCAAGTAAGAATACTTACAACTGTTGGTGACACAGTAGAGGTTGATTGCCTCAGAAGTGTAGATTGATGGGTAGGAGTCTTTACCGTCCTAGCCAGACACTTCAAATGGTAGTTTAATAAAAGTGGTCGAGCGGTTGTTTTATAAGGCTTTGTTATTACAAGGTACCAGAATAAATAATTACAATATATATATAATATTATATATATAATATATAATATTATATATATATATATATATATATATATATATATATATATATATATATATATATTATATATAACACTGTGAGGGCGAGTGACAAGTCACGTGTTCCGACGGCCAAGGGAATGGCCGGAACAGCTCAGTGACTCTGTCCGTTTGCTTCTGTCTTCCCTCCGGCCAGTTGCAGCATATATGAGTTTTGGCCGGAATCTAACAGGTTCCGGTGTTCATGTCTCTCAGGCCTGTTGCATCTGTGTCAGCGTCATCATCCTTGGGCAGAGCGCTGAGATGATACACACAGCTTGTGTGTGTAGGCTGGAACCAGGTCGAGGTGTCTACGTGTTGCATCAAGACACCAGGTTGTCTTGATGCAGGCCATGGCGTGATACTTCGTCAACATAACCTCATCAAAAGATGTTGTTGTCAGACAGACAGGCGACACACATCCTGTAGCTTAATTGATAAATTAGTTATATACATATAATCTATACCTATTCAGGATCCTACTACGACTGATGAGGTTATTTATTTAGTTAACGCTAATTTATACATGGTGCTAATTCATTTATCAAAAAACGAAATATATAAGTAAATAAATAACATCATCAATCGGGAAAATTACCCGATTGATGATTTTATTTATTTATTTAACGCTAATTTATGCATGGTTCTATTTCATTTATCAGAAAACGAAATATATCAATAGAAAGCTAATACATTTGCGCTTCTATTGATACCCTTCATGATAGAAGTTGACACGCAAAGTTTTATATGGCGAAGAGTTGAAGTTGAAGTTGAAATTCATGCATATTTCTTCAGTCTCGTTATGGCCTTTCTTTAGCGTGTTTTACAGTTTTTTATTTGATAATATTATAGAACAAACATTTACGAAGATTACAGTGTATTATCATATATATTGATAAACCAATCTATATGATAGCCCATACACCACTATATTTCTTTGTCGGGCGGGCCGCAGGTCGCTATGCAGCTTGGCAATTTGAAAACATTGTCGCGTGAATAGAGATATAGTGGTCTATGGTTGAGTCTATGGTTGAGCAGATAGGAAATGACATATATATTACAATTATTACATTAGTATAGGCTGTGGAGGGGAGTTCGTGTACATGGCTCTTTTAGAGCATTACCCTAAATTTTATTGTTATATATGTCAAGGCCGTCAAAAAAAGTTTGGGTAACTTCCAGATCAGGTACAGTTTTTCCGCAGAGCCCGTTGAAGATTTTTGATCGAGCGTCCATAATCGAAATTGACGATATTGTAGTTTCATGCAATAACCCACCATCAGGTCCACAAAAGTTATTCATTGTGATTAATTCTCAAGCCTTTGATAGTACTAACAACATTTTATGAGTATTCAGACACATAAACCTCGGGTTTCAGTGCAAAATAGCTAGAATGTTAGTGATTTTAGTCCAAAAATCGTTCGAGTTTGAAAATGCCTCTATGTTTGAAGGCTCTCCACAAAGTCAATATTATACTTAGAACTGTCATACTTCTCCAAAAGTTTCCTTATCAAGTCCTCTGACAATTCCAATTCGCATATTGGTTAAAAAAAAGTAAGTATGGTGGCGAGGGAGACAAATATAACCGAGAGTCAACCTTAACTTAAGTTGCCCCGTTTAGCCGCGTTTAGCGATTTCGGTCAAATGATCATATCTCTCCAAATAATTGTCTTAGGAAGTAAATGTTGGTGTCTATATGTATGTTTTTGACCCTAAGGAATTGATTGACACTCTTTTTAAGTTGTTTGGAGTTGATCTGATTATCATAATGCCAAATTGTCAAGTTGTGAGCCTATAACAAGGCACCTAATGGAACACCACACTAATTGTGAAAAGTTTATTGTTCACAATAGACTACAAGGTTAATTATTTACTATCAATGACAACATTACCATGTCCACCTTAACTAAATACACTACACCCGTTCTATAGAAAGTCCACTGACCCTATTATAACATGACTAAACAAACGGGTTTTTGCAAACATTCAGTGACCCTTTGTTGCAGCCACAGGTCTGCATGATCACAGATCTGATGCACTTGACTCCAGCCGTCCGACAAGGGCAACTGGACCTGGAACATTTTTCACAGGAACAGAAGACCGACCATGTAGCCTCCAGCGTTTTCCAATTTGTGGAAGGTATCATATGAGTATTGTCCTGGTGATAACCGCACACTTCTGGTTTCAGTTGCTCAATAGTTCCTGGCTCGAGATGGTTCTCCAAGGCATGCATGGTGGTGTAAGCGTTATACAGCCCACGCTGTAGATGAGGTTGAATACCTTGACTGTTTGGGGGCAAGCTCTGCAGCGAACTGCATTTGCTGTAGTGGAACATTTCAGCTCGGTGATCTGAGAAATTGGTAGCCTCACTTGATTTTTTAGCACTTTCACTAAATAATGTTCGGCGTTGCGAATCGCGGTTCGGGAGAGCGATGGCGATGTCCCAAAGTGTTTCAAGAGCTTCACTGGCTCTGCCTTTAAGGCAGCTTTCTTGGTGCCAACTCTGCTCGTGATGTCGCACCCTGTAAGGCTGTGCAGAGCCGGCAGAACTGCACAAAGTTGGGCACCCATCCGCTTGAACAATACGTGAAGGGGCACATACCGAGTGGTATCACCTACCCCAGCTCGAACCCATAGCTGTGACAGACCATGTGGCAGGAAGACAGACATATGGTACAGTAGTGCCACAATAACGTCTGTATCATTGCAGATAACTACACAAACGGTGTGTCCTGCCTGTAACGTGTCCATAACATGTCCAGGGTCAAAGTGACTCGGTAGTGCAATGCGATCTTTGTTGTGTTGTGCTGTGACAAATGCGAGGTCGTGTTGATACCTACGGAGCTCCGTGTAACTGAGTGCCAATCCTTCATGGTATTCATGATATGCATGGGTGTTCTCTTTCTCCCACAGTGATGCACGTAATACATCGTTTGGAAGAGAGACTGCAACTTCCGACAACGTCGTGTGGATAAGTTGCCATCACTGTCGCTGATATCATCGCTATCGTCCTCGTCAGCATTCTCATTATCAGCAACCTTCTCCTGCGTCATGACTGATGAAGTTGCTTGTTTGTAGGTTTCAGGTTTGAAATTGTACAACGTCCCAAAAAACTTAAGTACAGCTTCGGGGATATCCATGTCATTACATGCAAGCTTTAACTCTTGAGCATCACAAAAGTTGTCTTCAAGTCCAAATCGTATTCATCAAGAGACTTCCGTATAACACAAGCACATACTTGTTGTGACGTCTGTAGGACTTGAGAGATGTTTATATTGCTGTATGCTGTCTGATACTACGTGTCTCTCTAGGAAAATAAAGAGGCCAGGTGCTTAATGGTTCGGGGGAGGGGATTATTCAGCTGGGCGGCTTGGAACTCTCGTTACGAGAGTTTAGGAGGCCAGGCGGTTCCGAGTGAAGGGATTAGCCAGCTGGGCTCTGACCTGACGCTCTTGCTGGGAGGATTTAGGAGGGCAGGCCCTAGGAAGAGATAAAAGTAGGAACAACCGGAGGAGGGGGTCTTGTGTGAGGAGAGGCGCTGGGTGGAGGTGTCCGGGGAGGCTCGGTAGTACAACAGAGAGTCTGAGGTAAGGTTCTTCCTGTGTTTACCTTGTGGTAGGACTTCGGCCTGTAATTGTGTAGGTGTTCAAGTGTAATCAAGAGTCAGAGAGTTCAGAGAGTGTTTATTGGAGAAACAGGAGGTACTGTAATTATCCTGTATTCTAGTGTGATTAGGGAGTCTCAGAGAAATTGTTGTGGTTAGGGAGGAGCTGTGATCGTGTTTGTGTTCTTGTATTCTTGTGTATCGCTTATCAAGACTCGTAGAGTGTATATCTTGTGGATACGTGGAAGTCTCTGAATCTAGTGTCATCTGAGACAAGGACGCGGCGTGCGTAGTGTTTTGTAGAGTATAATTTTATGTAAGGGAAAGGCCTGGTTTCCCGAGGTATGAAAATCAGTGTAACTGTCTTGTCCAATAATACCTACAGTTTAAGTTAGATAATAAAATAGAGATAAGTTAGATAGCGTTTCAATCCTCTTACCGCGTATACTAATAGCGGGACATTGGGGAATCAAGGGTGTGTTGCGAGCCCTTCCAGGGTTGCAACTGGCGACCTCAAGGAACACAGATTCGGTCCACGTAACAGAGAGGATTACTGTTGTGTACTTGACTTAGCGTGATTGGCTGTCCGTCAGGGCCGTGACATTGTATAGGATCAACAGAACGGATGCGTTCAGCTAATGCATTTGCCGAGTTACGTGATACACCAACACCATCATTGACTTACGCAGAGCATCAGGATATGTAAAATCAACATCACTACCAAATTGATTAATCAGGAAAATTTTCACATCTCTGTTGCGAAAGCGACATTGGTCATCAATGCTATTCAAGTGGTTTCGGATAACACACAACTCATAGCCGTTGCCATTTTTCAGGCCTTTCTCTAACTCAGACACAACCTGATTCCATACAAGGTGTTTGGTTGATAATTGTGGTGCTACTCCTTGGATCTTGAGTCGTACTTGTACATGTACTTGATCATGCATTCGTTGTGATAATATACATCTGCGCCAAACACAGAACATGGATCTTAAAGGTCACAGGTACGAGTGTAAACTTCATCTTGGAAATAGTTAGTTGCAGCAAGAAAGGACGAAGCACGGTTGGATTCGCAGATGCGAATTTTATGTACTCATGTTTGTATGATTTGTTGTCACAGATAATACAATTTATGTCATGCACTGTTGTTACCTGAAACCTACGCTACCCTGAAACCGATCCTTCCCATCGGGTTGTGTCTGTAAGAGACAATCCGGCGTGGAGGAGGCCAAGGGGGCGCCCACAAGGCTCGTGGCTGGGGCAAGTTGATGTTTCTTGTCGAGAGCTGCTTGGTATGGGAAAGGAGCCTGCATGGGAACTCGCGCGTGGTGACCCTCGGGAGTGCGTCGTAGGGTGGGCGAGGCGACGCGCCCCCGGCGTATGCCCCCAATGATTGATTGACTGTTGTTGCTGTCGGGCCAGTATTGGGCGGGTGTCGGGCAGTCTGTGAGCGAGTGTTTCTATCCTCTTATGTGTTCTGCTGATTCAATGACTGATCTTGACTTTGAACTACATTCTGTTTCGTAAGTCTATCAAGAACAGATTTCATAGTGTACTTCTTATAACAGGCATTCGTTACATGGTAAAGGAACTGGTCTTCATCAACAAGTTTCAGTCTTTTAGAAACACGAGCATTGTGTATGTCACTGGCTTCTCGGATCCTTTTACACCCATTGCTGGTACTAACAGTTTTATCAGCAGTTGTTGTCTGACAGATGATGCACTTATTGACGTCAACTGAAATGTCTGTGGATGACTTTGATAGTGCGACTGATTCCATCGTTGAATCCATGTGTATGGTTGTAGGCGTGTGAAGACGATTGGTCACCCCTCAGGCTATGGCAGCAGACCGACAAAACATCTCAGGGTCCTGGGAAAGAAATAATATATATTAATTATTTCATCAAGTATTATGAACAACATTACCATTCAGTAACACGATTGCTTTTCCTCTAATATGTGGAGTCCATGCCTACCATACCAACAATTATGTTTCTCCGCAATTTTTTTTGACAATTTGGCATTATGAAAACCAAATCAACTCCAAACAACTTAAAAAGAGTGCCAATCAATTCCTTAGGGTCAAAAACATACATATAGACACCAACATTTACTTCTTAAGACAATTATTTGGAGAGAGATGATCATTTGACCGAAATCGCTAAACGCGGCTAAACGCGGCAACTTAAGTTAAGGTTGACTCTCGGTTATATTTGTCTCCCTCACCATACTTAATTTTTATTTAACCAATATGCGAATTGAAATTGTCAGAGGACTTGATAAGGAAACTTTTGGAGAAGTATGACAGTTCGAAGTATAATATTGACTTTGTGTCGAGCTTTCAAACATAGAGACATTTTCAAACTCGAACGATTTTTGGACTAAAATCACTAACATTTTAGCGATTTCTCACTGAAACCCGAGGTTTATGTGTGTGAATAGTCATAAAATGTTGTTAGTACTATCAAAGGTTTGATAATTAATCACAATGAATAACTTTTGTGGACCTGATGGTGGGTATTGCATGAAACTACAATATCGTCAATTTCGATTCTGGACGCTCGACCAAAAATCTTCAACGGGCTCTGCGGAAAACTGTACCTGATCTGGAAGTTACCCAAACTTTTTTTGACGGCCTTGACATATATAACAATAAAATTTAGGGTCATGCTCTAAAAGAGCCATGTACACGAACTCCCCCCCAGAGCCAGGACTACATGGAAGTATATTTTATTTTTATGTGAAAAAAAATACTAAGGCGCCACATCGTTTCCCATTAACATTTTTTAGACCCTTGATACTTCTGTTGATTACTGATTAGAGTAAATTTCTGGTCCATGAGTAATTTTCGGCATATTATGCAATTTAGTTGTATGCTTTTTTGTGGGCAATAAAATATCTATCTAAAATATCTATCTATAATAATATAACTCCAATGAATTCTAGCGCATTTATTGGAGATCGTTGACGTTGAAACAGCTAGCTTGGCCTCAAAATCATCCTTTTGGCACCTGATCCACAACAAACTGTACAGTTTTATGGCACCATGGGCCACACACTTCAGTGTAATTGTTTTCTTTTCTACAGCACAAAGGACTATCCAAGGACCAAAAAAAGACCGCTTAGTTACTAGTGCCTATAAAGATGACTGTAAGAGCATATAGAAAGGGGGTTCAGCCAAATTAGTTCGGGAGGTGTCTTGTTACTCCTTTCTTGAAAAAAAATTGTCGTCGGAAGGTGGAAGAATAGAAACAGAAAGAGTGTTCAAGAGTTTATCAGTGAAGGGAATGAAAGAGTAAAGATACTTGTTAACTTTTGCACTGGAAGATGGACAGAATAAGGATGAGAATGAGTAGAAAGTCTTGTGCAGCGAGGCCGCGGGAGGGGGGGAGGTATGCAGTTAGCAAGTTCAGAAGAGCAGTGAGCACGAAAATAACAATAGAAGATAGCAAGAGAAGCAACATTGCGGCGATGACTTAAAGATTGAAGACAGTCGGTCAGAGAAGGGGAGCTGATGAGACGAAAAGTTTTTGATTCTACCCTGTTGAGGAAAGCTGTATGAGTGGATCCCCCCCAAACAGGTACCTGAGACATACTCCATACATGGGCGGATACGGCCCCTGTACAGAGCAAGCAACTGGGAGGGAGAAAAAATTGGACGCAGACGCCAGAGGACACCTAACTTCATAAAAGTTGTTTTAGCAAGAGATGATATGTGAGATTTCCAGTTCAAATTTTTTTAAAGGATAGTCCATGAATGTTCATTGTAGAGCAAAAAGACAGTTGAGTGTCATTGAAGAAGAAGGGATAGTTATCTAGTAGGTTTTGTCGAGTAGATTGTTGAAGAAATTGAGTTTTTGAGTCATTGAACACAAGAAGCTAGGTTTGCTTTGTCCCAATCAGGAATTATAGAAAGGTCAGAAATTAGGATCACCGTGGCATCTCTCCATGAGTCACTTAGTTAAGAACATAAAAACATAAGAAAATAAGGAAGCTACAAGAGGCCGCGAGGCCTACACGTGGTAGTTCCTGTTGAGTTGGACGCCTAATGAACGACGTTGAAAGATGCAGGGTAGAATCATCAGCGAAGGAGTGGATAGGGCATTGAGTTAGACTTGGAAGATCATTAATGAATAATAGAAAGAGCGATTGATAGTGTGAGGGCCGAAGGACAGAGGAACGAGGAATAGGAGGGGAGAGAAGGATAAATAAGGAAACAGAAGAAGAGAATAAGGGAGGAGAGAGAATGACTGATAACGGTAGTGGACGAGAGAGGGGCGACAATGCTTTGCTGACACAAGTTATCCATATCAGCCCGCGAGGGGGTGAGCAGGGAAGCCACCTCCAGTTTCGCTGACACAAGGTATTCAGCAGATGAGCGTCCACGAGGAGGAGGAGTAGGAGGAAGGAGTGAGGAGGAGTAGGAGGAGGGAGTGAGGAGGAGTAGGAGGAAGGAGTGAGAGAGAGTGAGAGGAGAAGAAGGAACGAGAGATGGGAAAGAAGGGGAAGGGCCTGGCTTATATCGCTGACCCAACCGAGTTGCCCGCGTTCAAGGAACCATCACCTTTCACCCCTGACTTCACACATTAGATGATTGACTGTCGCACTGATATAACCTTTGCCCTCTACCCACCACCACAAGCCCCTGAAGCCCCTGAAGGGCTGAGTGAACACAGAAGCGAGAGGCTCAGAATCTCTATATCCTCCGGTGCGTGCACACGCCGGCCTGCGTCGCGGTGATCTCTTACGAGAGTGACGAGACTAATGTATTGTCTTAGTGCAGTGAACGAGTTATACCGACGGCGACGCGCGAGTATACGTGTAACGTGAATTCCTACGAGTCTCTACGGGCGCCACACGCGCTCGGGTATGTGGCTGAGTTCCACTCTGCGCGCCCACCAACACACGCCACACCCTTAACCGACGCCCCAACGTCCGCTGCTCCGCTTTGCCCCGAGGCAGGTGCAACTCAACTCTACAGTGCCCCGACGTCCTGCCAGAGCACCTGCCTCTGTGGCTTTGCCCCTGTGTTTCCCCTGGGCCCCTGAGATGACGGGGTCACGGCGGGGCGACCATGGAGCGCCCCGCATTGCCCACGGGGCGGGGTAAGTGCAACTATACTATATCATGACGTCCTACAACACAACTCTCTTGACGAAGTCAGAGAGGCTGTAGCAAAGTTGAGGGGTGGAAAGGCAGCTGGTGTTTGTAATATCAGTGCGGAGCTCCTCAAAGCTGGGGGTGAGGCCATGATCCGCGGGTTGCATGCTGTCCTGACTGCCGTGTGGCAATCAGGTACCATTCCTCCTGACTGGAAAAGGGGGCTGGTCGTCCCTATCTGGAAAGGGAAAGGGGACCGTCAGGACTGCAACAATTACCGCGGTATTACACTGCTCAGCGTATCAGGCAAGGTGCTTGCCCATCTATTACTGACACGGATTCGCAGTCATCTGGTGAAGCATCAGAGACCTCAGCAGTCTGGGTTCACGCCTGGTAAGTCAACAACGGACCGTATCCTAGCGCTTCGTGTCCTGGTGGAACGCCGACGTAAGTTTCGACAGGGGATGCTTGCAGCCTATGTTGATCTCAAGAAGGCGTTTGACTCAGTGCATCGTGAGTCACTCTGGGATCTTCTGCGACTTCGAGGGATTCCTGCAAAGACTATTGGTTTGATAACTGGTTTGTATTCTGGGACTGAGAGTGCTGTGAAGTGTGGGGCAGGTGTATCCAGCTTCTTTCCTGTGAATACAGGAGTGAGGCAAGGGTGCGTCCTTGCCCATCACTTTTTAACGTTGTATGGACTGGGTATTGGACAAAGTTATAGATCAAAATGATTGTGGAGCATCCGTCGGCAACACCAAGATCACTGATCTTGTTTTTGCCGATGATGCAGTAATCTTTCTGAGTCGCTGGAGGTCCTGGTGATGGCTCTCGAGGCGCTGCACGAGGAGGCAAAGCCTTTGGGACTTGAGGTCTCCTGGCTCAAGACCAAGGTCCAGGTGTTTGGAGACTTACTAGATGAAGCAGTACAGCTGTTCATGCGTGTGGCGAGGACATTGAGATCTTGGAAAGTTTTACATACCTTGGTAGCGCAGTCCATAATGACGGCGGGTCACGTCAAGGAGTCTTACGGCGGATTGGCATAGCCCACGGTGTTATGGACTCGCTCAGCGGGAGTATTTGGCGTTGTCGGTACCTGTGCAGAAGTACAAAGATCCGGATCTTCATGTCGCTTGTGATCCCTGTCTTACTCTATGGTTGTGAGACATGGAAACTAAATAGTGACTTGAAGAGACGAATCAATGCCTTTGGTAATAAGTGTCTTCGCAGAATCATGGGGTATCGCTGGGATGATTACGTGTCAAATCAGCGATTGCACCGTGAGACTGAATCGAGGCCTATTACCTGCATAGTCCGTCAGCGCCAACTTCGGCTATATGGGCATGTGGCACGCTACCCTGAAACCGATCCTTCCCATCGGTTTGTATCTGTAAGAGACAATCCGGCGTGGAGGAGCCAAGGGGCGCCCACAAGGCTCGTGGCTGGGTCAAGTTATGTTTCTTGTCGAGAGCTGCTTGGTATGGAAAGGAGCCTGCATGGGAACTCGCGCGTGGTGACCCCCGGGAGTGGCGTCGTAGGGTGGGCGAGGCGACACGCCCCCCGGCGTATGTCCCCAATGATTGATTGATTGATACAACACAACCCGCCCCTGTGGCCTTTCTCCTGGGCCCCCAGAGTTTTCGGGGCCGCGGCGGAGCGACCAAGGAGCGCTCCGCTTAGCCCCAGGGGGCGGGTAAGTGCAACTATACGATGTCATGACGTCCTACAACACAACCCGCCCCTGTGGCCTTTCTCCTGGGCCCCCAGGGAACTCGGGGCCGCGGCGGAGCCACCAAGGAGCGCTTCGCTTTGCCCCAGGGGGCGGGTATGTGCAATTATACGATGCCACGACGTCCCTGCAACACAACCCACCCATGTGACTTTTCTCCTGGGCCCCCAGGGATCTCGGGGCCGCGGCGGAGCGACCAAGGAGCGCTCTGCTTTGCCCCAGGGGGCGGGTAAGTGCAACTATACGGTGCCAAGACGTCCCTGCAACACACCCGCCCCTGTGGTCTCTCTCCTGGGCCCCAGGGATCTCAGGGCCGCGGCGGGGCGACCAAGGAGCGCCCCGCTTTGCCCCAGGGGGCAGGTACGTGCAACTCTACGGTGCCACGACGTCCTGCAACACTACCTGTCCCTGTGGCTTCTCTCCTGGGCCCTCGGGGATCACGGGGAATTGGCGAGACACGCGGCGGGGCTAGGGGCGGAGGTAAAACTCTACGCTGCTACGACGGCCTGCTAGACACCTGCCCCTGAGGCTTCCCCTGGGTTCCCCTTGGGACCCCGGGGCATGGCGAAACACACGCAATAGGGTTTGATGACCCCTTGAGTACCACAGGTCTACCCGGAGGCTACGCAGCAGATGGTGACGTATTAATTAGTATACAGTGCATGACAGGGCGGGCGATTAAGGATGCCCCCGGGGAACTGGAGCAAGTCAGGGACCTCGGGGGGGACAGGGAGGGTCGCCCTCCCGGCAATGCCGGGGCGTTTACCAGCCGGGGGGAGGCAAGCTCCCCGTATCTCCGACGCGAGGGGGCACTGCCCCGGTTAATGTGCAAAGTAAGTACCTGTGTATATGGAGATATGCCCAACCTGGCACCCTACAGGTAGGGGTGCTGGGGATTAGTTGTCATGCCACGTCAGCGGCCGATTGGATATAACCGTAGCGGGTGGGGACCGCTAACAGGAGCATCACCGTTGAGCACCCGCCACTCCCCCAGAGTTGGGGCTTAACAGATAAGACAGAACCTGAAGAACACCACTATTAATAGACTTAGGAGAAGAATAATGTCCTACAGTAGCTGCAATAGCTGTTCTACAGTAGCTGCAATAGAACGGTTAGAAAGGAAACTGAAGGCGAAGGGGCAGATAAAAGGATAAAAACCGAATAATGGTATTTTAAAAAAAATTTAAGGGTTTTTGTCCCAAAAAACCCCTATCAAAACCCTTTTGAAAATTTCAAGGGCATCGAAAAATTTTCCCCCAAAAACCCCTAAAGGAGGATGACCAAATTCATTTTGGAAAGCTAAAAGATCCCCCATCAAAATTCGTCCTTTAGGAAAAACCGTCCCAGCGTTTCCAAATAGAAGATTTTTAAGAAAGGTTTGAGGGCTTAAGAACTTTTTTAAGGTATAGTTTAAAAAAAACGTTAAAAAGGGCGGGAAAAGTCAAAGGTATAGGAGGGTTTTAAGTTTAAAGGTTTAGAACGGTCCCCCTTTTAGGGACGGGTTGAATGTAAGAAAAATTTCCAGCAAAAAAGGGGTGGAAGTAGATGGGAAAAAGGACGGAAAATTTTTTTGACCAGAAAAAGGGGCAAAGCACAGAACCCCATTTTTAAAAAAACAATAGGGGGATTCCGTCAGGACCGAAGCCTTCCGAAGATTTTAGGCCAAAAAGGGGAAAAAAATCATAAATTACAAAGGGGTTTCTTAAAAAACCACAGTCAGAGGAGGAGGAGAAGGAGGAATTCATAAAACCAGAGGGGAAAATTTTTAGCAATGGTTTGAGCACAAGTTCAGCTTTGGGGAAAATAGATGAGACAGCTGTGGCCCCACCCGGGAAAAAAAATGGGGGGAAAAAGAGAAAAAGGGGACAAAATTTTGGGTTAAAGATTTTTGGCGGGAGGGCCAGAAGTCACGAGATTATTTGTTTCAGAAAATTTTGACTTTTTCTATGAAGAAGGAGTTTTGGTAATTTAAAAAAAATATTTGGTATGTTTATGGGCATAAAAAGGGGGCCATGAGTTTCAGGAGATGGAGGGGTTAAAGGGTTACAGCTGTGAGCCGCCCGTCCGGTCTTTTTTAACAGCTTTGAGAACAAGCGGAGTTAAATAAAAGGGGGAGGGGCTTTAGGATTAGAGAAAGTGTGTGGAATGTACGCCTCCATGACAGAGACAATGACCTCAGTTAGGGGGTCTGCAAAAAGAGAGGGGTTTTCTGAAAAGGAAAGCAAAAATTTTTTATTCCATGGAAAATAAAAAGGGGACTGCCTTAGGTCCTCCCACTTAGCTGATTTTGGAAATGCTAGAATTTACCTCCGTTAGGGGGCCCCCGGGGCCCCGGCCCCCGGAGCAATAGGACAAGTTAAAAAAAATAAATTTGTGTTTGGGGGAAACCCCAACGGAGAGAATAGTTTCAAAACAGTAAGCAGGGGGGGTTTTAGCAGTTGGGAAAAAAGGTTATAGAATGTTTGGGGGGTTCCCCGTG
This sequence comes from Chionoecetes opilio, assembly GCA_016584305.1. NCBI lineage: Eukaryota > Metazoa > Arthropoda > Malacostraca > Decapoda > Majidae > Chionoecetes > Chionoecetes opilio. The sequence goes on from JACEEZ010001835.1 coordinate 42,355, forward strand.
GATGGTCGGGAAAATTACAGTTGGGGTGCTGCCCCAAAGCTGCTGAGGTTTGGAGGATAGAAAAAATTGTAGGCTTGGCTTGTTCACCAATTTGGGGAAAAGTGAAATAAGATGATACCCCAAAGTTTGGTGGTAAACCCTTTGAAATAAAACCAAGTATTGAGTACTGAAGGGATAAGATCATGAAAATTTTCCCAAAAATGAGTGATTAAAATTGAGGGAAGTATGAAAAAATGTGCATTTTTATATTTCAATTTGGATTGTGTGGCGGGTGATCAGCAGTTGTTTTGATGCCCAGTCCAGTTTGTGGTTAGAATTGAAAATGCTTTGAAAAGGGGGTTTCGTGAAGACTGGGTTTATTGCGTAAATCTAGATTATTGCTTCAATAGTTTTTAAAACTGTAAAAAAAGCACTTTCCCTACAAAAAACTTGGAAACAAGTGTGGGGTATATATATTTTTTTGGTTTAAAACCCGGGGGATTTAACTTTTTTACTTTTACCTATTTGAAATAGTAAAAAATTTATTTTAAAAATTTTTTTTTTTCCCCCGGGGGGGGGTACTACATTTATTCATACGAATTTTTGCACGATGGGGCCGGGGCCGGTGGTGTCTGTCCCGGGGGGGTTTGGGTCCCCAAATCCCCTCGGGTTTCAGACGACATCGCGGGAATACCGTGAATCAGAAACCTCCTTTTTCCCTTGTAAAACCACTGCTAAACCAAAACTTTATATCCATACTTTGAAAAATAAAGGGGTTATAAACCTTTAAAAAAAAAAAAACCTAATCGTAGAGAGCCAAAACTGCATTGACAGCCCCTGCAAAAATCCAGCCCAAGAGAGGAGGGGACAAAAGCGGGTTCCCAAGGGGGAAAAGGGCCCAGAACGAATTTGTGGGGACGGATGAAGAGGACGACTTCTTCCCCGGCACCAGAAAATACCTGCTCCCCCCCCGGCCCCCCCGGGGGGGCCCCAAAAACAACCTTGGGGGGGGGGTTTTTTTTACAAGAATTTTTTTAAAAAAAAAAAACCAAAAAAAAAAATTTTTAAAACCCCCTTGTTTTAAAAAAATTTGTGGTTAAAAAATTTTTTTTTTTTTCTTAGCCGGGGGGTTTTTTCAGGTTTTTTGATGTTTTTTTTTCCCAAAAAATTTTTTAATTTTTTACTGTTCCTTCCCTAACCCCAAAAACCCTTTTTTTTTTTTTTTTTTAAAACCCAAAAAGGGGGTTTTTTTTTAAAAAAAAAAAAAAATTTTTTTTAAAAAAAAAAAAATTTTTTCCCAAAATTTTAAAAAAAAAATTTTTTTTCCTTTTTTTTTAGGGGAAAAAAAGGGGGAAATTTTAAAAAAAAAACCCCCCCTTTTTGGGGTTTTAAAAAAAAAAAAAGGGGGAAAAAAAAAAAATTTTTTTGCCCCCAAAAAATTCAAAAATTTAAAAAGGAACCCTTTAAAAAAAATTTTTTACCCGGAAAAAAATTTTCCCCTTTTTGGGAAAACCCCCCCCAAAAAAAAATTTTTTTTTTTTAAAAAATTTTTTTTTTTTTTCCCCCGAAAAACCCCTTTTGGGGGAAAAAATTTTTTTTTTTTTTGGTTTAAATTTTTTTAAAAAAAAAAACCCCCTTTCCCCCCCAAAAAAAAAAAAATTTTTTTTTAAAAAAGGGAAAAAAAAAAAAATTGGGGGGAAAAAAAAAAACCTTTTTTTGGCCCCAAAAAATTTTTTTTAAAAAAAAAATTTTTTCCCCCTTTTTTTTTAAAAGGGGAAAAAGGATTTCCTTTTTTTGGGGTTTTTTTTAAAAACCGCCCCCAAAAAAAAAAACCCCCTTTTTTTAAACCCCCCCGGGAAAAAAACCACTTTTTTTTAAAAAATTTAAAAAAGGGGGGGGGGCCCTTTTCCTTTTTTTTTTTTTTTTTTTTTTTTTTTTTTTTTTTTTTTTTTTTTTTTTTTTTTTTTTTTTTTTTTTTTTTTTTTTTTTTTTTTTTTTTTTTTTTTTTTTTTTTTTTTTTTTTTTTTTTTTTTCCCCCCCAAAAAACCCCCCCCCGGGGGGGGGCCCCCCCCCCCTTTTTTTTTTTTTTTTTTTTTTTTTTTTTTTTTCCCCCCCCACCTTTGGGGAAAAACCCCAAAAAAAAAAAAAATTTTTTTTCCCCCCAAAAAAAAAAAAGAAAAAATTTTTTTTTTTAAAAAGAAACCCCCCCCCCCCCCCCAAAAAAAAAAAAAAACCTTTTTTAAAAAAATGGTTTTTTTTAAAAATTTTTTTTAAAACCCGTTTCCCAAAAAGGGGGAAAAACCCCCAAAAAACCCGGGGGAAAAAGGGTTTTAAAAAAACCGGGGGAAAAAAATTTTAAAAAAAACCCCCGGGGGGGGGGGGTTTTTTCAAAAAAACCCCTTTTGTTTAAATGGGTAAATATTTTCACGCTCACGCCTAAAAGCCGGCTCACGAGCATCACACAAATGCAAGCCAGCGCTTTAAACCAAGCCACAACAAAATAAGATTATGAAGCTTTTCGGACAACTTTCTTGAAACATTTGGGCACAATGAAAAACACAGCTTGGTCAAAGGAGTCAATTTAGCGGTAGAGCTATTGCCACAGTGACGTTGCCTCGAAGGACTTTTTTGATGATCAGGTAGACGCAAACAGAATATCTGCTGACTTTGTTAAATACTTACAAGACAATGCAATTACCCGATGTATGCAAGTTTCTGGAGTTTTTTGTTTACATGATCTTGCTGAAAGGGAAATGTAGAAGGAACAGTTTGTATTAAACTACACCCCGCTGAAGAACTCCACGATTTTGTTCTAAAATTAAAAACTAAAGTGGAGGAAAAGGACAGTGATGTACGTATGTCTGCCTCTACCGTCGCTGTGACGTTACCCATGCACCATTGACGAGGTGGCTCCTGACTCATCCTACGCGGCCGTGACTGCGTCATGGAAACCGACCTTCACTTGCACATACTGCCAGCGTGAAGGACACACCACTAGTAAGTGTTTTATTCGTGGCAGGGATCAGCGTAAAGCCAAGAAAAAGAACAGCTCTCGTGACGCTAGTGATCCTTTAAATGCTCAGTTTACCAATTAACTTTTTTATCAAGATGAGACGGCTCCTCCGCGGAGGCAGATGCGACCCGCCAACACTACAGTACAAAAGCCTAATTTATCTTCCCATCGTGGCGCGACAGGAAACTGTCCATATTGTTCAATCCATGACAGCACCACCCATTTTACTGATGATTGCTTCACGCTTGTCAAAATAAGAGACAACTTTAACCGAGGCCGTGGTATGGGCGGCGAATCGTCGGGGGAATCCGTGCGTCATTCAAAATCAAAGCCAGGTTAGGAAGAAAAGTTTCTAAAGAAAAAAATACTGCAGTGGTGTCAGATGACGGTAAGATATATGCATCTTTAGTTGCCGCTTGCAGTAAGCTAACATAATGGCTTTGTCAACAAAAATGGGACGGTTAAATGCATCTTTTGCTGTGGATACTGGCGCCACCGTCAATGTGCTGTCAGAAAAGGCTTACCTTGCACTAAAATGTGCGTCGCGTGGAAGCCGATGGCCTCTGCGTCCCAATGACAGGACGTTAAGGTCAGGACAGGGTGAGGTCTTAAATACGGACGAAGATATGTGTAAAAGTCTAAATGATTATTTCCTAAGTGTTTTTACTGAGAAGGATACACAGAAAATACCTGAAAGTGAACAGATGTTCAAAGGAAGCGATGAGGAGAAACTCAATATATTGTGATAAACTAGGGAAATGGTGGAAGAGGGTATAGATAAAATGAAGAATTAAATATTAATATATTATATTAATAATATATTAAATCACCAGGACCAGATGAAGTGTATCCCAGGGTATTAAAGGAATGCAAGGAGGTTGTTAGTGAGTCGTTAGTGCACATTTTTAGGAAATCGGTTGAGATAGGCGATGTGCCATTATTGTGGAGGAAAGGACATGTTGTTCTCATATTTAAGAAGGGAGACAGAGGGCTAAAGTCAAATTATCGACCCGTAAGTCTAACGTCAGTGGTACGTAAATTATTGGAATCTATTATTGCAAAACACATTAGAGAGCACTTAGATAAACATAGTTTGATCAATGATTCACAACATGGATTCACCAAGGGCAGGTCATGTCTCACCAATTTATTGAGTTTTTATAGGAAAGTTTATGAGACGCAGATAATGATAAGGATTATGATATAATATATCTGGAATTTAGTAAGGCATTTGACAAAGTACTAACGGATGAGACTCTAATAAGGTCTACGGCTCATGGAATAGATGGGATGTACTTCGTGGGATCAGAGCTTGGCTAAGTAAGTAATAGGGCAAACAAAGGGTTACAATTAATGTTCTAAATCTGAAGGGGATGTGACAAGTGGAGTTCACAAGGGTCTGTTTTGGGTCCATTACTATTTTTTATTTACATCAACGACTGGATAGGGGATTAGCAGTGATATCAGCAAGTTTGCTGATGATACTAAGGTAGGTAAGATTAGTGGATCACAGTCTGATGTTAAACATATTGCAGGGAGACTTAGATAAACTTAATGAGGGTGCAGTCAGGATGGCAGATGGAATGTAATATTGATAAGTGCAGCGTTATGAAGTTGTAGGAAAAAAACCTGGTAAAGATATACCATAAGCAATGTATCGCTGAAAAAGATCAGAAGGTGAAAAAGATCGTGGAGTGAGGGTGAGCCCAGACCTTCCGACCTAGAGGAAACAATGGTATTGAGGCTAGAAATAGAGCAATAGAGTGTTAGGATTCATTTACCAGAAGTGTAAAGTAGAAGTGCGGAAGTTATTCTAAAGCTTTATCTGGCTCCTAGTCAGGGCATCACCTAGGACTATGCGGTTCAGTTTTGGTCTCCATATTACAGGATGGCTGAGGCCTTGTTAGAAACAGTGCCAGAGAAGGATGACCAAAATGATACAAGGGGATGCGTAACCTTTAGTTATGAGAGGGAGATTGAAGTTATTAAAGTTACCTAACCGAGAGACGCAGAGTAAGGGCGCGATATGGATAGAAGTTTTTAAGTAGCTAAAGGGATTAATAAAGGAATTTTTTTTTTTTTTGTTTTCGTAGGGAAAAGTTCTTACGGCCTTTTAACCAGGGTAGAACAATAAAGTTAACGGATTCAAGCTGGTAAGGGGTTATTAGAAAGGAAACAAGGAAAAAAAACTGGTTCACAAAATAGGGGGGTGAATGAATGGAATGGGACTAGTAGACAGGTAGTTAGTGCGGAGTCATTAGGGAGCTTTAAAGAGGGGCTGGATAGGTTCATGGATGGGGATGAAAGGTGGATGTAGGTAGTGTTAGGTGACAGGAACTACCACGTGTAGGCCTCGCGGCCTCTTGTAACTTCCTTATTTTCTTATGTTCTAAATCTTCTAACACATTTAGTCCAGCTCTTAATACAATACATCATATTTATTATCGATAAGTGATGTCTCCCTCCTCTCTGCACAATGTAAAAGGTAACTATTACAAGAGATCAGGGCAAAGGGCTGGAGCCTTTCTCACAGAAAACTTATACTATCCTAAAAAAAATAGAAATAAAATAAAAAGTTTGCTTGTTAAAATCTGTTTCCTTTATCTTGCTTCGTGCTATTTTCTTAACTTGTTTTGTAGTGGCTAGCGCGCCTAGCTATGAACCTGCGGGCCATGGTTCAAATTCGGGCCAAGGCAAATCGGCGGCCAGCCAACCCAGCTGTTCTTCCTCCCTTTTGGGTTTGATAATTGGATACCTGGGGAAACCTGGGGAAGGTAACTGTGATAACCTGTATGTCTCACTAGCCCTGTGTCCCGGGATAACGGGTTGTCACCCACCACAGGCTCAAAGGCTAATGCGACGGAGATGAGCACCAAGGCCATGCACAGCATAATGTATACCTCCATCTTTACCTTTTACCTACATGACACAGCTGTCACCTCCGTGCTGTAGTGGCTAGTGCGTCGAGCTACGAATCTGTGGCCCTGGTTCGAATCTGGGCCAGGGTAAGTCGGCGCCCAGCCTATCCAGCTGTGCATCCTCCCTTTCAGGATTGATAAATGGGTACCTGGGGAAACCTGGGGAAGGTAACTGTGGTAACCCGGATGTCACAGTAGCCCTGTGTTCCGGGGTAACGGGTTGTCACCCACCACAGGCTCAAAGGCTAATGCAACGGAGATGAGCACAGAGGCCATGCGCAGCATAGCGTATGCCCCCATCTTTACCTTTGACCCTACCCTACACAGCGGCTGTCTTTTACACTTGCCTTGCACACCAGCTGGACAAATTTGCTCTAAATTGCCTGTTTTTTTACCACAAATTGTAAAAAAAATACTGAAGTTATCCAGAAACAAAAAGAATAATCACATAGTTTCATCTTTCTTCTGCGTTATGCAAGAACAACTAACATTCTAGGTGCTCTAGTTTCTTCACAGTGAGGGAAAAAGTAAAGTATTTTTCACCTCTCGCATGGCTGACTGAGCTGACATGCGTTTGAACATGTGCGCGCAGTCAACACCTTGGCTTCTTATTCTAGCCATATACAGTCACATTTATTTTTATACACTGTATTGATAGTAGTAACTGATCATTGTATTATTGTTATCATTATTATTATAATACGAATCATAATAATAATAATAATAATAATAATAATAATAATAATAATAATAATAATAATAATTATTATTATTATTATTATTATTATTATTAGTAGTAGTAGTAGTAGTCCTCACTTCATCTTTGTGGTTGGCAGAGGATTGAGCTCTGAGGCACACGAGGCCTACCACATATTTCCATATAGACACCACATGTCTAAACTCCCCTAAACTAAACTAAATAGTAGATCTAGTCTTGATGGTTCTTCGCTACCTCTGAATGTGTGCGTGTTTTGTATGTAGGGAAGGCGCTACATCACTGTGTGTTCATGACCAGCCTGTGTGTGTGTCCCTCACCCGCAGACAAAACAAGATCAGATATGTTGTTGTCAAAGTCACCGGATTGTTGACTTTATAATAGGTGACTGGTGACTGCTGGGAAACTAGCTGGTGACTGATGAGTGGTGAATGTCTGCTGGGTGACTATTGCCAGGTTAAAGGGTAACTACGGATTGGTGTTTGTGTTTGTCTGTGTATGCTGATGAGGAAACCAAACGCCTACACACACACAACTACTCCGTAGTGTAGTGGTTGGGCACGCTCGGTCACAACCAAATAGTCCCGGGTTCGATCCCCGGGGAGCGGAACAGATGGGCTGTTTCCTTAGAACCGACCCCCTGTCCTCCAGCAGTGAATGGGTACTGAGTGTTAGCCGGGGGTTTGTGACCCGCCTCCGGGGTAATGGTTTCGGCCAACACTAAGGATGAATATAAAAAGGTAGATATGGAGACGGGCCATAGAGTTTTAGCTCAGGCCCTGTAAAATACAACTAGATGAATACAACTAGTACAGTACCCTCCCGAGGTTCACGCTATGCGAGTTTCGCGATCTGCTAGTTTCCCACTGAGTCCTAAATTTTTACCATCCCGACTTTCGCACAATTATCTCCCCGAGTATCGCGCAGCTTCGTACACTTTTTTTTTTTGTGTGTGTGTGTGTGTGTGTTGTGTGTGTGTGTGTGTGTGTGTGGTGTGCGTGTGCGTGTGCTTTGTGCGGTCGTGTGCCTACAGTGCCGTTGGGCACTAACCTCCAGGGGTGGGATGGTAGGCCCTAGAGGTTCCCTCGAGGGCTGTGATGGTTGTGCCCTCCCCCGTGGTGGCGCAGGCAGGATTTTTTAGTGGAAGCTTGTGACTAGAGATTCATTTTCGCCCCCACTGTGGCCTCCGATGCACTTGCAAATGGGCAGCATGTGGGTGTTCTTAGGCCACTCGACGGTGCAGAGAAAGTTTTTATCCCTTTACCGGTATTATCAATATCAAGATCAAGAATCGCTAAAGAGGTAAATAGTCGATGTACTTATGGAAGAATGGTGTTAGCAAGAAGTGGTGTGATGTGTGAGACAGGAGTGGATGAAACTGTGGAGTATTTATGCTGTAATGTAAACGGTATGAGTATGCTAAACAAAGATGTTGGAGGTAGTGGTAGGAGAATCAGAGGGGAAAAGAATGGCGAGAGATGAGAGACAGGAGTGTGGATAGGCAGATGAAGTACTGCTGGGGTTGTGTTAAATGAAGGGAATGACAGTCGTGTGGCTGAAAGTGTAAAAGAATGCTTGGAAAATTCTTGGAGAGCACGCATGAGAGAATGAGAGGCAGGGGGCCCCTCAGTGAGGGGGGACCCCATATGAATGTGATGCAGAGAGAGGAATGAGGGGAAAATGAAACACCTAGTTTTGCTTCCACCTTTTTCTTCTCTGCCAACAGAATACTACTTGTGTGGGAGAACGCCGGACCAAAGGCTTCACCGACAGTATCAGCTGGGTGACTCCCAACTCAGGCTCAAGCTCGTAGATCCTCTCCTCTCCTCCTCTTCCTCCTCTTCCTCCTCTTCCTCCTCTTCCTCCTCTCCTGTTCACTAGTTTTGGCCGACCACCCCGGGAGGCGTGTCACAAACCCCGTTTCAAACCCCGTTAAACCCACGCAAACCCCCTAACATCGCGGATTGTGAAACTCGCATAGCGTGAAACTCGGGAGGGTACTGTAGATGAATACACATGTTTTTGGAAAGCTTGCGGCCAGGTACCGACTTCATCTTCTCATTGGCCAAGGTATTACTGGGTAAAGACCAAAAGTATAGACCAGTTTGGTCAGCGTTGTACACCGCAACTCACTCCGTTTACGAGCCGAATGCGCACCAAATTATTCGGCGAAAAGACGTTTAGTGCATCTCGCGCTGAAATAAGCGCCAGAACTTTTGCCAGAATGCATCACATGGACGGATAGTGTTTTAATACAGCCGAATTGCTGGCACCGGATAACGTTGCACGACGGATACTAGAACGACGGAAAAATGGGAGATTACAGTAAAACCCTTATAACTCGGCACGATAGAGGCTCAGGGCCGACATAAACAAAAAGATAAGTATTGTTAAGCGTACTTAAACAGGGCGAAAATTTGCTGATCTTACACTTAACTTTGGGCCTGTTAAGCATACTTAAATCGGATAAGCATTTTGGTTTAAATTTTCTTAAGCATTTTTAAATATTTAAGGTAAGATCAGCAAATTTTCGTCTGCTAAGTACGCTTAACAATACTTATCTTTTTGTTTATGTCGGCCTGGCCCTTGCCGAGTTTTTCAATATGCTGAGTTAATGCAATATGGGTAAAAAAAAAAAAAAAAAAAAAAAAATTTTAAAATTTTAAATACGGCACTGTAAAACCATAAAAACTACACTTACCAGTGAAAAGGGTAGATGTGCTGGATTTTATATCAAACTCAGCACAAATAGCACGCATGGACGCACCTGCATCCATCCTTGCCAGCACTTTCACTTTTCCTGCAGGCTCAGGCTCTTCAATTTCATTCCCTTTCCTGCTGGAGACACCCTTGCGTGATGGGAGCCTTTAACATCTTGATAACAGTACTGTATGATGTAATCCCAAAACACGTAAAATAGGTGGGAAAGTAAAGCAAAGGCGGGTACCAGCGCGTAGGCTCAGAGCTGTGTTTTTGTCGTCCAAGCACCGTCTTGGATTACGAAATCCCAACCAATAACACTTGCTGAAATGGGTGTTATACTACTTTGTGAATTTTTTGCAATGTTTTGCATTGATTATTATTTCGGCTCCTACCAGCTTGTTGTGTTTTTGAAGCAGAAAAACCCAAACCTTTTTCAATTTCGACAAAAAACGGAAATTCGTATCCAAGATGGTGCTTGGACGACATAAGCACGGCTCAGCAGCTGACAGCCTACACGCTGGTTCCCGACCTTTGCTTTACTTTGCCAGGAAGGGAATGAAATTGAAGAGCCTGAGCCTGCAGGAAAGGGTCAAAAGGACAAAAACACGACTTTATGCGACTGAGGATATGCCGAGTGTAAGCAAAGAGTGCAGTATAACAACAAAATGGGCCCAGAATACATATTTTTTGCCGACTTTCTGTTTACATGTTCACACAAGAGGTTGTGAGGGCATGAAATGCCGAGTGAAAACCAAGAGATGCAGTTTAGGGGAGGCGGTAGCAGAGTGGTTAGCGTCACAGAGTGGCGTTTCTCGAAGACCCGAGTTCGATCCCAAGTGAGACCCATAAATCCACTTGAAATCTTTCTGCACAATCGAGTGGCCTAAGAACACCCACATGCCCTGTCCATTAACTCTACCTTCGACTGCGAGTGCATGGGAGGACACAGGGGGGCGGCATGAGCCTCTAATTACAGGCGTCACCATAAGAATTCTGCCTGCGCCACCACGGACGGGCGAGGGAAAAAAAAAAGAAAAAAAAACTATGCCTTGCCGAGTTATATCAAATTCCGAGTTATACAGTGCCGAGTTATAAGGGTTTTACTGTACTATACTGTTAAAACTTAACATGTTTTCTGCATACACTTCTAGTGCTTAACCTTTATGCAGCGGGTGACGTACTGGTATGTCCTGAGTCGGGTGACGTAATGATACGTCTTCGTGGATTTACGTCCGATTTTGGACTCGGCAGTAACCACTCGTTGTCTAGATATAAATTACACTAAATTGGAGTAGGTTCCCCTCACTGAGGGGCCCCCTGCCTCTCATTCTCTCATGCGTGCTCTCCAAGAATTTTCCAAGCATTCTTTTACACTTTCAGCCACACGACTGTCATTCCTTCATTCAGCACACAACCCCAGCAGGTACTTCATCTGCCTATCCACACTCCTGTCTCTCATCTCTCGCCATTCTTCCACTCTGACTTCTCCTACCACTACCTCCAACATCTTTGTTCTAGCATACTCATACCGTTTACATTACAGCATCAAGTACTCCACAGTTTCATCCACTCCTGTCTCACACATCACACACGTCTTGCTAACACCATTCTTCCATAAGTACATACGACTATTTACCTCTTTAGCGATTCTTGATCTTGATATTGATAATACCGTAAGGTATAAAATCTTTCTCTGCACCGTCGAGTGGCCTAAGAACACCCACATGCTGCCCATTTGCAAGTGCATCGGAGGCCACAGTGGGGCGACATGAATCTCTAGTCACAAGCTTCACTATAAAAATCCTGCCTGCGCCACCACGGGCGAGGGCCAACCATCACAGCCCTCGAGGGAACCTCTAGGGCCTACCATCCCACCCCTGGAGGTTAGTGCCTAACGGCACTGTAGGCACACGCACACGCACACGCACACGCACACACACACACACACACACACACACACCACACAACAAAAAAAAAGTGTACGAAGCTGCGCGATACTCGGGGAGATAATGTGCGAAAGTCGGGATGGTAAGAATTTAGGACTCAGTGGGAAACTAGCAGATCGCGAAACTCGCATAGCGTGAACCTCGGGAGGGTACTGTACTAGTTGTATTCATCTAGTTGTATTTTACAGGGCCTGAGCTACACTCGTATGGCCCCGTCTCCATATCTACCTTTTTATCATTCATCCTTAGTGTTGGCCGAAACCATCACCCCGGGAGGCGGGTCACAAACCCCCGGCTAACACTCAGTACCCATTCACTGCTGGATGGACAGGGGCTCGGGTTCTAAGGAAACAGCCCATCTGTCTCCGCTCCCCCCGGGGATCGAACCCGGGACTATTTGGTTGTGAACCGAGCGTGCTAACCACTACACTACGGAGTACGTTGTGTGTGTGTAGGCGTTTGTTACCTCATCAGCATACACAGACAAACACCAATCACCAATCCGTAGTTACCAGTCAACCTGGCAATAGTCACCCAGCAGACATTCACCACTCATCAGTCACCAGCTAGTTACCCAGCAGTCACCAGTCACCTATTATAAAGTCAACAATCCGGTGACTTTGACAACAACATATCTGATCTTGTTTTGTCTGCGGGTGAGGGACACACACACACAGGCTGGTCATGAACACACAGTGAATGTAGCGCCTTCTACATACACACGCACGCACACATTCAGAGGTAGCGAAGAACCATCAAGACTAGATCTACTATTGACGAAAGAACTGCAAGTAATTAATAAAGTAAATTATCAGTGCCCACTAGGAAAGAGTGACCATGTACTTATTGAATTTGAAGTAAATGATAGCAAAAAAGAGGGGAGAAGAGAAGAACACAAGATAGGAAGATACAATTATGGAAAAGCAGACTTTGACGGATTAAGAACATTTTTCGGAGAGACAGACTGGAGTAGTTTCCATGCAACAAGGAGTATCCAGAAAAAATGGGATGAGTTCATCCGAATTTACACCGAAGGAATAAATAGTTATGTTCCAAGGATAGTTATCAGAGAAAAGAAAAAAAATGAATGGTTTAACAGAAAATGTGAATTAGCAAGACTAGAAAGAGAAAAAACATGGAATAGTTGGAGGAAAAAAGGTGGCAGCAACCTTTGGGAGAAGTACAAAACAACTAGGAATGAATATGTAAGAATCCGAAGAGAAGAAGAAAGTAACTATGAGAGAAATATAATAGAAAAATGTAAGAACGAACCGAAACTTTTCTATAGATATATAAATGGAAAAATTAAAAACAAGGAAGGAATAGATAAGCTGAAGGTAGAAGGCATAGTGTATGAAGATGCATTACAACAGGCCGAGGTGATGAATAAGTGCTTACAGACTGTATTTACAAGAGAAAGTGAGTTTAAAACGAAAAATATAATAGCAAAAGAAAATATAATGGAAGACATAAAAGTAGACGTAATAGAAGTAAAAAGGCTAATGGAAAGTCAAGATGTGAGAAAAGTCCCGGGTCCAGATGGAGTGTCGAACTGGATAATGAAAGAGTGCAGTAACCAACTAGCAGTTAAGTTACATAGTGTAATTGAGAGTTCACTCAAGGAGAGCAGAGTCCCGCTTGATTGGAAAAGAGCAAATATTGTGCCAATTCACAAAGGAGGAGACAAAGAAGAACCATTAAATTACAGGCCAGTATCATTAACAAGTGTAGTGGCAAAAATGTGTGAAAAAATTGTGAAGGACAGATGGTTGAAATATTTGGAAGAGACAAACACACTCGCAGGTGGCCAGTTTGGATTTAGAGGAGGAATGTCATGTACAACAAATTTATTAAGCTTTTACTCGAGTGATCGATTTGACACAGGAAAGAGAGGGGTGGGTCGATTGCATATACTTGGACCTAAAGAAGGCATTTGACAAGGTACCTCATAAGAGACTGCTCTGGAAGCTAGAACATGTAGGAGGATTGAAGGGTGGTTTGCTGAAGTGGATGGAAGACTTTTTGAGCAACAGAGAGATGAGAACAGTAATAAAAGATCAAAAGTCAGAATGGTGCAGTGTGATAAGTGGAGTTCCTCAAGGATCAGTATTGGCCCCAGTGATGTTCTTGGTCTATGTAAATGATATGACAGAGGGAGTGAACAGTTATATGAGTTTATTCGCTGATGATGCTAAATTACTAAGAAAAGTAGAAAGTAAAGAGGACTGTGAGGATTTACAAATGGATCTAGATAAGATTTTCAGATGGAGTCAACTATGGGAAATGGAGTTTAATGCTAAAAAGGGTAAAGTGATGGAAATGGGCAGTAGCAAAAAGAGACAGAGAGGAAAGTATTCGATGGGAAATGAATGGATAATCAAAACAAAGGTCGAAAAAGATCTGGGAGTGTGGATTACGGATAATTTGTCACCTGAGAAGCATATAAACAAGATCACAGGAGATACATATCAGTTGCTGAGGAATATAAGAATGGCATTCAAATATCTGGATGAAGAGATGATTAAGAAATTGATAACATCTTTGACTCGACCAAGGTTGGAATATGCGGCAGTGATTTGGTCACCACATAAAAAGAAGGATATAAGGAAGATTGAGAGAATACAAAGAGCAGCCACAAAAATGGTTCCAAGCCCGAGAGATTTAACATATGAGGAAAGACTTTCAAGACTAAAACTCCCCAAATCTTGAGAAAGAAGAGAAAGGGGAGATTTTATAGCAGTGTATAGAGCATCAATGGGTCTGGAAAAAATTGATAGAGAAGATCTGTTTGTGTGGGACGATAGAAGTGCAAGAGGTCATGAGAAGAAATTGAAAATGACAACATGCAAGAGGGACAAAAAAAAATACAGCTTCCCGTATAGAAGCATAGAAGCCTGGAACAACCTTGATGCAAAAGTGATTAATGCAAGAAGTATTCAGGACTTCAAAGGCAAGCTGGATGATAGTAGATTTGGAGACGGGACAGTACGAGCATAGCTCTTTTCCTGTATGTTACAACTGGGTAAATACAACTAGGTAAATACACACATGCACAACATGCGTGTTCCCTCAAGGGAAAGCATGGTTAGCAGACACCCACCAGTTTACTTTTTTTCTTGTCTTTGGACACAGATAGGAATGCTCTCTGGTGTTTTAATTGTGCTGTTTTAGCAGATTGGCACATAACAAACATAGTATGTTCTCTTTGTCTGGGGCATGTGAAAGGATAGGTAGCCTACTGACGGTCTACTGATGCTATAAATAGCTCATCAGCTAGGCGAGGACTTGGTGGAGCGGGGAAGAGAAGGGAGCGGAAATGGACAGTCTCGAGTCATCTACGTCACAACCAATCACAGCGCGTTCCGCGGCCACGTCATATTTGGGCCCCAAAAACTGCATAGATCTCATTCATGGTGCATTTTTAAGCAAAATGAATATGAGTACAGTGATATGTAGCTTATATTGCATCCAAAGCTTCATATTACTTCACGTTTTAGGTGTGAGTAAACGGGTCTATTATCCCCGAGTCTTGGATATTTAGAATACATTTCTGTATTTCTGACATAATACTACCACATCAAATAGAAGAGAAAATGACTGGAAAGTCCTTCCCAGAATTGAATTTTATCTTTAAATGCATCACTACAGTAAACACACTCAAATTTATAATAATTGAGGGGAGACCAGGGTCGAATTAGCCGAAAGACCGAATTATCCAATGGTTACCTCTAGCCCCTCCACTCAATAAGAACTCACTAAAACATGCCAAAACAGCACAGATTGTAGTACTTATACTCACCAAAACATGGCTAATACTGAAGTCTTTGCTTGTTCACGTTGAACAAAATAATCCACTTCAAGGCTAGGGAGGCAAGAAAAGAACACGTACATAGTTGTATGAGCGAGCACTCTGCGGGGAGATATTGCCAGGAGGACAGCGCGTGAAAGACTGAGGCACCTGTGGCCCCCATGGAAGAGGTCGGACTCGCACCAGTAAGACCTGGACAATTCAAACGTCAGTTCGGATTACACGGCCACCTCGATTTACGAATGGGTTACGTTCCTGAAAAACTGTTTGTAAATCGAAAATTCGTAAATAGAATGTATTTTTCCCATTTAACCCCATTATATAATTTGAGATACGTTCCTCTTTGGACCGAAACTCCCTACCGTAGATAACACTAAAGTCGCCAGGACAACTTTTTTCTTCGATTTACAGACGTGTCAATCAATCATTGGGGGCATACGCCGGGGGGCGCGTCGCCTCGCCCACCCTATGACGCCACTCCTGGGGGTCACCATGCGCTAATTCCCATGCAGGCTCCTTTCCCATACCAAGCAGCTCTCGACAAGAAACATCAACTTGCCCCAGCCACGAGCCTTGTGGGCGCCCCCTTGGCCTCCTCCACGCCGGATTGTCTCTTACAGATACAACCCGATGGGAAGGATCGGTTTCAGGGTAGCGTGCCACATGCCCATATAGCCGAAGTTGGCGCTGACGGACTATGCAGGTAATAGGCCTCGATTCAGTCTCACGGTGCAATCGCTGATTTGACACGTAATCATCCCAGCGATACCCCATGATTCTGCGAAGACACTTATTACCAAAGGCATTGATTCGTCTCTTCAAGTCACTATTTAGTGTCCATGTCTCACAACCATAGAGTAAGACAGGGATCACAAGCGACTTGAAGATCCGGATCTTTGTCCTCCTGCACAGGTACCGACAACGCCAAATACTCCCGCTGAGCGAGTCCATAACACCGTGGGCTATGCCAATCCGCCGTAAGACTTCTTGACGTGACCCGCCGTCATTATGGACTGCGCTACCAAGGTATGTAAAACTTTCCAAGATCTCAATGTCCTCGCCACACACATGAACAGACTGTACTGCTTCATCTAGTAAGTCTCCAAATACCTGGACCTTGGTCTTGAGCCAGGAGACCTCAAGTCCCAAAGGCTTTGCCTCCTCGTGCAGCGCCTCGAGAGCCATCACCAGGACCTCCAGCGACTCAGCAAAGATTACTGCATCATCGGCAAAAACAAGATCAGTGATCTTGGTGTTGCCGACGGATGCTCCACAATCACTTTCATCTACAACCTTGTCCAATACCCAGTCCATACAAGCGTTGAAAAGTGATGGGGCAAGGACGCACCCTTGCCTCACTCCTGTATTCACAGGAAAGAAGCTGGATACACCTGCCCCACACATCACAGCACTCTCAGTCCCAGAATACAGACCAGTTATCAAACCAATAGTCCTTGCAGGAATCCCTCGAAGTCGCAGAAGATCCCAGAGTGACTCACGATGCACTGAGTCAAACGCCTTCTTGAGATCAACATAGGCTGCAAGCATCCCCTGTCGAAACTCACGTCGGCGTTCCACCAGGACACGAAGCGCTAGGATACGGTCCGTTGTTGACTTACCAGGCGTGAACCCAGACTGCTGAGGTCTCTGATGCTTCACCAGATGACTGCGAATTCGTGTCAGCAATAGATGGGCAAGCACCTTGCCTGATACGCTGAGCAGTGTAATACCGCGGTAATTGTTGCAGTCCTGACGGTCCCCTTTCCCTTTCCAGATAGGGACGACCAGCCCCCTTTTCTAGTCAGGAGGAATGGTACCTGATTGCCACACGGCAGTCAGGACAGCATGCAACCCGCGGATCATGGCCTCACCCCCAGCTTTGAGGAGCTCCGCACTGATATTACAAACACCAGCTGCCTTTCCACCCTTCAACTTTGCTACAGCCTCTCTGACTTCGTCAAGAGAGGGTGCGGTTTCGTCAATGGGAGGATCGGCATCCACTGCCTGTAACCCAGTGGTGTGAAGCTGCTCAGTTGGAGGGTCCACCGTGAACAACTGCCCAAAGTACTCAGCCCAACGAGCCATCTGCCCATCCATGTCCGACACGAGGCGCCCATCTGCTGTTCGAATAGCACTCGCCCGAGAAGGAGACTTGGAACGGAGCTTCTTCAGGGCTCGGTAAGCGGGTCGGAGGTCATTAGCGTTCAAATGACCCTCGACATCCTCAGTGAGACTCCTGACATACCTCTCCTTGTCTCTCCTCAGGAGGGTTCTAGTCCGGCGTGACAGAGCCCTGTGCTGGTCCCGGTTCCCAGCCAGCCTGGCAGCGCGACTCTCCTCGATTTTCTCCAGCGTCTCCGTCGAGACAAAACCACGCCTTGACCTCGGGCGCTCCCCAATACACTCCTTTGCAGCCTGTAGAGTTTCACGTTTGAAGGTATCCCACAGTTCTACAGGATCCCCGAGAGCACTGAGCACATCAAACCGATTTGAGACTGCCACCGCATACTCATGAGCACATGTCAAGTCCTTCAGTTTCTCAAGATGAAACACAGTATGGTTACCTCTTGAGATTCTTCTGGACTTGACATGAAGCTTAAGTGTAGCAACAACAAGTCTGTGATCTGTTCCAAAGAACTCAGCACTCCGGTAAACCCTGCAGTTCTGGAGGATCCTCCAACGAGTACTAACGAGGATGTGGTCGATCTCCTTAGCTACCCCTCCGGCATTACTATACCATGTCCAGCGGTGCAGCTCTGGTCTCTGATACCAAGAACCTGCAATTCTCAACCTTCTGGACCTTGCAAAGTTCAGAAGCAGAGCACTGTTGGTGTTTCTGGTACCGGAGCCATGGGGACCAACACACAACTCGTAGCCATCTCTCACAGTGCCAGTAGTAGCATTGAAGTCGCCCAAGACAATGAGTGTGTCCCGAGGAGGACACTGGTCTAATACAGAGTCGAGTTTGGCGTAGAACATCTCCTTCTCTACAGATTTAGACGTGTGGTGGCGTTAATAGTTCCCTTATTACATCCATGTTATCTACGGTACACAGTCTGATTTCTGTTTATCTTATTGGATTCTAGGAAACATTTTCTCTATGAGCTTCCGTCGCAAATCATTACTTTTGGAGATAATGACATGTTGTTCATAGGGAGGCGAGAGACAAGTGTTTACGAGCGCCTCACTCTTCTTCCTCTTGTGACCTGCATCGCCTCTGTTCTTCCCTTACCGTGGACACTTTTTTAATGCACTCAAAGGGGTAGCACTTTTAGCACTTGACATAATCTTCTCCTTGTCCTTCTTAATAGTTACGACAGTCGACGGAGAAAGGCTAAACCAATCAGCCATGTCCTTCACTCGCACGCCTTTGTCAAATTTCTTGACAATCGCTATCTTAAACTCTAGTGTTATGGCTTTTCTGGCTTTCTTTGGCTTAGGACCACCCACACTAGCACTGGCACCATGCTTGGGAGGCATTATTCACTGAAATAATCACTGAAATGTCTGATTATACACAATAATGTTCATAAACACAGCACGACCGGTCGGAGAATATGTAAACAAACAATCTTGAGCGTCCCCGCGTGTGGATGTGCTGAGCCAATGGTTCTGTTTACTGAACTTTTTACAATATTTAGGTGTTAAAATATTCTTACTATTTATGTATTAAATTTTTTTTTTTTATTTTGTTTATGAATTTACGAACTTTTGTTCGTAACTTCGAATTATTCGTGTGTAAACCGAATTTTGGGACACAATAATTTTGTCCGTATCTTCGAAAATTCGTAAATAGAGTGTTCGTAAATCGCGGTATGAGTGTATAGAAAGTTGTTGAAAAATTAGACCTGGGCCTGAAGCAGGTCGAATTATCCGGTCTAATTATACGGGTTGGAATTAGAGTGGGTTTACTGTATTTGTCTACATTGTAACTACTGTAGTGTTGATGTGACCACTAGAGACAGGTCCACCACAAGACTGATTCACTGATAGTGGCTCATTGCCTCTCTTTTACGGGAACTACCTCGTGTAGGTCTCGCGGCCTCTTGTAGCTTCCTTATTTTCTTATGTTCTTTGCTGAACCACATGATTTGAACCACATTACATCATTTATAAAGTTTCCTAGGTTATGAGCAGTGAGGATGACTTAGTGTCCTCATATTCCAAGAAGTGAATAGCATTAATCTAATCTCACTATGACCACATATTTAGCTACTAATTCACCTCTTAGATAAATTTCCTTGCTTCGTGAAGTGAAGTGTGAAGTGTTCCTGAAGTGCTATCACATAAATACTGACAAATGTTGAACAGCACAGTAGGCGTGGAAAGCGTTGACGCCTAAGGGCCGACGTCATTTTTATTCGCGGTAAGTGAAGTAGGCTCAAAAGTTCCCTCCCTGGTACCTTCCCTTCCCTCAAAAGTTCCCTCTGCTCTGGTGCCTCCAGTGTCCCCAAACGCCTTAAGGAGATGCCAGTAAATATTAAGTTCAGTGGTTAGTGTTAATTCATTTACAGTTCTCCCTGTTAATCATAGAAAATGTGTTTTTTTCGGGTGGCGTCAACACTTTCCACGTCTACTGTAGACTGAATTTACCTGTGGTATCTGGCAACTCTAACCAGGGAAAGTTGCCAGCAACTGATAAGCCCTTGGGAAAATGTCTTCCACAGGTTAAATATCCATATAATACTTACATTCCAAAATTTACCATATTGGATCAATTTTGGAAAGTAACAACAAAATAAAATCAAAACAAATAATTTGATTACACTGAGATAGTTTATATTTTGTTTTAAGTAAAATATTTTATTCTACTAATGTCAGCGCTGGCATAATTTGATAGTGAAGATGGTTCAGTGCTTTAGCTACAGGTAAGTAAAATCATTCAGCTTCCTCATACAAAGTTCATCTATCATATCGTAGTTTATTAGAAAGTAGAGGAGCTCATAAAACACTATTAAAGTGACATTTATGTATAACAGTTCAGCTGTTTTCTCTTGAAAGCTCTTTTCTCTTGTTTCCTGAAACAGCAACAATCATCACAAGATGTACAAAAAATGGATGTAATTTCAGTCACAATGCAGATTACACAGTCTGATACTAGTAAGTAAAAATAAGAAACACGTTATAGAGCTGCCTCACCTGACAATGACATGGGGATCAGTGGAAGAGTTGAGGGATGTGGCTGCATCAGTAAGGGTGATGGTGTGGTGGGAGAGAGAGACAGACCAGCGGGTGATACCATGGACCAGCAGCAGCCCAGCAGACATAATTATCTGTGGGAGAGGGAAAAAACTGCCTCATGCATTTGTCTCATGCAGCATTTGGTCTAACTTCTTTGAACACATATAGCACTCAGATGTGGTGTAAGGACAATGATGGATCACGAACGGTGATGACTTGCTACATGACTTGCCACTGATATTCATGCAGTAATGCCTTCTCCCAAACTAGTGGGGTGGCACACAACAAAACAGGTTTCTGCTTTTTGTTTTCATATACTATTACACTACCAGGGGAAGAATCCAATCTCTACGCCCTCGTTCCTTGTAGTTGCCTCCTTCGACATGTAAGGAATACAGATACATGCACTTTACATTCCATGTCTGGCTGACTATAAAGTTAACCACCCAGGCTGACTGCACCACAGCGCAGTAAAGACCGCAGTGTGCTGGGTGGTCTTTACAACACATCATCCTTTAGCACAACATCCTTTGCTAATGATTTTTCATTTTATTTTTTTATTTTTATACATATAGCCTCCCAAAGTTGCAGGGTGGCAGTAACAAAGAGCAGTTAGCTGACAAAAAATATCAAGTACAGTTTGTTATTCAAAGTCAATTTAATAAATCATTATTCATTACTTTATGTTTCTTTCCAAAATAGAAGCATCTCCAATGAAAAAAAGTATAATGTATACTATGTGGAGCATTTTATCTTTAAATGGCCATAGATCAGGGGATTTAAAAGATTTATTGATGAAATATTGTTGCATGAAAGCCAGATGCCAAAAAAGTGTCAGGAGATATTCACTGCCACACTGGTCCTGGTGGTGGCTATCTGAGTTGAGCAGCCGAGGTTTTAAAGTAATCAGACATGTCCGAGTTGTATGAAATTCATCTGAGAAATGCAGGGTCCGAAATATACAGGCCCTGATTTGGCGGGGTTCTACTGCACTTATAAATTTAAACAGATCCTAAAAAAAAGCTTGACACATAAATTTTATTCTGAAGAAGATCTGATGTTCCCCTTTTTGAGTTCCTAAATGAGAAAAAGAAGGAAGAAACATGAAGGATGGCAGCAAGTCTACTCCTCAGTTTACAGGTGCTTCAAAACTAAGATTTATTTGATTAAGAATTGATGAATGAGTGAATATATACATCTAATATAAAAATGAGGTTAACTGGCATGGCATGGCTGGCAACCATGACATGAGAAAGCAGGCTCCAGTGAGTAGCAGCCCTGACCTTGACTCGCTGCACCACAGGGTTGGGTTTCTCCTGGTCTACCATGGCTCGAGCAAGGGTTGCCATCTGCCATGGGGGGTGGCCAGAGGAACACCTGTTGGACAGCTGCAAGGGTACAATGTGGTCACCACAAATAAGTCTTCCATTAAAAAAATGAATGCAGTAATGAGCTGAAATATAGAAGCATATTGCAATACCATCAATAACTTTTCATTTCACATGTTTATCGAAGGAAAAGGAAAATCTAGTACAGTGGAAACTCCCTATAACGAAATTCTCTATAGCGGAAAAATTATATTCCGTTATGAAAATTCCCTATAACGGAATTTTCTGTAATGGAGAACGATTCTCCATTAGAAGCCTGCCTGGCTACCTGTGCCAGGCATAATTCTGTAAGGAAGTGCATTCCCCCTAAATTTAGAGGTGAGTTTTTACTATTAATAATTATACATATACATATTTGTACTGTTATATTTTATGCATAGAAATGTGTTTACAGTGTTGTAGCATCTGTGTGAAGGCTTCGGGTCACACCAAAACTCACACAATACCCAAAAATTGGTGCTGTAGCAATGGGTTCTGGCAAACACTCTCTACAGCGGAACATTCCCTATAATGGAAAGGGGGTTGGCTGAATTATTCCGTTATAGAGAGTTACTACTGTACACCTATGCCTCGTTTAATGCAACCTTGTTTTTTTTAATTCAGTTGCGGGGAAAAAATAAATGTACCAAAATTCATTTAACACACAAAAATTCAAAATATCGCACAATATTATTCTTAGATTTCAAGAAGTCAATGTAAAAATATGAGAAAAAATTATCGGTTTAACACGTGTTTTGCTTGACGCACTAATTTCCAGGAACCTAACTCGTGCGTTATACAAAGTATGGGTGTAGCATATTCATGAGACTGCATCAGCAAACTCATTATCACCTGCAATTAATAATTCCACAAGTTTATAAAGAGGAAGCATCTCTTCACTCTCACTCTTTGATCTATATCTATGTCTCCAATAGAATCTCTAATTCTCCTCTTCCGTTCTTAACGCCTTATCTTCCTTTGCTTCCCTTAATGCTTAATTCACCAATTTTGTTCTTTACACTTCATTCAAATCTTTCCGAATCCATATTTTCTGGAAAACTTCTTTTGCAAGTTTAGATGACTTTGCTAAGATATATTCTGCTGCTGATTGTGACTGGAATTAAATTTTCATTGGTTTCACTTCTAAAAAAAATTCTCAATCTATACACTTCAACTTCCTGCTCCAGTGCTCCAGTCCTGCATTTATTCTCTTGGACTAACTCAATTATTTCTTGTGCCATCCTTTTCCCTTCTTTTACTCTAAGGTGACGGATGGCCAGCACTTTATCTTTCACCCCATAGACTGACTATATTTCTCTTGTCAAATATTCCTTTTATTTTGATAACCTTTGCTTAACCTAATTTACCAAAATGTTTCTGAAACTTACATTCTCTTCTTCTCCCTTCTTCCCCTCTCCGTGCCGCCCACTCATCGCTTTCAAATCTTCAGAGCTTCCCTTCCCTAGGTCTTCATTCTTCTGCATTTCCTTTGTTAAGGCTTCCCAGCTTTCCTTCAAACAAATATTTTCAGCCCTCAATTTGTTCATAACCTCACTGGTTTTCTTTTCACTTTATACTTGCTGTCTCCTAAATTCATGATTCTCTGCTCTCAGTTCGCTAGCAATTTCCTCCATCTTCATCTTCTCTAACTATGTTTCCACTACGTTTTCTAGTTCTAGTGTAATGCCGGAATTACCAACACACGCCTTCCGAGTTATATGATCTTACAGGAGGTATGGGAAGGCCTAAATAACCATAGTTCTTTAGTCTAGACTAAGCGTAGCCTAAATACAGTGTATAAGTGAACAGGTTACTTTTAAGGATAACTTCTTTCAAGTTCTTTAATTTCTATCTCCCCTGTCTTTCACTTCCTTATTTCTTTCTCTTTCATTCCTATCTCCCCCCTCTATCGTCCCTTTCTCCCCACCAAACATGAGTCACGAGGTGTAATCCGTGAAGCATTAAATTCGCGAGAACCAATAGTGTCTAGACGCCAACTCCCTATTTTCCCCTTACCCCCTCTGATAGATCGAACAGTACCCTTAGATTCTTAGAATACTTAAAAGAATAAAAATAGAGATCTGGTTTAAACATTGACCAATAGATCAGTAGAGCAGTTCGCTCAAATTAAAAGCCTTCCAAATATTTCTTTCAAACTCCACAAAGGATTAGAGCCGTGGGAAACGAGTTCGGGCAATAGCCGCGGGCTAGGGTTTAATACCCAACGTTAGCTTAGTCTTGTAAATTAAATTTTTACTCATCAAATTAAAAGATTTTGTTATATTTACTCCTTTAGTACGTATCTTTACCTCCCCAGCTAATAAGAGTCGTTTGACGTTTCACATCTCCTTCGGGGAAGTCTTTCATGAGTAGCCAAACATTCTTATTTCCCGCGTTAACTTTTCTAAGCGCGCCCATACCAGCCAGGAGAAGTCATTCTTCCCTTCTCATCTCGCAAGGTAAGGTGTGTCGACATTCATCTCCCCCCCCCCCCCCTTTCCCCTTGTGATAAGAAAGAAATATATCAATGGACGTATTGTGTTGAGTGTTCATTAAATTGTATAGGTAGCTTAACCCCTTCACTGCGGCTGGTACAAATACGGTCTCTCAGGTATTTAAGGGTTCACTGCGGCTGGTACATATATGGTTTCTGTATTTAAACTGCGCGCTCAATGATATTATGGGTAAATATTCGTTGTGATAGGCTTGTATGGCAACAGTGTCAAGTGTTGCGATATAATAGAACCTCTTTTTCTGCTTGAGTGAGTTAGTATGACTAATAAGGTCAAGCGGTACAGTATGACGTGTTGACGCTGCCGCGCCCTCTACTTCAATGGCGAGGCTAAATAGTCAAGATATTCAATATATTCTTGATGGATATAAAACAGAAGTATGAATGAATGAATGAATGCATGAATGAAGCATTTATGTACCAAAATAAGCTGTATTATGTTGAGTAGTAAGTAGTTTCATTGTGCGTCTGGCAGCACGGTCACGGCCCTGTTGTTGCACTTTGACGTAACTCATCACTTAGCTGGTAGCCTCCACCAAGACGAAACATAGATTTTCTGGTATGGAATGAGCATCCTATTCATTTAGGCACTTTAAAATATGATCAATAATTATTTTATATTTTAATTAAACCTGCCGCACGGGGGGGTAGGCCTATGAATTTGATATCCGCAGTGAAGGGGTTAACCAGCGATCGTCCCCCCAAGACTAACTATTTCTATTCTTCTCTTCTCATCTGGCAAGGCAAGCGTGTGGACTCATCAAAGTGGAACGCGTGATCCACATGGTCGTGCTTCGCAAACAGTTTCATTACTCACACACTTCCCTCCTCTATTTTTTCCATGTTTAGCTTAGATGGTCATCCTGTGAGTGGTTAGACTGTAGACCTACGAGTACAGTCTGTTGAAGGTTATGTCCATCAGTGACTTCCTCCCATGGTAAACCATAAATATATATAAGTTTTAAAGATGAGTAACCTTTCGTTTTAAATAAATAAATGAGATTAAAGTAGGAAGTTTTCTTGCTAAACCCCAGGTGACATAGTCCATGCTGTGGAAATACTTACACACGTTGCCAAAAGAGATTCAGACTTAACTTGGTACACTAATATTATCCCCATAACTACCTTAATTGTTATACTTTAAATTTTGTTCAAGAGTTAGACCTTAGGAATAACCGCTTGGACTGGTGGCAGCATTTTCCTTCTAAATAAAATCACTCATCGTTATCAGTTGTAACGAGCAGATATATCTTTCAGTGGAGATTTAACAATTATTACTTCAAACTCACATGACAACGACTTACAAACCCTGGCACCACACTAGTGTTCGTCTCCAGTTCATCCTCTTAGCCAGATGTCTGTTTTCCTCACAGTCAAATCCCTGAAACCCTGACATACCAGCAAGAGTTTCAGGCCCAATCATCTTGATGGTGCTCTAGCACATTAATCACTCTTGGTGATTAATGTGCTTACCCTTTATTTATGTCTTGGTAACATTTTAGACCCAATAAAGTGGCACTTGTACTCAAAAAACGTCAAAATATTGGAGCTCCCGTCAGCCTGCCATTGTTTACAGTGTGTGTGTGTGTGTGTGTGTGTGTGTGTGTGTGTGTGTGTGTGTGTGTGTGTGTGTGTGTGTGTGTGTGTGTGTGTGTGTGTGTGTGTGTGTGTGTGTGGCTGTGTGTGTGTGTGCGTGTGTGGTGTGTGTGTGTGTGTGTGTGTGTGTGTGTGTGTGTGTGTGTGTGTGTGTGTGTGTGTGTGTGTGTGTGTGTGTGTGTGTGTGTGTGTGTGTGTGTGTGTGTGTGTGTGTGTGTGTGTGTGTGTGTATGTGTGTGTGTTTAGTTTGAGCTTCCTGGCACCCACCTCCAGGATGAGGGAGAGGCAGGCAGGGAAGAAGGTCATGAACACGATGTAGTTAACCAGAATGGACACACAGGCGAAGGCACACATCTGCTCCAGCCGACTCACACCTGACAAGGGACACTTGGTTATTTATTGAAGGTGTGGAGAAGAGGTATATGGGAGGAGAGGGAGCACTGTAAAGTAATAAACATATAAAATTACACATAGTATTCTCCACATTTTATCATTCATTGGCTTGATAAGTGGTGTTAAGAGTGGTCTGAACAAAGGTGGGCATTCCGCAATTTTAGTCCGCAATTCCGCAATTTTAGTCCGCAATTCCGCAATTCCGCAATTTTAGTCCGCAATTCCGCAATTTTAGTCCGCAATTCCGCAATTTTAGTCCGCAATTCGCAACTTGCGGAATGGGTAATTCGGTTGCGCAATTGCCGATGCCTGAACAAATTGTGGAATTGCGGGTTGCGGACCGCCAAAATTTTGAAACGCAATCGCAATAATTGTGACGGTCATCACCTTCAAAGTGCCCGCGTGAACATAAGTTCCCGCCAAATATGGTGGAGACGACACTGCCAAGTGTAGCGCAGTCAGTGCGTGCTGGGCCTTGGGATTGAGAGGGTGGACGCTGGCTGTGTGTGTGTGATTTATCCTACATATTCTGTTGTTGTGTTAGTGAAGTGCAGTAAATATTTTGTCTATAAGTGCAATCTTAGTAACCACTAACCAGTGGTTAGTGGTTACTAAGATTGCACATATTAGACAATAGACACTGATTTAGTGGTTAGTAACCACTAATCAGAGTCTATTGTCTAATTTGTAATTTCAGTAATTTCAAATGTCTTATATTTTGCAGATTGTGCTTATATAATTGTTTTAATTGTAGGTGTTAAAATTAGTTTGCGGAATTGCGATTGCGAAAAGGCCTATCTGAAAAAAATTGCCGAATTGCGATTGCGGACTGGTGCAGGTCGGAATTGCGAATTGCGATTGCGGAATTGGAAAAAAAATTGCGATGCCCACCTTTGGGTATGAACTCATTGAATGTTGATAAAATCTACCTCATGAAGGGATAGACATCAATATTACACACCAATGAGAATGCCATCCACAAGCCTCCTACACTCAATTAAGACTATCTAGCTTTCAAAAAGCCCTATGATGTATGGATTCAATTCCTTATGTCTACGAAATAGAGGAAACAAATCTTGTCTTACTCTGTCTCTTATGATAGGGGTACATAAGACCATTTACATCATTATGATAGTATGATTCACAGAGAAACCTTAATTTTAATGGGGATTAAGCAACAATGACATGTAGCCTATAAAGGCCAAAAAAATGAATATTTTTGCTTCTCCCCCCTTGGTTCCCCCATGCATCTTTGTTTGGTGTTGGCTACAATATCAATGGCTTAAAGCTGTACCTACATGACTTGATTTTCTTGATACACATACCCCTCTTTGTTCCCTCCAATGTCATTGCAAAGAGGAATATGATAACACCCATGACCCACATCCATGTTGGGGCAAGATCATCATCTAAAATCTCATTGTTGTTATGTGTACTACACTCTCTACCCATAGGACGAGAGTGCCAATATGCCTCATGCCAGAACATATACTTGTGATTGGAGACAACCATTGTAATGACTTTACATTAATTAGTGGGGCCAAAAGTAAAGTAAAAGAGGCCTGTATTAGACCTGTCTTGACTTACAATGCAGAAACATGGGCGCTGACAGATACTGTCAAGTAGTATACTACAGGGAACTGAATGCAGAATGTCAAGGTACATGTATAGAGTAAGGTGGGGAGATCAAATCCCAAGTGAGGAGGTAGCAAGGAATTGTGAAGTGGTGAATCTCTGTGTGAAGCTGAGGCAGATGAAACACAGGTGGTTTGGTCATGTAAAAAGAAGGGATGAAAAGAGTTGTGTAAAAACTAAAGAAGAAAAGAAGGTGTAGCGACGTCAGCCATGAGAAAGACTCAACCTGGAGAAGCTGTGTGCTACAACATATGGATTTCAGAAGACATGGAGAAGGAATGGTAGGAATGGAGAAGAACCATAACACGTCCAACCCCAATGTGAAGTCAGGAAAAAAAGGACATTTACCCCTGGAGCCTGGGGTAGTTATCACAGTATTGTCACTGTGATCCGGAAGTTGTAGGCTAAATACACGCTGATGTAAACAATACTATATCTTTTTAATTATAAGAGATAGAATCTCCTACTAGACGTCAAAATGTAGATCTTGCTGTTGTGCAGAGACTGGGGTTAGGTAGATGTCTCTACATTAATTGGTTGAGAATTGGTGGGGTTATAAGTGAAGATTGTTTTTAGCATGCCCGCCTGTGTTCGGGAGCTTTACTGGGGTGCAGGCAATCACTTAATAATTAACTCGTTCTAACTAGTTATTTTTCTTAATTGCAATTATGCTATACTTATTAATTTATAGTGCCGTTGTAATCATAATTATGTGATATTATCACTTGTGGTTGTTATTACATTGTAGCTCATGCAGGCATGGAGTCATCGAGTAGGTACACTTGGGATCTAACTTGCTTTTCACTCGGCGTTCACTTACATCGTTTTTTCCCCTTTCATCATGCACTGAAATGTCAGGGTCCTCAGCAGAGGTCGGCGCAATACATTTTTTTGGTAGTGCGATAACGATACTGCGATACTTTTTCCCGCTAGTTCGATACGCGATTCTCCGCTACTTTTTCGGATTTTCTTAAAACGATACGCGATACTGCGATACTCCGCTACCGAAACTTTTTTCTTAAAGCGATAGTATCGCAGCGATATTGCAATACCAAACATTTTGCTTTGCGATGCTTTGCTACCTAAGAAAACACTGTATTAGCCAAAAAAATATCTATTTTACTTAAACTACAGTTTAGGCACATTAAAATATTGTAATATATTTATTTTTAAACTGACAAATTTTATTTAAAATATAAAACACACACACACGCACACACACAAGAGGAAGTGAAAGATGAAAGAAAGACATGGAAGATAGAAAAAGAAAAAGACCATGAGAGCTTATGCCAAATAATTGAAGATCAAGAAAATGAAAATGAAAATCTGACCAAAGAAGTAGTCAAAGTAATCAAACAAAAGGAAATTTTAGTTAGAGATACGGTGGACAAAAAGAAATGTGTCATAATTTTTGGTTTGAAGGAAAAAGTGCTGCCCAAGAAAAACATAAGAGAAGAGGAAGAAAAGAAAGTGGCAAAAGAAATATTTGAAGTAGTAGAAGAAAATACGGAGATAGAAGAAGAAATAGAAGAGATACATAGGTTAGGCAAATATGAGGAGGGACGGGCCCGCCCCTTAAAAGTTAAGTTTAGGTCACAAAATACAGCACTAGATATATTGTCTAGGGCATGGAAACTGGCAAAGACAGAAGAATATAAGAAAATATGGATAAGAAAAGATATGAATGAGGAAGAAAGAGCCAGTCTGAATGTACTGTTTAAAGAAGCCAAAGAAAAAAACGAATTGAGAACGGAAGAGGAAAAACAGAAATTCTATTGGAGAGTTTTAGACCAAAAACTGAAGAAGTGGTGTCTAAAAGAAAAAGAGTAAGAGAAGACAGTTCAAAGGAAAATGAAAAAAGATGGCAGGTATCGTACACAAATATAAATGGGCTAGTGTCAACATTAACAGAAGTAAACGATTACCTGAGAGCCAAGAAACCAGACATATTGGGTTTAGTAGAAACGAAGCTGAGTGATTCTGAGGATGTGCCAGTTGGGGAGGGTCAATATAATGTATGGAGGAGAAACAGAAATCAGAAAGAGGGAGGTGGTGTAATGGTGTTAACAAGAAAGGATGTGGTAGTAGGGAATGTGGAAAAAGGAGAAGTTATGGCAGAGGTGTTGAAGGTAGAGTTGGTGATGAAAAAAGGAAGAATAAGAGACTTAGTACTCGTATACGTTCCATCTAAGACAAATTCCCGGGAGAGAGAGGAGTATGGAGACATGGAGCTCATTTACCTCTTCAGCTAACTCTAGGGGAATCAAATTATTTACCGTCCGCACACATCGTTGTCCCCTCACTAGTAACTCCACTGACCTCACAATCCCCTTTCCATCAGTATGCAATTTTGCAATTTTTCCTAGAGGCCATTGCGAACGAGGCATATCTCCCCTAAGGATTACTATATCTCCTGCTTTAATTGGACTTTGATTTTCTGGCTGTTGAGCCCCATAAAACTTTTCCCTTAGACTCAGTAAATAATCTGCACTCCAATGCTTATCCCATGACCTTAAAATTTTACTTAAGGTGTGATAGCCTTCCCGGAGATGTTGAGCCGGGTCATTTATTGTAGGATCTTGTATATCTTCCCTTGTATCTATCAAAGGAAAGGGTTCCAGTCTTCTCCCATAAATTAAATGTGAGGGAGTAATCAATCAATCATTGGGGGCATACGGCGGGGGGCGCGTCGCCTCGCCCACCCTACGACGCCACTCACGGGGGTCACCACGCGCGAGTTCCCATGCAGGCTCCTTTCCCATACCAAGCAGCTCTCGACAAGAAACATCAACTTGCCCCAGCCACGAGCCTTGTGGGTGCCCCCTTGGCCTCCTCCACGCCGAATTGTCTCTTACAGATACAACTCGATGGGAAGGATCGGTTTCAGGGTAGCGTGCCACATGCCCATATAGCCGAAGTTGGCGCTGACAGACTATGCAGGTAATAGGCTTCGATTCAGTCTCACGGTGAAATTGCTGATTTGACACGTAATCATCCCAGCGATACCCCATGATTCTGCGAAGACACTTATTACCAAAGGCATTGATTAGTCTCTCCAAGTCACTATTTAGTGTCCATGTCTCACAACCATAGAGTAAGACAGGGATCACAAGCGACTTGAAGATCCAGATCTTTGTCCTTCTGCACAGGTACCGACAACGCCAAATACTCCCGCTGAGCGAGTCCATAACACCGTGGGCTATGCCAATCCGCCGTAAGACTTCTTGACGTGACCCGCCGTCATTATGGACTGCGCTACCAAGGTATGTAAAACTTTCCAAGATCTCAATGTCCTCGCCACATGCATGAACAGACTGTACTGCTTCATCTAGTGTCTCCAAACACCTGGACCTTGGTCTTGAGCCAGGAGACCTCAAGTCCCAAAGGCATTGCCTCCTCGTGCAGCGCCTCGAGAGCCATCACCAGGACCTCCAGCGACTCAGCAAAGATTACTGCATCATTGGCAAAAACAAGATCAGTGATCTTGGTGTTGCCGACGGATGCTTCACAATCACTTTGATCTACAACCTTGTCCAATACCCAGTACATACAAGCGTTGAAAAGTGATGGGGCAAGGACGCACCCTTGCCTCACTCCTGTATTAACAGGAAAGAAGCTGGATACACCTGCCCCACACTTTACAGCACTCTCAGTCCCAGAATACAGACCGGTTATCAAACCAATAGTCCTTGCAGGAATCCCGCGAAGTCGCAGAAGATCCCAAAGTGACTCACGATGCACTGAGTCAAATGCCTTCTTGAGATCAACATAGGCTGCAAGCATCCCCTGTCGAAACTCACGTCGGCGTTCCACCAGGACACGAAGCGCTAGGATACGGTCCGTTGTTGACTTGCCAGGCGTGAACCTAGACTGCTGAGGTCTCTAATGCTTCACCAGATAACTGCGAATCCGTGTCAGCAATAGATGGGCAAGCACCTTGCCTGGTACGCTGAGCAGCGTAATACCGCGGTAATTGTTGCAGTCCTGACGGTCCCCTTTCCCTTTCCAGATAGGGACGACCAGCCCCCTTCTCCAGTCAGGAGGAATGGTACCTGATTGCCACTCGGCAGTCAGGACAGCATGCAACCCGCGGATCATGGCCTCACCCCCAGCTTTGAGAAGCTCCGCATTGATATTACAAACACCAGCTGCCTTTCCACCCCTCAACTTTGCTACAGCCTCTCTGACTTCGTCAAGAGAGGGTGCGGTTTCGTCAATGGGAGGATCGGCATCCACTGCCTGTAACCCAGTGGTGTGAAGCTGCTCAGTTGGAGGGTCCACCGTGAACAACTGCCCAAAGTGAGGGAGTAAGAGCTTCTATATTTACTGATGAATCATCTAAGTAGGTTAAGGGTCGGTTATTGATACGGGTCTCAATCTCAGTCACTATGGTTTTCAGGTCTTCTAGACCTATCTTTGTCTTGGAGAGTTTTCCTAAGACAAGACTTAACTATGCCAATCATTCTCTCTGTGAAACCATTTTGCCAAGGAGCTCTAGGGGTAGTAAAGGTCCATGAGCATTTCCTTAACTCTAGAGATTTTTGTACTGATGGATGATTTAATATTTCTAACAATATGGGGGAGGCTCCTACGAAGTTAGTAGCATTATCATTAATCAATCGCCGAGGACACGACCGCCGAGCCACAAACCGCCGGAACACTTGAATAAAGGTTTCGGCACTTAAATCATCAGCTATTTCTAAATATTTTTCTATCCCTAATTATTCTAATATAATAAGTATCCCCTCTTCTTCAATGTCACTCAACTGTCTCCAACTTCTACAATGAACATTCTAGGACTATCCTTTAATAAAAATCTGAACTGGAAATCTCACATCTCATCTCTTGCTAAAACAGCTTCTAAGAAGTTAGGTGTCCTGTGGCATCTGCGTCCTTTTTTTTCTCCCTCCCAATTGCTTGCTCTGTACAGGGGCCTTATCCGCCCATGTATGGAGTATGTCTCACATGTTTGGGGGGGATCCACTCGTACAGCTCTCCTAAACAGGGTTTAGGAGAAATAATCAGCGCCTATTATTAATTGGTATGGACCATCAATATCTTCAAAGGTATTTCTAACTAGTCTAACACCTTTCTCTTCCAACATTTCAGCTGTAGATTTAAGTCCTTTTACAGTTAAATTTATACCGATGTTATTAACTACAGCAGCTACCCTACATTTATAATTTCCTAATTAGACTAGTGGTCGAACAATGTCAAAACTTTGAGCTTCTTTGTTGGCCATAAAGCCCGAAATGGCTAAGTTCACCTTGCTAATTATTGGTAGTTGTAATAGATCAACTATCTCTCCACTAATAAAGGATTTTTGTGCACCACTGTCAAACATTGTTTTCACAATGGCTGAATTACCATTGTGGCTCACCTTCAATTCTGCCGTAGGGACAGCAGATGAACTACTCCTATTAGTTACTGCCATTTTAACGACCTTAGGGTCTGTTCTCACATCACCATTAGGACATAAGGCTATGTGATGAATGGATTTTCTACACTTCTTACAAGTACCCAGCCTAATAGGACAGGCTTGTATTGCCTGTTTACCACTAAGGCAGCTTAGGCAGTTTCCCAGGTCCATTAACCTTTTGAGCCTAGTGGAACAATCTGGGTATATATCACAAGTGGAGGGTGGATGTTCTTCCTCGCAGAAAGCACATTTTTTTCTGACTTCACTGGTAATAACCCTATATTTAGGAATGGCACCTGTTCTTTGAGTAGGTCTTAGTGGTGGTTTACCGGCTGATCTAGTTTGAAACTTATCTACCGGTTTTCTTCCCATCGTAACTTTAGTAGGAGCGGGATAACTATAGACCCACCAATGAGGGCTCTTTAAACTCTAAAGGCTGCTGATATTGCTATTTACCTTTAGGTCTAGTTATCTCAATCTCCCTGTGGGGGTGTTCCTGCTCAATACCTTGCAAATGTTTGCACTCTTGTAATAATCCCTCCTCTATTTGCTTAACCGTGAAGTAATTACTATTGTACTCTGATTTAAGCGGTCTCAGCATCCTGGTTGGTAGTTTTCTCCATATCATGATACTGACCATCCAGTCTGACTCTGTCAAGGGTTTATGAGCTTCAATGGCTCTTAGTGTGCAATTTAAAGTTATTCTGAACTCTTCCAATTCTCTGTGATTGTGAGAAGGGCTCAGTAGATCCATGAACTTGCAAAAAAGATTCTTTATTATCTGATCTTTATCTTCATAATTATCTCTTAAGAATCTTGAGTGCCACATAATAATTGGCCTTTTCTACTGTTAATTCCTTTACCAGCAGATATGCAGAACCTCTCAACTGACCTAACAAATAGGTTAATTTATGCACCTCTGTTAAATCAGTCCTATCATCAATCAATTTGAATTTATCCCAGAAAGAATACCAATTTTGCCCTTCAAAATGGGGCAATGACAAATCTGGTAATTTAAATTGGGGTAAAGAGGCTTTGGCTGTGGGTTTCTGATCACGCACTAAGTTCTCATATGTGAATACTGTTTCCATGTATTTTGTACATTCTTGATCATACTTGGTTTCATAATTAATTAATTCTGTATCCCCAGCTTCTAATAATTGAAAGTAAACCTCTTCATAATTATCCCAATTAGTTTTTACCATTAGCAGACCTGTCTTTAAACTATTACATATAGTCAATAGGGATAGTCTCAGCTGCTTCCTCACATTTTTTATATATTTGTGTAAGCCATCCTAATTTAGCCGCTAATGCTTTAGCCCCTTCCGCCATGATTTTAATTGATGATTAGATGAAATGAAGAAAAAAAAGAAAAGAAAAAAAAAAGTTGGAAACAAGTTTACGAGTTAGGGTTCCCTAATTTAATGATTTTAATTCTAAGGGTGGATGTGCAATTGACTCGGCCTACCAAGGCACACAGCCATGCCTATAACCATCCACCACTTTATTTAATACAACTAACTTCGCAAACATTGTTGGCGGATGGTAGCTTACCAATGCGGCCAGTGTGCCGTGGCTGTCTGTGACACGGCGGGCGAGTACGGGTTGTTTACCAATGGGGCCGAGGGAAACTGGTGGCTATATATCGTTACCCCCCAGAAAGAGAACTGTGAGGTCATGAGGCCACTGAAGTACTTCATTGAGACGTGCGTCTGTGTCAAATAAATCAGCACGACCGCCGGGTGCCCGAAAGAGCCTGAGTTCCTCACCTTCCAGCGCCAATCGCTGAGGGCATAAGCTGTGCCCCACAACGGCTACCTTGTACATTCCCAAAGATAATCATCACTACGGGGCACCAAACTGTTGAAATTATAGTAATAATTGATGTGAACTCACCTTGCTATTAACCCAAGAACTACCTAGACTGCAATGATACCCTATTTAGACACTAACTAAGGTATACTCAGCAGTGGTAGATGGGTTGATGATTTGAAGGCTCGTTTATTATTTGAGGGAGTGTTGGTAGTCGCTGTAGGGCGCTGGTAATTGTTGTAGGTGCAGTGCACGTAATGGCGGCGATGGTTGTAGGCCGAGTTGGTAACTTTCCACAGTTACCTGGCGCGGCACGTATACTGTTGTGGTGTTTTTACCACATCGTCCTTAGTTTAAGCGATTGTTCGGTTATAGTGGCTCAATCATATTAAGATGAGCGTGACTACACCTTAGTGTACAATCAAGAAAGTACTACACCTTAATCGTGTAGGATCTAATGCGTGAATGATCGCCTTCACTGAAAATCTCTGATCAGCTGGGCTGGTGCCTCCTATGTGGCAGTTCCTACGTGGCGGTTCCAATATTGTCCTCACTACTCTTATATTATGTTAATCCTTTGATTAATTGTGGTACTAGTGATTACCACCAGAATTATATTACTATATTTAATGCATCTTAATTTATACCCAATTCTAAAATAATATATACATAGGTGGAATTTTTACCACCCTAACATTCTCCCGATTAGAGAGCAGTTTTAGTGGATAATTTCCACAGTCTTTGCGATTGAATTTTTTTTACGTTTTTTGTATATCTGGCGATGCATTTGGCTGTCTGCTGTAGATTCCTCGCTGCTGCTCGCACTGTATCTTCCAAGTCATCATTGGAAGAGGTTGTTGTGTTTGGTTCTCCAACCTTCCGACACCCCCATTCGCCCCTCCATCCTCTACCGCCTCCTCCAGGTCTACTAAAACATTATGCCACGCAAATCTCTATCCAGTGTGAAGAAGACACATAGTAACCTTGTATCGAAGTGGGAAAACCATGGGCCAGATAGCGAGGGAGATGTGTGTTTCATCAAAGATATCTTTGATGAGAAAGTTGATGTCAATAATCCTTTTGAACAGTTGATCAGTCTTCTTTGAAGTATTTCTTGGTCGCCCTGACTCTTTCTTTCACGCCAAAAAGTCTCTAACTCACCATCTTGCGCCCGCCTGCACCGGAAAGAGACAGTGTGTTTGGAAACACACATCTCCCTCGCTATCTGGCCCATGGTTTTCCCACTTAGATACAAGGTTACTACAGGTTGCCCATCACTAATCCGGCAACCACGGGACCTTAGGACTGCCGGATTTTCGAAATTTCCGGATTATTGATGCTTTGTCTCCTGACTCTATATATGCTGTGTATATTGTAACAGAAAATTACTACAGTTCTTTAAAGAAAGCTATACAGCAGCAGATTTTAACAATTACGGCAAATAAATGAGAAGGAATGCCTGTTTGCTGTCGGAAGCGTGAGCATACAGCTGATTCTGGGTACAGCGCCATCACAACATAAACTGCGCCTCCCGAAAACAGTGGCACGCCAACCCGGGAAATTTGAAACTGCGCTCCGAAATCCATGTCGGAAAACTGATGGAACCGGAATATTGATTGCCGGATTAGTGATGGTCAACCTGTATATGTGTCTTCTTCATATTGGATAGAGATTTGCCCAGCATAATGCTTTAGTAGACCTGGAGGAGGCGGTAGAGGATGGAGGGGCGAATAGGGGTGTAGGAAGGTTGGAGAACCAAACACAACAACCTCTTCCACTGATGACTTGGAAGATACAGAGCAGGCAGCAGCGAGGAATCTACAGCAGACAGCCAAATGCACTGCCAGATATACAAAAAACGTAAACAAATTCAATCGCTACCACCGAAATTGGCAAAAAAGCCAAGGACGTTATTCCCGTCCTAAGTTTTTAGGTGTCCTAAATTTTTTTGCGCCGACTGTAGATACTACCTTCCCTTACTACGTATCCAGCAAGCCTCCCTCGGTAGGTAGTAAATGGGTAGGAAGGCCCTGACTGGCTAAGGCGAGTAATGACGTCATCAAACTCGTCATCAGTCACCATAAGACGAGGTAGTTCCTGTTAACCAGCCATTGATAAACGGTTTCTAAAACTTCTCGACCAATTACAAGCCAAGAAGACTTATTTGCGGGCAAATAATGGCATGCCAGGCATGAGACCGCCTTCTCCTATCGCTGCTCTGTCACCTCAACATAATTTTTCTCGTTTTATTTGGGAATGCTTGGGTTTTAAGGAGTTTTAATGTATCAGATAGTAAGATAAATAAAGAACGAGCCTGTGTTGCTAGTGATTTAGTGCTAGAAGGTGTGTATGTGGATTAAAATAGTGAATATAAATGCCGTGTCACACAGGTGTTATTTTCCGTCATCTTTTGGTATTTTGCTACCATTTGATGCCCGTAGTGACGGCAAAAAGTGCGCATGTCATCAGACGGGGTTTCGGCTACGAGCATCTTCCGGAACCCGAGACCAAAACAAATACAATGGATCGTGCAAGAACATAAGAACATAAGAAATTAAGGAAGCTACAAGAGGCCGTGAGACCTACACGTGGTAGAAGAAGACTTCGTCTGGCTGCTATTGGCCTCAATTTGTGTGTTTTGGCACATTATATGCAAAAAAAACGTCAGTGGACTCGTTCTTGGCTTGAAAGAAGAAAGAACAAGAGCATAATACTAGCTAGGTACACTTATTTTCCCTATACCCTATATATAGCACCTATTTTCCCTAAACATATCACATAGAGATGCTACAGCATCTCTTGACCACCCAAGACTGGTCCTTTCTCAATATTTCATAGAAATGTGTAGTTCGTATGAAGTCTTGTGTGGCGTTGGCTGCTCCGAGATATAAACAAAGATGCCAGGAGAGGTAAGAGAGGACGATCATGCGCGAATCCGCGTTTGCTACCAAGAGAAGCCCATATCAGGCATCAAATGGTAGCAAAATACCAAAAGATGCCGGAAAAAGTGTCCGGACATTTTTTCCGTTAGTGTTACAGAGTGGCCGCGGCAAGAATGTTTCCCAGTCATTGGCTGCCCCGCCTCCTCAACACCATTAAATCACCCTTATTTAAGGTGACACGTGGTGCTACACTGACCTAAATAATAACACGTGTATATAGCAGCTCACCATAATCACTACGATGAATAATAACGAGTAATAAGACGTAAAACCCAGCCCACCCTGCTGGCGAGCGGCCTGCCCCGCCTACCTCTCAGGACAACACGCTGTCATCTACTTCACCTGTGCCTTCCTGAAGAAGACAGGTCACCTACCACACCTGTGATAGCATCATGGATATCACCAGTGATAATAGGGTTCTTCAAGGGGTCCTCGCAGCCCTACAAACAACACCAAGAAGGAGGAAATCTCCGCCATCATGATACTGCTGCCGGCTGCTGCTGCCAGACGTAGGACTGACAGTACTGTACACTACACCTGTACAGTGCTGTATTGTGACAGTACAGGCATCACATATACATGTACAATGTACATGCCTCACAGGACCGACGGGTGACGCATGGTTGCATACAAAGGATTCACACCTTAAATC
This sequence comes from Chionoecetes opilio, assembly GCA_016584305.1. Lineage (NCBI taxonomy): Eukaryota > Metazoa > Arthropoda > Malacostraca > Decapoda > Majidae > Chionoecetes > Chionoecetes opilio. The sequence goes on from JACEEZ010001835.1 coordinate 80,946, forward strand.
AAATAGAAGATTCTTAAGCATCTATATGCTCACAACCTTCTATCTGATCGTCAATACGGTTTTTGTAAAGGGCGATCTACTGGCGATCTTCTAGCTTTCCTAACTGAATCATGGTCATCCTCCTTTAGGGGTTTCAGTTAAACTTTTGCTAGTGCCCTTGACATATCAAAAGCTTTTGATAGTCTGGCACAAACCATTAATTTCTAAACTACCCTCATTCGGTTTCTATCCTACTCTCTGCACCTTCATCTTAAAGTAATCGTCCAGACCCATTTTTTCTTTGCATAATTATGTTGAATGTTCATTCAAAATACCGAATCCACAAAAAATTATTCATTTCCAAGCCTTATTTCCTTAAAAACATTACTTTTGTAATAAGCGCATGAAAAACAACAGCCTGGTTTCAGGAGTAGCGCGAAACTTGCTGATGACGGCCCGTGAGGAGGACAAACTCCATCACACACCCCGCATCTCCCCGGCGCACACAGCTTCTCTACACATTTATTGTGGCCGTATAGATCGGGAACGGGTGATAAGCTCTCTGGGAAGGCACAGCTTTCTTGCTGCACCCTTATCATAAGGGATGCAAGTATATGCCATATCGCAAAAAAAAAATATCAGAAACCCCCCCAAATTCTTCAAGTACAGTAAACCCTCTCGTATTCGGACCCTCATTATTCGAACTTCGACATGATTCGGACCTCGCCCTGCTTTTTTTTTTTTGGGGGGGGTAGGTAGGGTGTCATGATGTGAGTCAGTGAGTTAGAGGCCCAGGCAGCCAGGCAGAGCATTTATGATCCATCACTGAGCATATACTTTGTATACTGTAATTGTCGTTTCTTTGTTGTGTCCAAATGTTGTATTGGCGAGTGATCTGAGGCCATTGAGCCTTGGACCCAGATCCAGCAACGGAGGTCGTATCTCCAACTACCACCCGCTCTCCCACCGCCTAGATACTAGGCGGTGGGAGACCGCCCTGTACTACCATATCCAGATCTGCCCTTACTACCGTATCCAGCAAGCCTCCCTCGTTATGTAGTTAACAGGTAGGCCCTGACTGGCTTGGACGAGTAATGACGTCATCAAACTTGTCATCAGTCACCAGCCAATGACAAACTGTTTCTAAAACTTCTCGATCAATCACAAGTCAACAAGACGTTTGACACGGCCTTTAAAGGCTGTGTCACACGGACACTTTTTCCGTTAGTGTTACGGGGTGGCCGTGGCAAGAATGTTTCCCCGTCACTGGCTACTCCGCCACTTCAACACCTTTAAATAACCCTTATTTAAGGTGACACGCGGTACTACACTGACCTAAATAATGACGCGTGTATATAACAGCTCACCATAATCACTACGATGTATAATAACTAGTAATGACGTAAAACCCTGCCCACCCTGCTGGCGAGCGACCTGCCCCTCTGGTGCCCTGCCTACCTCTCAGGGCAACACGCTGTCATCCGCCTTCCTGAAGAAGACAGGTCAGCTACCACGCCTGTGATAGCATCATAGGATATCACCAGGGATCATAGGGCTCCTCAAGGGGTCCTCGCAGCCCTACAGACAACCTCAAGAAGGAGGAGGAAATCTCCGCCATCACTACTCCTGTACAGTACTGTATTGTGTATTTTTACTGTAGATTTATTTATTTACATGATTTATCTTATGTTTATTGATATTTGCATGACTTAGAAATTTTCTATATTTACCGAATTTTTTTTAGTTTTTTTTGTTTTGTTATTTTATCCCTGCATTATTCGGATCCTTGCATTACTCGGACCACTCCTTGGCCCAATTAGTCCGAATACGAGAGGGTTTACTGTACTATATTTAATTCTAATTTTACGTGTGTTTCTATTACCGCCAGGTTGGGAGGCTTCCTCATGTGACGTCACCGAGCCGTGGTGCGTCGTCTGCTTGTCTTGAGGAGCGTTTTGTTAGCTCGGCGAATTTACAGATTTTGATTGCGGATTATTTAAAACGGGTGACTGGATGCAAAATGCGACAACATATTGTTGATATACTCGATAATGGCTATATTTTTACTGCATTAAATCAGGAATGATGAAATGGTCTGGAAGATTACTTTAAGTTTCCTTTCTAACCGTTCTATTGCAGCTACTGTAGACAGTCATTGTTCTTCTCCTAAGTCTATCAATAGTGGTGTTCCTCAAGGTTCTGTCCTATCACCCACACTCTTTCTATTGTTTATTAATAATCCTCTAAGTATAACTCAATGCCCTATCCACTCCTACGCTGAAGATTCTACACGGCATTTTTCAACGTTGTTCATTAGATGCCAGAATCAAGAGGAACTAAGTGATTCACAGAGAGATGCCACAGAGCGCCTAACTTCTGATATTTCTATTATTTCTGATTGGGGCAAAACAAATCTTGTTTTGTTCAATGCCTCAAAAACCCAATTTCTTCACCTATCTACTGTGACAAAACATTCCAGACAAATATTCCCTTCTTCAATGACACTCAACTGTCTCTCTCTTCTACGACAAACATTCTTGGACTATCATTTACAAAAAATCTGAAATGGAAATCTCACATCTCGTCTCTTGCTAAAACCGCTTCTAAGAAGTTAGGTGTCCTGTGGCGTCTGCGTAAATTTGTTTCTCCCTCCCAGTTGCTTGCTCTGTACAGGGGCCTTATCTGCTCATGTATGGAGTATGTCTCACATGTTATGGGAGGATCCACTCATACAGCTCTCCTAAACAGGGTTGAGTCAAAAGCTTTTCGTCTCATCAACTCCCCTCCTCTGACTGACTGTCTTCAATCTTTAAATCACCGCTACAATGTTGCTTCTCTTGCTATCTTCTACCGTTAGTTTCATGCTCACTGCTCTTCTGAACTTGCTAACTGCATGCTTTCCCACCTCCTGCGGCCTCGCTGCACAAGACTTTCTACTCATTCTCATCCTATTCTGTCCATCTTCCTAATGCAAGAGTTAACCAGTATCTTCACTCTTTCATCCCCTTCACTGGTAAACTCTGGAACTCTTTTCCTGTTTCTATTTTTCCACCTTCCTACGACTTAAAAAATTTTCAAGAAGAGGGCAGCTCCCGAACTAAATTGGCCCAACCCCACTTTTTATATTCTCTTACTGTCTTCTTGGGGCTTGGTAATTAAGCGGGCTTTTTGTTACTTTTTAATTTTTTCCTTGGCCAGTCCTTTGTGATGTAATATAAATGAAAAAATTAAAAAAGTGCATGAGAACTGTTTTGAGCATGAATTCTCAATGCATATCTAAGATACTCCCTATTGCTATTTCCTTCCCCACTTAACAGACAGCCAACTATAGGATGGAAATGTTCTAACCTTATCCCAATGTGTGAATAAATGTAGGCCACTTGTGTCCACCTCACATGAGTGCTACAAACAGTCAAAAAAAGGTTGTTTGAAAGAACTGCAAAAATACAGCTAAATATAGGAGGTGATAAAGAGGTGTGAGGCGGACAGAGCAGCACATACTTCAGCTGTAGCCACAGCTATAACCTGTCAAACGGACAAAGGCAAATGAGGGAGTTGATGTAGTATCATTCCTCCTCTGCTCACAGCTAAACGGTGACACCTACAATTCTGTCAATAACATCATAAAGATAGATGAATGCTTGTAATGATTTTTGTTTAAAAAAAATTCAGGCTTAATATCTGAGGATGTATGACAGTGGAAATATGAAACCTTTTTCTTGAAAACCCAAGTCCTTTGACAATTTTTGGTCGGGAATTAAGAAGTCTGCTTCTGTCATAGCACCACCTCCCCAAGCACCACTTAAAGACTCATTAGAGAGGACTCATTAATTCCTGACATCCCTGAATCACCTGAGAGAGTGCCAGCACCGATGACCAGTGCCTCCACGATAGTGTCCAGGGTGAGGGAGGGGCCAAGACGTGCCATACCATAGGCAATGTTGGTGCACACCTCTGTCTGGCTGGAGGAAGACAAGGCAAACTGGGCCAGCAAGCTGGTGCGACTCAGGTCCACCAGGAGTAGCAAGAAGAACAGGGCATCTCTGCAGATAAATGATTCATCACTCCATGGATCACAATGCTGTCATTATGGTAAATAACTATCATCATCTGTGTAATATATATGTAGACACACACACACACACACATTTCTGTTTACCATATTGTTCCAGTTTTATCTTCTCACTAACAAATATGCTTGCCGTAGTAGTATTAATGTTTGTTTGTTTTTCTTTCATATGTATCAAAATTCTACCCTGAGTCTAGTGAGGTTAAGAATATCACGCATATAAGTGCAAATAAACTCTATTGTCACGGCGCGATTATTTTTAAGTACGCCGCTGTCGCACACGGGAGGTCACCGCTCCAGTAAATATTGGCCTGTAAGTACTATTCTCATATTCTACCTTCACTTTATTGTGTTCAAACACCAAGTATGCAAAAAAAAAAGTTGAAAACCGGCTATGCTATATAAACTTAATCTCAATAAATAAATTATTAAACATATGATAAACATAATGATGTTAAATATCCTTGTTAAATATGGGGTATCATTCCAGATGAACACCGAATTCACTTTGGTGGACGAAACAATTTTTTTCTGGTGAGTTTTGATGTGTTTGAATTAATCTGCTAACCGTTTCTGTCACTTCTTTTTTTTTTTTTTGTAAGATAAAGGTTAAGTTAGGTAGCTATAGGTTAGGTTAGGTTAGGTATAGGGTAAAGGTTAAGTTAGGTTAGGTATAGTGAAAGGGTTAAGTTAGGTATAGGTTATGTCAAGGAAGATATAAGAGACGTAGCGTCATACGCGACAGGAAATAACCCCTCGCTGGCAACTTTGACGCTAGGCCACGCCACCTCTCTATGGTCTCTGTAGCGAGTGCATTCTACAATGTATGTAGCTTACATGATTGATTTTCTACGTCAAAATTACAATGGAAATTACATTCTGGGCCTCAATCCCAGTAATCCCAGCAACTCATCCCAATACAATTTTACATTAATGTTGCTAATACTAGTTTTGCTGCTGTTACTATTACATGTATACACTAAAACAACTACAATTACCATGAATATTAAAGTGAGTAGAGTCACACATCAGTGAATGTTACATATTCAATAAAGCAGAGAAGTAATACTCAAGGGAAAATTTAAGGGTGAAAGAAACAACAGTTAATGATACAGGTACCATCAGAGGGATTTAGACTCACTTTAGGTCAGACACATCACTGTCCAGAAGCTTGATCACGGAGCAGCTGAACACAAAGCTGGAGAACACCACCACCATGCCAGCCACACCTGGAATGCCACACCTCTTGTTACACACACACACACACAGAAAGAGATGGAAGGGCAGACTGTGTATATTTAGATCTTAAAAAGACATTTGATAAAGGTCCACATATGAGATTACGGTATATATAATTATATATATATATATATATATATATATAATATATATATTATATATATATATATATATATATATATATATATATATATATATATACAGTAAAAGCCTTATAACTCGGCACGATAGGGGCTCTGACCCTTGCCGAGTTATTCAATGTGCCGAGTTATGCAATGTCCTCTGATATGGGGGGGGAAAAAAAAAAAAAAAAAAAAATACACCATAAAAACTACACTTACCAGTGAACGGGTAGCAGCAGGCATATATATACTCGTAATCCAAGGAGAGGGGAGCCTTGTTGTAACATGTAAAAGATGTTAGGGGGACTCAGTCGCATTTTAACACTGGTATCACTTTAATCACTTTATAATCACAACTCTGTACTGTATTGTATACAGTACTGTACCTGTACAACTTAATTTTACATCACTTGAGCACTTAATTACTGCAACACTATGCCTTGTCCATTAACTCTACCTTCGACTGCGAGTGCATGGAAGGACACAGGGGGGCGGCATGAGCCTCTAATCACAGGCGTCACTATAAGAATCCTGCCTGCGCCACCACGGGCGAGGGCCAACCATCACAGCCCTTGAGTGAGCCTCCAGGGCCTACCATCCCACCCCTGGAGCTCACTGCCTACACGAGCTATAGGCATAGATGTGTGTGTGTGTGTGTGTTTGTGTGTGTGTGTGTGTGTGTGTGTGTGTGTGTGTGTGTGTGTGTGTGTGTGTGTGTGTGTGTGTGTGTGTGTGTGTGTTAAAAAAAAAAAAAAAAAAAAAAAAAAAAAAAAAAAATCTTTGCTCTGCCGAGTTATATCAAATTCCGAGTTATACAGTGCCGAGTTATAAGAATTATATATATATATATAGTAAACCCTCTCTAATTCGAACTAGTTGGGGGAAGACCTGGGTGTAGCTGTGGCAAAAAATATCAAAGTTGTTAAATGTTATTGCAAGAGGTATCAGTGGAAAGGTCTTGAAAAAAACTTTCCAATGACACCAAGATGGCCCTCCTAGGACCTAAAATAAGAAAGTTACATCAAATAGAAGTTCGCCTTTTGGGCATATTTTTGTCTTATACGTAAAAGCAATAGGATGATTGTGACCGATAAAAATTTGGCATAATGAACACTCAGCCAAGAACACTCAGGTTAGGTTAGGTTTCATTTTTTTTTTTTTTTTTTTTTTTGGTTTGCACAAAATAAAACTAGCACCATTAGAACAAGCACCTATTGTAGGCCAAGAAAAAGTAGTTGGTGTCTCTGAAAACGAACGTGAAACTCTCCTCCATAATTACCAAACAAACAAACAGAACGAACGAACAACGAAATGAAAAACAGTGCATTGACATCGATTACAGATAGCCTAATAAAATTGTTGCTACTCGATAAAAACTTATTAAATTCGACATATAGACGGACAAATAACTAAAGAAACTTATTTTATTAGTTTCAAGATTGATTTCACTCGCCTTCAGCAAAATTGACGAGCGTTTTGGCGACCTGTCACGAAACACATCTCCATTTTCGCGGAATGTACGTGATTTCAGAAATGTTCCGAGAATTTTCGAGAATTGTTTCTGCAACGAGTTGAGGGGTCAATGTGTGTACTACGTCATCAAATCATGTGTAAGCTCGTGCAATCACAGGAAAACACACAAAAAACTGATTTCTTAGGGGGTTCACAACACAACTTTTGCGCTAAATTTTGCCAATTTCGATGAAAAGAAAACGGGGCTGAGCTGAAATGTTGACAAAGTTGTCAAGCGTGAAATCGGAGAATATGCACATACAGTAAAACCCTTATAACTCGGCACTGTATAACTCGGAATTTGATATAACCCGGCATGGCAAGGAGACAGGTTTTTTTTTATTATTTTTTTATTTTTTTTTATTTTTATAGAAAAGTAACTGTGTGGGAATCACAATGAGGTTATTTTCAAGAAAATCCTGTAGTTAGTTTCGGAGCTACAGCCATGCGTAGAGGGCCCCCAACCTGCCGAAAAGGGGGACGCATGGGGAATATGCCACTCGGTGATGCTAACCACTCTGCTACCGCCTCACCTAAACTGCATCTCATGGTTTTCACTCGGCATATCATGCCCTCACAACCTCTTGTGTGAACATGTAAACAGAAAGTCGGCAAAAAATAATGTATCTCGGCATATTGATGTTATAACTGCATCTCTTTGCTTACACTGGGCATATCGTCAGTCGCATAAAGTCGTGTTTTTGTCCTTTTGACCCTTTCCTGCAGGCTCAGACTCTTCAATTTCATTCCCTTCCTGCTGGAGACACCCTTGCGTGATGGAGCTGACATCTTGAAATACAGTACTGTATGATGTAATCCCAAAACACGTAAAATAGGTGGCAAAGTAAAGCAAAGGTCGGGAAGCAGCGTGTAGGCTGTCAGCGGAGCCGTGTTTATGTCGTCCAAGCACCGTCTTGGATACGAATTCCGTTTTTTGTCGAAATTGAAAAAGGATTGGTTTCTGCTTCAAAAACAACAAGCTTGGTAGGAGCTGAAATAATAATCAATGCAAAACATTGCAAACAATATCACAGAGTAGTATAACACACATTTCAGCAAGTGTTATTGGATTGGGATTCGTAATCCAAGACGGTGCTTGGACAACAAAAACACGGCGCAGCCTACGCGCTAGTTCCAGCAGGTCTCTGTCCAACTCTAAACTCCTAGCAACTCCTAAGTTTAAGAGTTGCTAGGAGTTGCTAAGAAGCTTTATGAATACAGCAAGCTGCTGACCTTTGCTTTACTTTGCCACCTATTTTACGTGTTTTAGGATTACATCATACAGTACTGTATATCAAGATGTCAGCTCTATCACGCAAGGGTGTCTCCAGCAGGAAGGGAATAAAATTGAAGAGCCTGAGCCTGCAGGAAAAGGTGAAAGTGCTGGCAAGGATGGATGCAGGTGCGTCCATGCGTGCTATTTGTGCTGAGTTTGATATCAAATCCAGCACATTCTGTGATATCAAGAAAGTAAAAGAGAAGATTGGTGCCCAGGCCCTTACTTTGGAGGATCCAAACACCTCCAAGACTACCAAGAAGAGGATTAAGCCAGTTAAGAACGTCTCCCTGGATGCAGCAGTGTACAAGTGGTACAAGCAGGAATGAGCAGTTGGAGTTACTGTAAGGGGGGTTGACCTCCAAAACGCCGCTGTAAGGTTGGCCAAGCACTTAAAGGTGACCAATTTCAAGGCTAGTGCTGGGTGGCTCTTCACTTTTCGGAGTCGCCACTGCCTAGCCAACCGAAAGTGGTGGGAGAGAGTGCTAGTGCTGATCAAGCATCGTGGTGCCTTTCCGTCAGAAATTGGAGAAAATTATGCAGGAGTCTGGCCTCCTTCTCTCCCAACTCTACAACGCTGACGAGACGGGGCTTTTTTGGAGGTCTATGCCCGCCAACACCCAGGCATCAAAGCAGGAAAGGCACATTCCAGGGAGGAAATTAGCTAAGGATCGGATCTCCATTATGTGCTGTGGAAACGCTGACGGGTCGACAGGCTGAAACCCATGGTTGTAGGCAAGGCAAAAACACCACGGCCACTCAAAAACGTCATGGGTAACCTGCCTGTTATCTACAGGGGCAACCTCTCGGCCTGGTTTAACCGTGAACTCGCCAGTGAATGGTTCCACCATTTTTTTGTGCCTGCTGTTATTAATTTCCAGACAACTGTGTTGGCAATCACAATGGAGAATGTCAAGGCCATCCTCCTACTTGACAATGCCCCAGCACATCCGAGCCCAGATGAACTGGAGGCCCATGGTGGTAGAATTAAAGTAATGTTTATGCCACCCAACACCACCTCCCTAATCCAGCCCATGAACCAAGGCGTGATGGAGGCCTGCAAGCGACACTACAGAAACAAGCAGCTGGAGGAGTGCCTTGTGGTAGAAGAGGTAGAGGGACAAGAGGACACAAGGGGGGCTCAGTCGCTTGCGAATTTCAAAGCGTACAACTTACGCAACACTGTGTATAACTGGGCTGAGGCGTGGAACGGGCTCAAGTCCACCACCCTGAGCAATGCATGGAACAAGTTGCTGAAGGGGACTGAAGTAGAAGTGGACTTCACTGGGTTTGGTTTAGAAGATTTCACTGCAACAGTGCATAAAGGTGGTGAGCCCAAAGTCACCGAGGAGAACATAGTTGAGTGGCTGGAGAGTGATGCTGGGGCTCTGGGCTACCATCATCAGACAGAAGAGGACATAGCAGCTAGTGTTGTGCAGGGGGCGGAGGCTGCTGTTGAAGCTGACAGTGATGACGAAGCTGACCAGCCAGCCAGCATGAAATTGTCTCAGCTTCGTTTTCACCTGGACAAGGCTTTGGAGGGGTTGGTGGAACACCAATTTGATGCATTCTACTCACCTATGAGAGACATAAGAAATGCTGTTATCAAGAGGCAGTGTACAAGTCAGAAACAAACGAAAATTTCAGCCTTCTTCAAACCAAAGCCACACGCCAGGGAACCTCAGCCCTCTACAAGTAGTGAGTCTGGTTGCAGCTTCCTGAACAGTACCTCCCCTGATCTGCCAACTCACATTTTCGACAGCAGCACTGACCCCGAGTGACATAAAAAATTATTCTGTACATTAGTGATTAAGGGCTGTTTCACAGTTTAAGGTACAAGTATAGTGTTGCAGTAATTAAGTGCTTAAGTGATGTAAAATTAAGTTGTACAGGTACAGTACTGTATACAATACAGTACAGAGTTGTGATTATAGTGATTAAAGTGATACCAGTGTTAAAATGCGACTGAGTCCCCCTAACATCTTCTACATGTTACAAAAAGGCTCCCCTCTCCTTGGATTACATGCCTGATGCTACCCGTGCATTGGTAAGTGTAGTTTTTATGCTTTTACAGTACTGTATGTACTTGTTTTTTTTTTTTTTTTACTCATATCAGAGGAGGACATTGAATAACTCGGCACATTGAATAACTCGGCAAGGGCCAGAGCCCCTAGCATGCCGAGTTATAAGGGTTTTACTGTACCTACTGGGTGGAATTAGCCGAAAGTCCAAATTATCCGATCGTTACCTCTATCCCCTCTACACAATAAAAACTCACTAAAACATGCTACAACAGAACAGATTGTAGTGCTTGTACTCACCAAAACATTGGCTGATACTGAAGTCTTGAAATGCAGTACTACTGTACATTGAGTACTTAGGCGACACTGATAGCGTCTTCAGGCAAAGGCTGCGTTCAGTAATGCAACGCTAACGGGTGCACACAGAGGTGCACGGTGACGTCAGCATATAGTATGCCTAGCGTAGCGCACGCCCCCGCACTACAGCCCTGGGAGGTGGATCGCTACTGAGTTGCCAGCTCGCGCCACAATAAGGGTATGTAAACAGAGAGCAAAGAAAGACTCCTCTTCTTGCCTCCTTAATATTTAATTTCCTGCTGCTATTAACTTCTGCTGCATCAAATACAGGATCATCAACAAGTCATTCTGCGAGAATAAGAATAGCCTCAGAGATAAATTTTGGCAGCTGCTACCTTGGTAGCAATATGTATTGTGAAGCATTCAGTATCGTTCAGTAGGGAGAGTGCGAGGGGGGGAATGACCCCTACTGAACGCAACAGTGGTGTCACTCTGGGGATATGTAAGGTAAGGTCTTCAGTGCTTGAGGTGCTTATTATGTTGGAGGCGATGTGGAGGCTGGCTGATGAAGTGGATGGCACAGAGGAGGTGGAAGATGCTGCAGAAAACTCTGACAATTCAAACAAAGTGCGGACAATTCGAACTTCAGTTCGGATTATAAAAAGTTGCTGAAAAATTTGAACTGGGCCTGAAACAGGTTGAATTATCCGGTCGAATTATACGGGTTCGAATTAGAGAGGGTTTACTGTATATATATGTATATATATATATATATATATATATATATATATATATAAAATATATATATATACAGGAGAACCTCGTTTAACCGGCATTTAAAACAACGGCAGCCTCAAAACAACGGCACTAATCGTCCCAGGCTTTTTTTTTTTTTTTTTTTTTTTTTTTTTTTTTTTTTTTTTTCCCACTGATAAACTCTGGCATTCTCTTCCTGTTTCTATTTTTCCACTTTCCTATGACTTAAATCTTTTCAAAAGAAGAGTAACAAGACACCTCCCGAACTAAATTGGCTCACCCCTCTTTTTTATTTTATTCTCTTACTGTCTTCTTTATAGGGACTGGTAACTAAGCGGGCTTTGTGTTACCCATTTTTGTTGTGCCCTTGGCCGGTTCCTTGTGATGGAAAAAAAAAAAAAAATAAAAAAAAAAAGGATTTTGGGCGATTCCATAAGAGTAACTCTCAAAACAACGGCAAAATGAGTTATCCGGCATGCGCTCCCCCCCGCGGGTGCCGGATAAACGAGGTTCTCCTGTATATATATATATATATATATATATATGTTGACCATCACTAATCCGGCAATCAATATTCCGGTTCCATCAGTTTTCCGGCATGAATTTAGGAGCGCAGTTTCAAATTTCCCGGGTTGGCACACCACTGTTTTCGGGAGGCTTCTTCTTCTTCTTCTTGTGACCTTTTCTGCTTAGTATCGCTTTGTGGTTCGTCTGTCAAGCTCGTGCTCGAGGTTGACACATATCTTCCTTCTTTGCCACTCTGTAGCCCTTTCTTTCCCTGCCAATGGAAGGCGCCTGTTCCCTGGCACCGTTTGTTTTGATGGCGCTGTACCCAGAATCAACTGTATGTATGCTCACCTTCCGACAGGAAATCAACGTTGCATTGGTACAGGTGGAAACAGAAACCAGAGGGGGTGACTTGGCATGTAGGAGACTGGGGGAGTAAGTTACTAAGAAAATCCGGCAGTCCTAAGGTCCTGTGGTTGCCGGATTAGTGATGGTCAACCTGTATATATATATATATATATATATATATATATATATATATATATATATATATATATATATATATATATATATATATATATATATATATATATATATATATATATATATATATATATATATATATATATATATATATATATACAGCCTTCTATATATAATTATGGAAATGTAGAATAACCTAGATGGTTAAAGGTGCAGCCAAGGAATATTTATGAATTTACAACTAAGCTGGACAAGAATATATATGGAAAAGGAACAGTACAAGCACAGCTGTTTCCCTCTGAATCACAACAGCGAAAAAAATAAGGTAAATACACACATGCATGCAAGCACACACACACACACCTAGGATGTACTTGGAGCCTAGGCGGTGCAGGGTGCGGAACTGGTGGTAAGTGTAGAGGAGGGCTGAGCATCGCAGCAATGTCATCACAACCACATCAAGCCCCTGGTACTCCTGCAAGTGAAGAAAAAGGGTTGAGAAAGAGAAGTTTGTGGTGGTGATTAAGGATAATAAAGAAAAGAAGACAATAATGATATCTAATAAGTGTTATTTGAGAATTTCAAGATTAAATGTATGGTAGGTGCTTTGAATCATTACACAATTAAAAACAAACTCTGCACCACCTAAGTATTGTTACGAAGGGCCTTGTTAGCTCGTACCGGCGAACGGGGCAAGGGTGCTTTGCCTCTACCTCTGGGGCCTTGCAGGAGGAGGTTCGGAGCATGGGTCGAGACGCCACGTCTCGCCCTCCCATTGGCGGAGATTCAGCGAGAATCTGCGTGGGCACGGCGAGGCTGCCCCGCGGCAGAGAGGAAAAGCAACACCTCCACGGCAGATACAGTTGGACACGTGGCTCTCCTGTCCATGGATACAGCTGTCTCATACAGCTGGGCCTTCCAGAGTGCCTTGAGGGGCCCCGTCCCTCCCCTCCCCCCCTATTTTGCTTCTGAAGGGGACCCCGGTTGCCTCGGTGCGGCGACGAATGGGCCAGGGTCACGTGTGACTACGGGGAGAAGAAAGCGACCGTCTAACAGCTGGTGGTCACCAGCCAGCCCATGTGTGTAGAGACAGTGTGATGCCCATGGGCATGTCCTCGTGTGAGAGACAGTGACTCGATTGCATGGTGGGCGTGCTATTGGCGACCCCTTGTGTGTAGAGATGGTGTGCTGCTGTGGGCAGGCCCCGTATGAGACAGTGACTCTTTACATATGCGGGCGGGCCCGTGTGTGACTGATTCGGACGTGGTATGGGCGAGCCTGAGTGTGTTGAGTGGGCGTGTTGTCCTTGGGCGGCCCCCTGTGTGAGACAGTGACACTATGTACAGTGCTGGGAAATAATAAAGTACGTGTAAAGCAGTATGGCTTTTCCCTCGGTCCTTCCCGTTCTCTCCAGGGCCCCGAATTGCTAGTTTGTGACGGGAGCAGAAGGGTGGATGCCCCCGCCCGCCCCGGCTCGTTAAATTGGTGTCTGGAGTGGGACTGTGGGCTTTGGAGAGGCGGCGAGGCTGTGGGGGAAGTTACTGGCAAGATGGCTGACCCAGGTACTGCAGAAATCAGCCTGCCAACGCTGGCTGACTTGGCGGAGCTGCTGAGGCAGCAGTTCCAACTTCAGGCTTAGCAGTTGGTGGCCCAGATGCGACAGGCTCTGGCTGAGGCCCAGCAAGTTCTCATTGGTGAGCTCAAGGGCTTTACTGGCCACTGTACCAAGCTCACAGAGGCAGAACTCGCGGAGTCGGGACTCGCGGAGGCAGAATAACTCGCGGAGTTGGGACTCGCGGAGGCAGAAGAATTCGCGGAGTTCGGACTCGCGGGGGCAGAAGAACTCGCGGAGTCGGGACTCGCGGAGGCAGAAGAACTCGCTGAGTCGGGACTCGCGGAGGCAGAAGAACTCGCGGAGTTGGGACTCGCAGAGGCAGAAGAACTCGCGGAGTTGGGACTCGCGGAGGCAGAAGAACTCGCGGAGTCGGGACTCGCGGAGGGAGAAGAACTCGCAGAGTCGGTACTCGCGGAGGCAGAAGAACTCGCGAAGTGGGGACTCGAGGAGGCAGAAGAACTCGCGGAGTCGGGACTCGCGGAGGCAGAAGAACTCGCGGAGTCGGGACTCGCGGAGGCAGAAGAACTCGCGGAGTCGGAACTCGCGGAGGCAGAAGAACTCGCGGAGTCGGGACTCGAGGAGGCAGAAGAACTCGCATAGTCGGGACTCGAGGAAGCAGAAGAACTCGCGGAGTCGGGACTGAGAGTCCCGCAGAGGGAGAAGAACTCTCGGAGGCAGAACTGCCGGAGGTGGAACTCTCTGAGGCAGAACTGCCGGAGGTGGAACTCTCTGAGGCAGAACTGCCGGAGGTGGAACTCTCTGAGGCAGAACTGCCGGAGGTGGAACTCTCGGAGGCAGAACTGCCGGAGGTGGAACTCTCTGAGGCAGAACTGCCGGAGGTGGAACTCTCTGAGGCAGAACTGCCGGAGGTGGAACTCTAGGAGGCAGAACTGCCGGAGGTGGAACTCTCAGAGGCAGAACTGCCGGAGGGGGAACTCCCGGAGTCAGAACTGCCAGAGGCAGAACTCCTGGAGGCAGAACTCTCGGAGGCAGAACTCCCGGAGGCGGAACTCACCTGTCAGGGTTTGATGTTGTCGTGGCGGTGTCGCCACTACTCACACAGGAGGGGGCAGTGTTACGAAGGGCCTTGTTCGTTTGTACCGGCGAAAGATGCAAAGGTGGTTCGCCTCTACCTCTGGGGCCTTGCAGGGGGAGGTTCGGAGCACGGGTCAAGCCGCCAAGTTTCGCCCTCCCATTGGCGGAGATTCAGCGAGAATCTGCGTGGGTACGGCGAGGCTGCCCCGCGGCAGAGAGGGAAAGCAACACCTCAACGGCAGATACAGTTGGACATGTGGCTCTCCTGTCCATGGATACGGCGACAGCTGGGCCTTCCAGAGTGCCTTGAGGTGCCCCGTCCCTCCCCTCCCCCCCTATTTTGCTTCTGAAGGGGACCCCGGTTGCCTCGGTGCGGCAACGAATGGGCCAGGGTCACGTGTGACTACGGGGAGAAGAAAGCGACCGTCTAACAGCTGGTGGTTGCCAGCCAGCCTGTGTGTGCAGAGACGGCGTGATGCCCATGGGCGTGCCCCTGTGTGAGAGTAACTCGGTTGCACGGTTTGCGTGCTATGGGCAAGCCCGTGTGTGTAGAGACGTCGTGATGTCCATGGGCGTGCCCCAGTGCTCACCTCGCAGGCTCTTGTCGACCGCGTTAAAGATGCTCAAAAGATTTGCCCCTGGCAGGATTCGAACTTGGAACATCGAGCTCACCACTCCAAGACGCTACCCACTCGGCCACTTTAGCGTGTAGCGACTGTTCAGGGTCGTGACAGATGCAAAAGGGGGAAGAAAAACTAAGGGATCCATTTTCCCCTCCTACCTCTACCAGCACCACATTGTGAACTGCACAGCACGGTGACTGCAGAAGACCCATCGCTGAGTGACTCCCAACTCAAGACCAAGTTCAAGCCGAGTTTGTTTATACAATCGCGTGATTGCACTTTGTTAAGGTGTGAGCGCCTCAGGTTTATGCAACTCTAGGTATTTCTAGCTGAGTTTGGCGTGATTATACTGCGCTAACGTCGCGGTAGCAAAAAAAAAAAAAAAAAGTACAGACATGCCCTCGGTTTTCTAACATAATTCGTTCCCAAAAGTTGTTCTAAAACCGAATTGTTCTAAACCCAAAACATTTTTTCCATAAGAAACAATATAAAATGGATTAATCCATTCCTGACCCCAAAATTTAAAACCTTTTTTAACCTTTTTAGCTGTATTTCATGCATAAAAATGCCTATAAATGCAGTGTAATATTATATTATAACATGCCACCTGAATAAAGAATAAGGTTATAAACAAGAAAGACATAAGACACCATGTCCCATGGTGGCTTATGGAATAAGAAAAATAGAAGAAATAATGGTGCATTTTTAAACTAAGACCGAGATTCCCTACACAATTGGGACTATGGTTTCTGTTAATCTTAATGAATTCTAAGAAGCATTATCTCTATAAACTTCCGTCGCAAATCACTAATTTCGGAGATATATGTTTTTAACCCTCTCACGCACGAAAAGTTTAATAAGTTTCTCCGTCCACTGTGACATCCGTCTTATGCTCCCTAAGGGGCCCCGCGAAATGGCCCGACTGTGCGGCGAATATTTTGTTTATGTTATCAATTTCACCAACGTGTATTCTTTTTTCCTGGCATTATTATATATCATTGGTTTTGCAAGAGATTATTCTGCCTTATGAAAGAAAAAAATAACAAGAAATGCAAATAAATAGCAGAATTTACCGATTCTGAAAAAAACATTGAGTAAAGAGAAATAAGAAATACTTACGTTCACCACTTCGTAGCTCGAAACTTCCTGAGTCACCTTTTTATGGTTTATATGCCAATAAAAGTGGATGTTTATGAGGATTCCAACGCTACCATTATAATTTTCATATGGCCAATATGGCCAGCTCGGGATACGTTTTAAAGGGACGACAATCCGCGCTCACAGGCTGCCTGCTGAGTGGAAACTGTGACACAAGCCCTTATCATTTCAAATTCACCCTCACGAGAGAGTTGACAATTAGTTTATTTTATAGGTCTAGCTTGGATCTTTTAAGCTGAAACATTTTGACGGGATTCTGCTAAATACTTTATTTTGGGCGAATTTTTACAATTTTTTTGACGCGAATCGCGTCAAAAGCTCAGATGTAGACGGGCCCGTTTTGACGCAATCGCGTCACCGTGCGTGAGAGGGTTAATAGGAAGGAGTGTATAGGAGATATGAAAATTAAACTAACCTAACTCCCCCTTTTGACTCACTCACTCACTAACCTAACCTAACCTAACCTAACCTAACCTAACCTAATCCACGCTTTTACCTCCTAACTAAAGCCAAATCTGCATTAAAAAAGTGTCTGCAGTAAGGGAAGAGCAGAGGCGATGCAGGTCACAAGAGGAAGAAGAGTGAGGTGCTCGTAAACACTTGTCTCTCGCCTCCCAATGAACAACATGTCATTATCTCCAAAAATAATTATTTACGACGGAAGCTCATAGAGAGAATGTTTTCTAGAATCCAATAAGGTAAACAGAAACCAGACTCCCAATTGTGTACCGTAGATAACATTTTAGTCGCCAGCTGCAATAATGTCGCCAGCCGCCAAATATTACGAATTATAGCATCACTACTGATGTGTATGTGCCACTGAAGATGATACACATTAGTTTATATC
The DNA here is from genome assembly GCA_016584305.1 of Chionoecetes opilio. Classification (NCBI taxonomy): domain Eukaryota; kingdom Metazoa; phylum Arthropoda; class Malacostraca; order Decapoda; family Majidae; genus Chionoecetes; species Chionoecetes opilio. The sequence goes on from JACEEZ010001835.1 coordinate 98,485, forward strand.
ATGACTGTATAATCTACTCTGTTTCAGTGTTGTTTTATGCTTTGTATCTGCAAGTATATACGGTTTCAAATTTCGCTACTCGTTTTTTTTCCGGGCGATGACGGCGGAAGGACACTCATACTCATACCTTAGTAGTGGTCGCCACTCTCGTGATATTTTTGTAATTTGTTCATTTATAGCCATAATATGACACAAATGAAGACACAAAATGACACAAACTCTCCAGATAGCCCCTTCTAACCTTCCTGAAATCATGGATGTAAAAATGTAAGTATTAACTCCACCACACGTCTGTAAATCGAAAAAAAAGTTGTCCTGGCGACTTTAGTGTTATCTACAGTAGGGAGTTTCGGTCCAAGTGTAAAATAATACCGAAATAATGCACAACACAAGAAAAATCGTCAAAATCAAAGAACAGTTCGTAGCGGATGTTTACTGAGTGAGGGCCGCGGCGTGACTGACGCGCACAGTTGCCGAGTAGCTTGTTCGGCAACCGAGTTATTGTACGGCAACCAGTGCAATTATGAGTTTGAAATTCTGTTCGTAAACCGATTTGTTCGAAAAAGGAGACGTTCGAAAACCGAGGTTTGAGTGTAAATGAAATCAAACCACTCTACCACGAAAACTTCGTTTATAGATGTGCGAAACTTGAAACGGGGAGTATTTAGAGCAGTGTTTTTTAACCTGGGGTCCTACCTGTACCACCAGGGGGTACGAAACCTTACACCTGGGGGTACGAGACATGCTGACCAATAATTCAATGTTATATTTATTAGGAGGCTGGAATTATATATTTATAATTAATAATGAATTTATTAGCATCATAATTGATGAAAAGCAACAAAAGAGTCACTGAAATGTAACATTGTGTACTATGTAGTATTGTAGTTAGTGAATATAAAAGGTTCCTTACTCTAATTATACTTTTTTCTGACAGGGGGTGCGAGACAAATTTATGAGATCTCAAAGGGTACGAGCACTAAAAAAGGTTAAGAACCACTGATTTAGAGCTACCGCGAAACCTTGTAATCTTGAACCAAGAATCCGCGAAACTTGGTGCAGCACTGCATATGCAATATGCTTAGAAAGTACAAGCAGAAATATTCCTATGTAATATGATGTAATCCAGTAATATCCAGTGATACATCCCGTGAAATGTGTCCAGTAATACGATGAAAAGGAGAATCATAAATCCCTATGGACATCACGACCGGTCGTGACGTCCTCAAGAACAGGACAAGACCGCAACAAGACCACGAGGCGACGGAGCTACGAGTCTTCAAATTTGAAATATAACGGATTTTTGTCAGCAACGACCGTGACATGACCGCCCACAAACGCAACACAACTGCGTGATGCAGTCGTGTTACGTTCAGGGAATGCACTACAACCCCCCATTCCCGACCCATGGAAGTAGATATTGAGTGCCAGAGGGGGCGGAGAATCACGCCTGGACCGCCACTGACACCCAGCGCATCACCATGGACCTCTCCTGTGTCCCACCCACTGTCAAAAACAAGACATTGCTCACCCTGCTATATCAGTTGAGGTACGCCCACGCCAGGTTTCCCGTCCAAACTCTTGGTGCGCTCTTTGCGCGGTCTTGACTCAGTCGTAGCCCCTTCGTCATGGTCTTGTTGCAGTAGTCACGTGGTCGTGAGCCATGATTCCGATTTGCCAAATGTACAGTCAAAATGCGTGACATGGTCGTCTCGGGGTCTTGGCACAGTCTGGTCGTACTCGGCGACTCATGATGCAGTCGTAACGTTTTTTTTGGCGGCGACTGCATCACGACACGCTACGACCGCATCATGACGCATCCAATTGAGCTAAGACTGCTTCACGATGCGACGGACATACAACACTCTCGACTGTCACACCATTTTTGACAAGTCGTGAGACGGCCACGATTTTTTTACGCGCGATAAAAAATTGTCAGGCGCGACGAGTCGTCCCAGCGGCTCACGAACGCGCTAAGAGTCCGCGACGAGTCGGCGAATCAAGGGACAATTGAGGAAAAAATGCGTTACGACCTTGAGTCGTGTCGCGGTCGGCCCTTGAGTCGTGTATGTGTGACAGGGGCTTTAGTTCTTAGTGTTGGCCGAAGCCGTCACCCCAGGAGGCGGGCCACAACTTCCGGCTGCATATTCCCGTTTTCTGTTACAGAATGTCGCGTTTACTCTTGAACATGTCAGGTTGGGTTAGGTTAGGTTACGGTTAGAACGGTTAGGTAAAGTATCCTAGGCCTTCATGGTAACTTTGTGTGGGAATCACAATGAGGGTATTTTCGAGAAATATATTTTTATTTTAATATTAAAATTAGTATTTTCGAGAAAATCCAATGGTTACTTTCAGAGCTCAGCCAAGCGTCTTCACTCGGAAACCACATAGTCGCATAGAGTTGGGGAATATGCCTCCCGGCTAACACCCGGTACCCATTCACTGCTGGGTGGGCTGTGGCTTGGGTTAAGAAGACTGCCTATCTCTCTTCGCTCCGCCCGAGAATCGAACCCAGGACTTTTCGGGTGTGAACCGAGCGTGCTACCACTACACTACGGAGTAGTTACAGTACTACACTACGGAGTACAAGTAAGGTGTACACTACGGAGTGTGTGTGTGTGTGTGTATTCATCTATTTGTATTTTACAGGGCCTGAGCAACGCTCGTATGGCCCCGTCTCCATATCAACATTTTTATCATTCATCCTTAGTAGGGTACACCGTATAACAAACAAAAAAATTCTCAATTTTGGCATGCCAATTTCCTATGTAAAATGGAATTCTAAGACAATTTTATTTCTTTCCATTTTTGCATTTGAGCAATTCTTACTATGAAAAAATCGCACTTTTATATTGCCCCCTTATCGAATAATGCTTAAATGAGTACGCAGTGTCCGGTTGGTCCTGTGTATTGCATCATGCACCAATATGGTTCCAAAGATTTAGCGTGGTAAGCTTTTTCTGATCAGTTGGTTCATCAGGCACTACATCACAGTGTCACAGCCTCTACGTTGGCTAGAACGTGTCCATCATGCCCTTCTTAGACCTGAAGCAGGCATGGCCTCCCGGTGGTGGGCCCGAGCCTGGAGAACCCGTCTCGGGCCTGCTCCCCCAAAGCCCCCTCTGTCCCCTGCTTCACGACCTTTCGGTGCTCTGAGTGTGGATAGAGAAACTCCGGAACCTCGTACGGCTTGACCAGGATCTCCTGGATCTGATCCCCGGACAGTGAACAGGTAAAATGCCGGCTCGTGCACCTGGCCAGGCTGCCAGCTGATCAGTGTCTGCAAGCTGGTGGCTGACAATTTCAGCTTGGGTGTGATGCGAGGTCTTACACTGGTGTCCCATACTCTCGCCAGCCCTCAGCTTCAAAATCTGGGTCACGGCGAACCTGCGGTCGTCCTCACTCTGACTCGCATCATTTGAGAGGGAACACATTCTGAGTGTCCGAACCATGCTCCTGTCCGCACGTAGAAGGTCACAGCTGTTTGGACCTTCTTGGGCTGTGACCTCATCACTCTGAGCTGCGTGAGGATGTGCTTGGGGCCGTCCTCTGTCTGTGGTGAACCTTGATGTCGTAGTAGAGTTTGAAGTACACCTGCAGGAGTATTGACTAGGATTCCAGGGTTTTCAGTTCTTTGCCAGTCAGTCCATCCTTTCTGGTCCACATGTACACGAGCGACTGGGCTGTGGTGAGCATCTGGAGGGGACACCTTGCCACAACTTGATCTCCTCAGCTCGGACGAGAGAACGCCCGCTTCACAGCCTGGACCAGCTGGTAGGAGACCTGCTGGTCAGTGGCATGTTGCCCAAGGATATACTCCGGTATCTCCGTGAATCTTCACCGCCTGGCACTCCTCTGAACTCTGCGTTGTACTGCATCTCATTCACGCGGACAGCAGACTGCACACTGGACCCTGAAGCCGGGTGTCAGATGGGGTTTGGCCCGTCGATGCTGGTGATAAGGGGCACAGGGGCAACTTGTTTATGTGAAAACACGCATATACTCCAGAAGAGCTTGCGTCCCAGCATCTTCTCCAAATGGGCATGATACCACCCTTCCACCCGTGTTGGCCCTAGTTGAGTCCCCTTTGCAGTACGATCAGCGAGTCGGTGGAGTCATATGCACCAGCAGATCATAGAGCCTGAGCCACCTTGAACGCAGGCTTCTCAGGTGGCACCGGGGGTCCTCTGGTACAAAATTTGTCAAAGGTACCTTCCAGAGGCTCCTCGTCACTGACAAAATGCTCCTCCCTGATCAACCTGGGTGCAGTTTCCCATAGCTGTCGGGCACCATCGCCCTGGTCTTGTCCTTCTCCCATCGTAACCCAATCCAACTATTTGGTACCGTGGTTAGGGTACGCCGTAAAAACAAAAATTCTTTTTCTCAACTTTGGCATGCCAATTTCCTATGTAAAATGGAATCTTAAGACGATTTTATCTAATTCCATTTTTGCATTTGGGGAAATTCTTACTATGCAAAATCGCACTTTAAGCTATGTTTTGCATAAAAAATAAAAAAGTCCATTTTTGCATAGCAAGAAGTGCTCAAACCAAAAAGTTGAAGAGGCCCAAACCCCCCCTTAAAATTCAATTTTACATAAGAAAACACCCTGCCAAATTCGAAATAATCTATATTTCACTTTTCATTGGACCTACGGCATACCCTAAATTCCTTAGTGCTTAGGGCCGTACTATTAAACCTTACGCCCGCGCCTGGCGATGCTGTGCCAGGCGATCGCCAGCGTCAGAAAATCCTTACTTGTAAACACTGGCTTCCGCAACCCTGGCGAACGCCAGGGTTGGCGGACGTGAGTGGACGGGCCCCGAAGCACACCCCGGGAGGGGGTCCAAACCCCGGCTAACACCCGGTACCCATTCACTGCTGGGTGGACAGGGGCTCGGGTTTTAAGGAAACAGCCCATATGTTTCTGCTCCGCCTGGGGATCGAACCCGGGGCTTCTCGGTTGTGAACCGAGCGTGCTTCCCCTACACCACGGAGTAACCTTGTTGTGTGTGTGTATTTACCTAGTTGTATTTACCTAGTTGTAACATACAGGAAAAGAGCTATGCTCGTACTGTCCCGTCTCCAAATCTACTATTATCCAGTTTGCCTTTGAAGTCCTGAATACTTCTTGCATTAATCACTTTTGCATCAAGGTTGTTCCAGGCTTTTATGCTTCTATACGGGGAAACTGTTTTTTTTTTATTCCCCTTGCATGTTGTCCTTTTCAATTTCTTCCCCCATGACCTCTGTACTTCTGTTTGTCCACACAAACAGATAATTTCTATCAATTTTTTTTCCAGACCCATTTATGCTCTATACACTGCTATAAAATCTCCCTTTCTCTTCTTTTTTCAAGTGTTGGGAGTTTTAGTCTTGAAAGTCTTTTTTCATATGGTAATCTCTCAGGCTTGGAGCCATCTTTGTGGTTTCTCTTTGTATTCTCTCAATCTTCCTTATATCCTTCTTTTTATGTGGTGACCAAACACTGCCGCATATTCCAACCTTGGTCGAATAGAGATGTATCAATTTCTTGATCATCTCTTCATCCAGATATTTGAATGCCATTTTTATATTCCTCAGAAACTGGTATGTATCTCCTGTGATCTTGTTTTATATGCTTTTCTGGTGACAATTGTCCTTAAACCATACTCCCAGATCTTTTCGACCTTTTTTTTGATTATCCATTCGTTTCCCATCGAATACTTTTTTCTCTGTCTCTTTTTGCTACTGCCCAATTCCATCACTTTCACTTTTTGGCATTAAAACCCCTTTCCCCTATTTGATCCATCTGAAAATCTTATCTAGATCCTTTTGTAAATCCTCACAGTCCTCTTTACTTTCTACTTTTCTTAGTAATTTTGCATCATCAGCGAATAAACTCATATAACTTTTACTCCTTCTGCCCTATCATTTACATAGACCAAGAACATCACTGGGGCCCAAAAATGATCCTTTAGGAACTCCACTTATCAACTGCACCATTTTGACTTTTTATCTTTATACTGTTCTCACTCTCTGTTGCTCAAAAAGTCTTCCCCTCCACTTCAGCAAACCACCCCTTTAATCCTCCCACATGTTCTAGCTTCCCGAGCAGGGCTCTTATTAGGTACCCTTTTCAAATGCCTTCTTAGGTCCAAGTAATGCAATCGACCCACCCTTCTTTCCTGTGTCACATCGGTCACTCTCGAGTAAAAGCTCAATAGATTTGTTGTACATGACATTCTCCTCTAAATCCAAAATGGCCACTTTCAAGTGTGTTTTCTCTTCCCAAAATTTCAAACCATCTGTCCTTCACAATTTTTTTAAACATTTTGCCACTACACTTGTTAATGATACTGGCCTGTAATTTAGTGGTTCTTCTTTGTCTCCTCCTTTGTGAATTGGCAAAAATATTTGCTCTTTTCCAATCAAGCGGGACTCTGCTCTCCTTGAGTGAACTCTCAATTACACTATGTAACTTTCCTGCTAGTTGGTACTGCACTCTTTCATTATCCAGTTCGACACTCCATCTGGACCCGGGACTTTTTCACAAACTTGACTTTCCATTAGCCTTTTACTTCTATTACGTCTAATTTATGGTCTTCCATTATATTTTCTTTTGTATTAATTTTTTGTTTTTAAATTAACTTTCTCTTGTAAATACAGTCTGTAAGCACTTATTTATTACCTCGGCCTGTTTAATGCATCTTCATACACTATGCCTTTACCTTCAGCTTTTCTATTCCTTCCCTTTTTTTCATTTTCCATTTATTTTATCTATAGAAAAGTTTCGGTTCATTCTTACATTTTTCTATTATATTCCTCTCATAGTTACTTTTTCTTCTCTTCGGATTCTTACATATTCATTTCTAGTTGTTTTGTACTTCTCCCAAAGGTTGCTGCCACCTTTTTTCCTCCAACTATTCCATTTTTTTCTCTTTCTAGTTTGCTAATTTACATTTTCTGTTAAAAACCCTTCATTTGTTTTTCTTTCCTGATAACTATCCTTGGAACATAACTATTATTCCTTTGGGGTAAATTCGGATGAAATCATCCATTTTTTCTGGGTACTCGTTTCTGCATGGAAATTACTCCAGTCTGTCTCTCGAAGAATGTTTTTAATCCGTCAAAGTCTGCTTTTCCATAATTGTATCTTCCTTTTTTAGTTCTTTTTCCCCTCCTTTTTGCTATCATTATTTCAAATTCAATAAGTACATGGTCCTCTTTCCAAGTGGGGACTGATAAAACCCTTTTCTAATTACTTCCAGTTCTTCGTCAATAGTAGGTCTAGTCTGATGGTTTTTCGCTACCTGAATCTTGTGTTCTCTTTAATCCACTGAGTCATGATTTATTTATTACCCAAAACCAAAAAATATACCACCCCATGAGTTTTCTCCTCCTTCAGTATACCATTCTTCCAGCAAACTTCTTTGCAGTTAAAATCTCCCATCAAAATTATGTTCTCACTATTTTCCATCGTATTCTTTAAACATTTGCTTGTGTCTCTTATCATGTCTCCGTACTCTTCTCTCCCCTGTGTGTGTTGAAATGTCCCGCTTTTAGCTTCAAAGAATTTGGTGACATTAATTTTATATGTAGGTACGTAGCCTATATGCAAATAAAATAAAATATAACAACTTTTACAGCGGGTTACTTCAGATTGGGCATTGTTTACGTTGTTGAGATAAGCAGTATAGCCTACTGGCACAATATCCACAAGCACGCAGTCCAAGCACCTGGAAAATGGTAGTGTGTATGAGGGTACACATGTACAGTACTGCCATTGTACATGGCCGGCATCATAATAAGAGATCGTGTGAAACCATGATGGAGCTATGTAAGTGAACCCAAGGCCAAGAAAGGAAGGTCGGCCAGCCTGCGCCCATACAGTTAATCCCTCTCCCTGTTCCCGTGCTCACTGACGTCACAAAATATAGCGATCGTGGGGTGGAGGCGAGGGTAGAGGGCAGTTTCAGCCAGTTTGCCCGCCACTTCATCTCTGTCCCTCTATTCTAGGTAACGTCAGCATGTCCCTCCCATTAAGTGTTCACGTGGACAAAATTCCCTAGGGACAGCTGGTGGGCCGACCTGTCTTTCTTGGCCTTGAGTGAACCCTTCTGCTGCGCTGAAGTATTTATTGCGTAGTATTTGAACACCGGTGTCGCGTGGGCAAGTGTCTGTTTACGAAAAGCAGACCGTTTACTAACAAAGGCAAAGAAAACGGGCGTTGAGGGGAATACTTACTAATATTGACTTGATCAACAAAGGCATGTCCAGGGCAGACATTCAGAGAGAATTAAAGGCCACGGTGGTTAGCTTAACTAACTCCCTCTATTTCTACACCCCGGCGTTAGTGGGTATTCACATACGAGACATGGCAGTGGCGGTACATGGTCGCTGATAGCTGAGTGGCTGAGCGACTACAATGACGTCACAGTCTCGCCAGCAAATCACAATTGTGTAAAAACAAACGTGCCAGCCAATCAGATTGTGTCTCAAACGTGTCAGCCAATCACAGGGCAGCAGCCGCGGCCTGCATTTTCAAGGTCGTTGTACTTATTTCTATTCTCTAGCTTATTCCATCATTCCTTCATCCCCTGTGTCACCTCCGTCGCTTCAACACTTGTTTCTACCTCCACAAACACGCGGGTAGGACACCGGTGGCTAGTACTTCCTTGTATTCTAGCTATTCATTATTCATTCCGCGTAATAGCCCGTCTTCTTCTTCCTCTTGTGACCTCTTTCGGTAATATATCGCTTCGTAGATATCTTTCTCCTAGTGTTGGCCGAAGCCACCACCCCGGGAGGCGGTCCAAAACCCCGGCTAACCCGTACCCATTCACTGCTGGTGGACAAGGGCTCGGGTTTTAATCAGGAAAAGTGCAGGACACATACCTTCGTCTGCCGGCGGAGCCGTGCCCATTCACTGCTGGGTGTCTGGCATCGCTAGTCGCTACCCGCGTGTGAGATGCCGCCGCTCACCACTCTTGTCCCATCACGGCAAAACAATATCACCACAAGCTCCTGGGTTTGTTATATGGCCTAATTTCGTTTGTATACTTGCCCTGTTGAGTTCTTGAGTCAGAAAACATCATATATATCCAATGTATGAGGATTTTTATGTACGTAGCTTCCTTAACACCACCCTATAGCAGTCGCCGTGTTTTAGCGAGACCAACCGAGAGACAGGCCTGGTGGATCGCCCGTGACGTCACACCATAAGGTACAACCCGCTCCGCTCCCGCACAAGTTTACCTACCTAATATAATGTTTATCAGTATACAGATATACTGTTATCTTCGGAAATGTTTGTTCTATAATATTACCAAATAAAAACTGTAAAACACACAAAGAAAATGCCATTATGAGACTTTCAAGAAATATGCATTAACTTAAGCTCTTCGCCATTTAATATTTTGCTCGCAAACATTTTACATGGAGAATATCAATAGAAGCGGAGTTTAATTAGCTTTCCATTGATATATTTCGTTTAGTGATAAATGAATTAGCGGCATGCATAATTAGCGTTAACTAAATATAAAAATCATGAAATCGGGTAATTTCCTACCTAATATATTTTATCAGTATAAAATATATACTGTTATCTTCGGAAATGTTTGTTTCTATAATATTATCCAATAAAAACCGTAAAACACACTAAGAAATGCCATTATGAGACTTTCAAGAAGTATGCATGAACTTAAACTTTTTCGCCATTTATATTTTGTGCAAAAACTTTTTACATGGAGAATATCAATAGAAGCGGAATTTAATTAGCTTTCCATTGATATATTTCCTTTTCTGATAAATGAATTAGAACTATGCATAAATTAGCGTTAACTAAATAAATAACATGATGAAATCTGGTAAATTACCCGATTTCATGATGTTATTTATTTAGTTAACGCTAACTTATGCATGGTTCTAATTCATTTATCAAAAAAGGAAATGTATCAATGGAAAGCTAATTAAATTTCGCTTCTATTGATATTCTCCATGTAAAAAGTTTTTGCACAAAATATTAAATGGCGAAAAGTTTAAGTTCATGCATATTTCTTGAAAGTCTCATAATGGCATTTCTTTAGTGTGTTTTACGGTTTTTTATTGGATAATATTATAGAACAAACATTTCCGAAGATAACAGTATATATTTTATACTGATACACATATATTAGGTAGGAAATTACCCGATTTCATGATTTTTTATATTTAGTTAACGCTAATTTATGCATGCCGCTAATTCATTTATCACTAAACGAAATATATCAATGGAAAGCTAATTAAACTCCGCTTCTATTGACATTCTCCATGTAAAATGTTTGCGAGCAAAATATTAAATGGCGAAGAGCTTAAGTTAATGCATATTTCTTGAAAGTCTCATAATGGCATTTTCTTTGTGTGTTTTACGGTTTTTTATTTGATAAAATTATATAACAAACATTTCCGAAGATAACAGTATATCTTTTATACTGATAAACATTATATTAGGTAGGTAAACTTGTACGGGGAGCGGAGCGGGTTGTATCGAGACCACCGAGTGACAAGGCCTGGTGGATCACCCGTGACGTCACACCATAAGGATACAACCCGCTCCGCTCCCCGTACAAGTTTATCTACCTAATATAATGTTTATCAGTATAAAAGATATACTGTTATCTTCGGAAATGTTTGTTCTATAATATTATCAATAAAAAACCGTAAAACCACAAAGAAAATGCCATTATGAGACTTTCAAGAAATATGCATTACTTAAACTCTTCGCCATTTAATATTTTGTTCACAAACATTTTACATGGAGAATATCAATAGAACAGAGTTTGATTAGCTTTCCATTGATATATTCGTTTAGTGATAAATTAATTAGCGCATGCATAAATTAGCGTTAACTAAATATAAAAAATATGAATCGGTATTTCCTAACTAATATATTTTATTTCCGTATAAAAAATTACTGTTATCTTCGGAAATGTTTGTTCTATAATATTATCAAATAAAAAACCGTAAACACACTAAAAAAAAGGCCATTTTTGAGACTTTCAAAAAATATACATGAACTTAAACATTTCGGCCATTTAAAATTTTGTGCAAAAACGTTTTACATGGAGAATATCAATAGAAGCGGAAAATTTTAAATTTGCTTTCCCATTGATATATTTCCTTTCTGATAAATTTAATTAAACCTGCTAATTAGCATTAACTAAATAAATAACATCTGAATCGGGTAATTTACCCGATTTCATGATGTTTTTTTTATTTTGTATCGCTAATTTATGCATGGTTCTAATTCATTTATCAGAAAAGGAAATATATCAATGGAAAGCTAATTAAAATTCCGCTTCTATTGATATCCTCCATGTAAAAGTTTTTTTCACAAAATTTAAATGGCGAAAAGTTTAAGTTCATCATATTTCTTGAAAGTCTCATAATGGCATTTCTTTAGTGTGTTTTACGGTTTTTTTATTTGATAATATTTAGAACAAACATTTTCAAAGATAACAGTATATAGTTTTAAAAGATAAACCATATATTTTGGTAGGAATTACCCAATTTCATGATTTTTTATATTTAGTTAACGCTAATTTATGCATCCGCTATTCATTTATCACTAAACGAAAATATATCAATGGAAAGCTAATTTAAACTCCGCTTCTATTGATATTCTCCATTAAAATGTTTGCGAGCAAATATTAAATGGCGAAGAGTTTAAGTTTAAAGCTATTTCTTGAAAGTCCCTATATGGCATTTTCTTTGTGTGTTTTACGGTTTTTTATTTGATAATATTATAGAACAAACATTTCCGAAGATAACAGTATATCTTTTATACTGATAAACATTATATTAGGTAGGTAAACTTGTACGGGGAGCGGAGCGGGTTGTATCCTTATGGTGTGACGTCACGGGCGATCCACCAGGCCTTATCATCTCGGTGGCCACGGTTGTATCCTTATGGTGTGACGTCACGGGCGATCCACCAGGCCTTATCATCTCGGTGGCCACGGTTTTAGTGTGTTAACGTCACCTCTGACGTCATCAATCTCCCCTGTGAATGCCAAAACAGCTGATGACAGTCGGTAAGTTGTTAAGCATGGACGTTAGCGTCTGTGAATGTGCCCCAGGTGTCTTACGACAACAAACCCGTCTTTATTTATCAACAAAAGAGGGAGGGGGGGCACGAAGTGGAACACTCGCCAATGTCGGCGAGAATTCCTATCGGCGACCGTTATAGGTATGGTTTTGAGCATATATGATATATGAGGCATTCAATTTCGTACAGAAATGTCCTGTGAGCAGGACAAAGAAAGATTGCATTCTTTCTTTGTCCTGCTCACAGGACATTTCTGTACGAAATTGAATGACTCATATATCATATATGCTCAAAACCATACCTATAACGGTCGCCGATAGGAATTCTCGCCGACATCGGCGAGTGTTCCACTTCGTGCCCCCCCCTCCCACCTTTTCCTGATAAATAAAGACGGGTTTGTTGCTGTAAGACGCCTGGACATGCCTTTGTTGATCAAGTCAATATTAGTAAGTATTCCCCTCAACGCCCGTTTTCTTTGCCTTTGTTAGGAAACGGACTGCTTTTCGTAAACAGACACTTGCCCACGCGACACCGGGGAGCATGCTTACGGACATACAGTTTGCTACAAGCAGGGTTGGCATGATTAAAATTTTATTATTTTATTCAAGTTTTTATAATAAATTACAATCACAGGAAAAATATATTTTTTTTTTTTTTTTTAAATATAATTGGCAGCGAGCGAAGCGAGCTGCTACTTACCATAAGACCCATTCGCGTAAGGGCACTGGACCAAGTTTAAACCAAAAAGTGAATAACTACTCCTAAATATTGTCGGATTGAACTGAAATTTGACATGCAAGTAGTGCTGTCAAAATCAATAGGGGTCTGTGCAACAAACTTTTTTACGTAGAACAAGCCCTTAATGATTAATAATCTCTCTCTCTCTCTCTCTCTCTCTCTCTCTCTCTCTCTCTCTCTCTCTCTCTCTCTCTCTCTCTCTCTCTCTCACACACACACATAATTGCTACCCTCTAAAGTTCTGATGGAAGAAAAAGGTCAATTCATGGAAAGGATGAAAGCGGCTTCCTGGAGGATGGGGAGGAGAGCGAGGAGGATGAATGGAAGAACGAAGTGGCTTGGAGGAGAGGAGGGAAGGAGGATATGAAGGGAAGGTTGGATGGCCGTGGAGATGAGGGATGGAGGGAAAGTTGGAAGGGTGTGCACTGTGCAGTGTGCAGGGAGAGGGATGGAGAGGGTTGGTGGTACAGTACCTGCGGGGTGCGTGGCTGGCCGGGCACCTTGTACCAATCGGCGAGGGAAATCATGGCGACGGTGCTGGTGATGACGGCGAAGATCACCTCCCACGGGTGACCGGCACACAGCGCCCCGTGGGCCCAGAAGGCGCGCCATTTCACGCTACCCCCTGTCAAGAGTAAACCTGTCCTTAGTAGGCTACAGTTGTTAACACTTCCAAATCTGCAAAACTACTGTACATGTTAACTATAGCACTATTATCATTATCATTAGCATAGTTTTGGTTATTACTATCACTCTAAATAATTATTATTAGAAGTAGTTTAGTAGCCTTTGAAATCAAATCCCAATATATAGTTACGTCTTACACACACACCCACACCCACGCACACACGATTGCCCATTCAACCGTACCCTGTGGAACTTCAGAGTTTCTCCATTTCTTGAAAAAGTTACTGTCGCACAGGCGTGCTGAAGCGAGGCCTCCGAGAGAGCCTCTCTGGCTCGCTCGGAGCCAGAGAGACTCTCTGTCCAAACTATGGATGTAAGGTCTGTATATGGAAGCAGTGGCGTACCGAGGGGGGGGGGGGGGCCTTACGGTAATGCCCCCCCCTTTTGCAAATAATAAATAATAAAAATTATATATTTATAAACGAGATCAATTTACTTTTTAATTATTTTTTAAACGTAAATAAATAAAAAATTCCTTGCCAGTATATTACTTCTTTATCTTAACATGTAGTTCTAAAGAAAGTACTGCTGTTTTGAGGGTATAAATATTTGCAGTCCAAATTACATAAATGAACAAGATTAAAGACATTTTTCGCTCAAATAACAAAATTAGTACTTTTCAGATTATTCAATTCCCCTAAATTAAATTTTAATTCATATTATTTTAATATACAAAAAATAATATATATATATATATATTATATATATATATATATATATATATATATATATATATATATATATATATATATATATATATATATATATATATATATATTATATATATATATATATGAGGCATATTTTGTACTGACCACTAAGGAGTAAAATTTTACACATTGTAGGTCCTCACACTTTTCTTTTTACTCTTGAGTGCACAACTGCTTGATACAAGTTACTAATCGGCAGTAAAAGTATAATATATTCCTCTTTATAGGCGACCAGAGTTCCATATAGTTCCATAGTGCGTCGTCTGCTACTCGTCAGGAGTGTTTTGAGAGCTCGAAGAATTTGCAAATTTTGATTGCGGATTATTTAAAAACGGCCGACTGGATGCAAATAGTGACAACATATTGTGGATATAATCGATAATGGCTATATTTTGACTGCATTAAGTCAGGAATAATGAAATGGTCTGGACGATTACTTTGAACTTTCTCTCACCCCTCATGCCTTCCCTCACACCTGATATACCCTCCCTCACACCCTTCACACCTTCCCTCTCCCCTCTTAAACTTAACCTTTCATCCCTCATTCCTTCACCCCTTTCATAATTTTGGCAAATATTACATTTAACACAACATACAGATTCAACATATCATAATCCTGCGAAATCAATATATAGTAGAAGTAAAATCATAATACAATACATCAAGATTACATACATAATACATATATGGCACATTCATTTGACAAACAGTGCCGCTTTCCTTGCTTTCCTCTTGGCAAAATTATGAAGCACAACATCAAAATCAAGAGATCATGTAAGTCGAGACTCAATACTGAATCTAGCCAAGTCCACAAGTCGTGCTTGGGTCATTGTTGCTCGTAGACATTTTTTTTTTATCGGCTTGAGTTTGCTGAATGAGCGCTCTGCAGAGGCGACAGTGGCAGGGATTTTTAGCAGTATGCGCAGACGGACAGATACATTTGGGAAGAGCCCTTCTAGTCTGCACTCTGTCAAGCAATTCAAAAGCTGCAATAGGCTTAGTTGGTTCTGCCCAAAATTTGAGCGATGAATTGTTTGTAGATGCTTCATTTCCACCACGATAGCATGACTGATATCGGCAGGATACTTATCTGCCGGTGATTTTGATTTAAGTGAGCTCCTTTGCTGATATTGTTAGGTACTTCCAGAGGAAACTGAAGTTTTCAGAAATATTCTTGGCAGCTTTGAATGTAACATTCTGTCAGCCAATTAACTAATTATTTAATAATATATATAAAACGCAGACTTTCTGAAAAATTCTTCTGTGGGTGACTCATCTGCTTCATTTTGTTTTGATAAATCTGAACTGCTGTGCCATCACTATCATCATGAAATCTTCTTTTGCGTTTGGGTCCAGCTACTTTACCACGACCACGAGACAGTTTCACCTTGATGTCCAGGTTTGAAGCAACTAGCTTTGCTTCATTCCACATAGCCTTTCAGTTATTTCGGAGATCTGTCAGTTCTATAAGCAAGCCCTCTATGTTTGATGGGTCCTATGGGCCCATCACCCATCAAAGCCTCAATGAGCCCCCCCAAAACCCCATGGGCCCCGGAGCAAATGCCCCGGCAGACCCCCCCTCTCGGTGGGCCTGGTGGCAGCTATCCACAAACTCATCTCGAGATGAAGGAGGCATATACTGCGTTAATACGCGAATACCATCAACATAAGAGGGTGGTAAAGGGGCGAGGTGAATTGGATTATAACATAACCAACAGCATTCCTCGAGCTTAGGCAAAGAATAATTGGTATATAAGGAAACGTAGACACACATGTCCATGAAAGTATTACAGATCCTACCATCCCACCCCTGGAGGTCACTGCCTACAGGCGCTATAGGCTAAGATGTAATATATATATATATATATATATATATATATATATATATATATATATATATATATATATATATTTCAAGCTCCACATATTCCCTTTAAGCCCTAAAAGAAAGAAATTGTGGGTAAATATAGTAAGTAGTTTGGGATGGACACCCTCTCGTTTATCTTATTGTGTGTCAGGTATGTTTCATTGTTGTGTTGTCAGACACTAGCAAACACTAGTAGCTACATCAGAACATAAGGAAGCAACAAGAGGCTGCTAGATAGACATAAACGTGGTAGTTCATGTACTACGTATACATAAACTACATACACTTTTCATCCCTTCCATAAGAAAATAAGGAAGGAAGCTACAAGAGGCCCCGCGAGACCTACACGTGGTAGTTCCTGTTACTTAACGCTATAGCGTTATGAATGTATACATTCACCTTTCATCCCCATCCATAAAATTATCTAGCCTCCTATTAAAGCTCCCT
>JACEEZ010001835.1:120000-157500 GCA_016584305.1 Chionoecetes opilio
TGTTAAGTGTGTGTGTGTGAAGTGTGTGTGTGTGTGTGTGTGTGTGTGTGGGGTGTGTGTGTGTGTGTGTGTGTGTGTGTGGGTGGGTGGGTGGGTGGGTGGGTGGGTGGGTGGGTGGATGGGTGGGTGGGTGAGTGGGTGGGTGGGTGGGGTGTGTGGGGGGGGGTTAGCGTCTCCGACTGGCGTTCTCGGTGACCCGAGTTCGATCCCCGAAGAAAACCAAAACCTTTCTGCAACGTCGAGTGGCCTAAGAACACCCACATGTCCTGCCCATCAACTCTACCTTCGATTGCGAGTGCATCGGAGGACACAGGGGGGCGGCATGAGCCTCACAGGCGTCACTATAAGAATCCTGCCTGTTAAGTGTGAGTGTGTGTGTGTGTGTGTGTGTGTGTGTGTGAAGTGTGAGTATGTGTGTGTGTGTGTGTGTGTGTGAAGTGTGAGTATGTGTGTGTGTGTGTGAAGTGTGTGTGTATGTGTGTGTTGTGTGTGTGTGTGTGTGTGTGTGTGTGTGTGTGTGTGTGTGTGTGTGTGTGTGTGTGTGTGTGTGGTGTGTGTGTGTGTGTGTGTGTGTGTGTGAAGTGTGAGTATGTGTGTGTGAAGTGTGAGTATGTGTGTGTGTGTGTGTGTGCGTGTGTGTGTGTGTATGTGTGTGAAGTGTGAGTATGTGTGTGTGTAGAAGTGTGTGTGTGTGTGTGTGTGTGTGTGTGTGTGTGTGTGGTGTGTGTGTGTGTGTGTGTGTGTGTGTGTGTTAAGTGTGAGTTTGTGTGAAGTGTGAGTGTGTGTGTGTGTGTGTGTGTGTGTGTGAAGTGTGCGTATGTGTGTGTGAAGTGTGAGTATGTGTGTGTGCGAAGTGTGAGTATGTGTGTGTGTGTGTGTGTGTGTAGAAAGAAGTGTGTGTGTTTGTGTGTGTGTATAAGTGTGTGTGTTTGTGTGTGTTTGTAGAAGTGTGTGTGGGTGTGTGTGTGTGTAGAAGTGTGTGTGTAGAATGTGTGTATGTGTGTGTGAGTGTGTGTATGTCGTAGTGTGTGTGTGTGTGTGTGTGTGTGTGTGTGTGTGTGTGTGTGTGTGTGTGTGTCGTAGTGTGTGTGTAGAAGTGTGTATGTATGTCGTAGTGTGTGTGTGTGTGTGTGTGTGTGTGTGTGTGTGTGTGTGTGTGTGTGTGTGTGTGTGTGTCGTAGTGTGTGTGTGTGTGTGTGTATGTGTGTGTGTGTGTGTGTGTGTGTGTGTATGTCGTAGTGTGTGTGTGTGTGTATGTCGTAGTGTGTGTGTGTGTGTGTATGTCGTAGTGTGTGTGTGTGTGTGTGTGTGTGTGTATGTCGTAGTGTGTGTGTGTGTGTGTGTATGTCGTAGTGTGTGTGTGTGTGTGGTGTGTATGTCGTAGTGTGTGTGTGTGTGTGTATGTCGTAGTGTGTGTGTGTGTGTGTGTGTGTATGTCGTAGTGTGTGTGTGTGTGTGTGTATGTCGTAGTGTGTGTGTGTGTGTGTGTGTATGTCGTAGTGTGTGTGTGTGTGTGTGTATGTCGTAGTGTGTGTGTGTGTGTGTGTGTGTGTATGTCGTAGTGTGTGTGTGTAATGTCGTAGTGTGTGTGTGTGGTGTGTGTGTGTATGTCGTGGTGTGTGTGTGTGTGTGTGTATGTCGTAGTGTGTGTGTGTGTGTGTATGTCGTAGTGTGTGTGTGTATGTCGTAGTTGTGTGTGTATGTCGTAGTGTGTGTGTGTGTATGTCGTAGTGTGTGTGTGTGTGTGTGTATGTCGTAGTGTGTGTGTGTGTGTGTGTGTGTATGTCGTAGTGTGTGTGTGTGTGTGTATGTCGTAGTGTGTGTGTGTGTGTGTGTATGTCGTAGTGTGTGTGTGTGTGTGTGTATGTCGTAGTGTGTGTGTGTGTGTATGTCGTAGTGTGTGTGTGTGTGTGTGTGTGTATGTCGTAGTGTGTGTGTGTGTATGTCGTATGTGTGTGTGTGTATGTCGTAGTGTGTGTGTGTGTGTGTATGTCGTAGTGTGTGTGTGTGTGTATGTCGTAGTGTGTGTGTGTGTGTGTGTGTATGTCGTAGTGTGTGTGTGTGTGTATGTCGTAGTGTGTGTGTGTGTATGTCGTAGTGTGTGTGTGTGTGTGTATGTCGTAGTGTGTGTGTGTGTGTGTGTATGTCGTAGTGTGTGTGTGTGTGTGTGTATGTCGTAGTGTGTGTGTGTGTGTATGTCGTAGTGTGTGTGTGTGTGTGTGTAGAAGTGTGTGTGAGTGTGTCACGAAAAATTGTCTTGTTTGTTTAGCTATTTGATAATAATTTTACTCTAGAACTGAACGGAATACGAACTCGAACACGTTTCACACCTAGGTGTGAACGCCTATTTACTGGTTATTCTATTTCAGTATTTGTGCAAAATTTGTTGGTACTTCGTTTCTAACTATGCACACTTTATCAATAGATGCTTCGATCCAAGTTCATATTCTTTCCTAAAATCGTATTGGCTCTTTTATATCTTCCTCATTCTCTTTTTTTTTTCTTTTTCTTTTTCTTTCTCTCTCTCTCTCTCTCTCTCTCTCTCTCTCTCTCTCTCTCTCTCTCCTCTCTCTCTCTCTCTCCTCTATATATATATATATTATATATATATATATATATATATATATACTGAGAGAGAGAGAGAGAGAGAGAGAGAGAGAGAGAGAGAGGAGAGAGAGAGAGAGAGAGAGAGAGAGAGGAGAGAGAGAGAGAGAGAGAGAGAGAGGAGAGAGAGAGAGAGAGAGAGAGAGAGAGAGAGAGAGAGAGAGAGAGAGAGAGAGAGAGAGAGAGAGATGCCACCCACTCCTTAGGATTTTTCCCAAGATCTTGGGATTTGGGCCATGGCCTTAGAATATCTTTTGTCTGTCTTGGGATTTTTTGGGGGATTATTCAAGTATTTCTCCAGTAATTTATCTCAAGGTAAGCATATTTTCCGTATTTAGGATTCAGTTTTAATGTTGTTTTAAAGACCTTGGGATATTTTTGTCTATCTTGGGATTTATGCTGGGGCAGTCTGGGATTTCTTAAAATTTAGAGTGGCATCCGTGGTGAGCGGATACAACATGGCGTCCATAAATCGAGTTGTTACCCTCTGTAATCTAGGTCCCTGCCTACCTGGATGGTGTGTGAGCGACTGGGCCACAGACCTTAGCTGGGTGTCGTGTCATTCATTCAAACACCAATAGATACCGCTTGTCATCTCACGGGAAGTTTATTTAGATATTTACGTGTATACATTTTTTTTTCGTTGTCATGGTCATGGCGTGGTTGGTGCAGGTGGTCAAGCACTACACCTCCATCCTCTACCCCACCGTCGAAGGAACCCTTTCAGCCAGGATACGCTCTTTTACCCTTCTCTCCCTCCCCTCAAGGTGACCCCCACGCCACACTAGACACCAGCCCTGCTGCTGCCTCCTTCCCCTTCCCGCCCGTCGTGCATCTTCCCTGGTGCCGCCACTGGTTATGCTGAACTTTGAGTGGAGGCGATGGCCGAGAGATAAGGGCGTCATCAGACTCATCACCACTACCTAGCGCCCCTCCCTGGACATAGCAGCGGGGCGTAGCATACAGCCGGGGGTAGCAGGGTTGTGTGTGTGTGTCGCAGTGGCGTACCGAGGAGGAGGGGGGAATGCGGCCATGGCCCCCCCTCCCCTTTTGCAAAGAATAAATAATGATAAATATATATATATATATATATATATATAGTTGATTTTCTTGTTAGATTCATCATGATGTTTCAGGGTGACAGAGACACTCGGTATACTTGGGGTTGTTTATGCAACGTTTCGCCAAGGCACTTGGCATCATCAGGCTAAAAATAGTTAAAATTTAATATATTGTAATGCTAAAAAGCGAACATCTAAAAAATTAATTCTAAGAAACAATAAAATATTCCTATATTTTCTAAAATTACTAACTAATAAATAAAATATAATTTGTACTTAACGGACCTTGGTGTGTATGCTGTCTGAGTTGGTAGAGGACTGAATGAACACTAGTTTTGTGGGTGACATTTCAGCTTGTGTGGGGCGATCGAACCGAGAGTCGGGCAATCGAAACAGTGGTAGTCATTTGAGTATATGTAGTTGTTGTGAAATGACTTGGTTATTAAGATCAGGGGACAAGTGCTTGATGTGTATAGCTTCTAATAATTTAGTGTCACTAGGGTAGTGTGCCTTGGATAGGATACTAAAGTCATTCATAGAAAAAGGGTGATCTAAATCATGTGAGTGTGAGCGGATTGCAGATTGCGAAGGTGAAGAAATGGGTCCACCAGTACGTGCAGAAACACCTTTATGCTCAGAAAGCCTAAGGGTTAGATTCCTTGTCGTCTCGCCGACGTATCTAGCGTTACAACTAGAACATTTGAATTCATAAATTATGTTAGAAATAAGGGCTTTAGGTATAGAGTCTTTATATTTGAAATGAGTTCTTAGGGTAAGAGAATTAGTAAAAATAAATTTAAATTTTGAGTTAGGAAGATGTGACTTAAGTAGATCATTGAGTTTTTTCCGAATGGTGTAACTGAGATGGCCATAAAATGGGAGTTTAACATAGTGTGTGTCTAATATGGGTTCGGGTTCGTTCGACTCTGGGTTGAACTTTTTATCTAAGAACTTTGAGATGATTGTTTCAATTAATTTGAGGGGGTAGCCATTGTTTTGGAAAAAATTGGTAAGGAATTTGATCTCATTATCAAAGGAAAACCAATTAGATGAGAAACTATAGCATCTGTGTAGTAGGGTCTTAATAGTATTGATTTTAAAAAGGTTAGGGATAAATGAAGCATATTGAGTTCCTAAACCAGTGAAAGTAGGTTTTCTATAGACTGAGGTGGTAAGGTAATTATTTTTACGAGTAACTAGGATATCTAAAAATGGTAGTGATGATTGTTTTTCAATTTCATATGTGAACTTAATATTTGGGTGCTGAGAATTAAGGTACTTCAGAAATAAGGGAATGTGCTCGGTATTTTTAAAAAGTAAAAAAGTGTCGTCTACATATCGTTTATAATAAAAAGGTTTAAAAAGTTTAGGACAGTTAGACAGCCACATGTCCTCATGGTGACATAAAAAAGCATTAGCAAATGAAGGACCCAGGCACGATCCCATGGAAACACCATCAGTTTGGACATAAAGTTTTTTGTTAAAAATAAATGGAGAGTCTTTTATAGCTAACGTTAATAAATCAGAGAATTGTTTTTTTGTGTAATTAAGAAAAATGGTAGCTTTATGAAATAAATTATCAGTGATTATTTCAATAGTCTCATCTAATGGAATGTTTGTAAATAGTGATTGGATGTCAAAACTAGCCATTACCGCGTTGTTTACGTTAATTGTTTTTAATTCATGTGCAAATTCAAAGGAGTTCTTAATTGTGTGTTCGTTACTAGTTAATGGGTCAATTATCGGGACGAAGTATTTAGCTAGGTTATAGTTAAAGGTGCCTATAGTACTGAGAATAGGACGTAAGGGGTTACCTATTTTATGTGTTTTTGGTAATCCATAAATCTTCTCCTGAGATCTCTTCTCCTGGTGTCCTTTATGGATTACCAAAAACACATAAAATAGGTAACCCCTTACGTCCTATTCTCAGTACTATAGGCACCTTTAACTATAACCTAGCTAAATACTTCGTCCCGATAATTGACCCATTAACTAGTAACGAACACACAATTAAGAACTCCTTTGAATTTGCACATGAATTAAAAACAATTAACGTAAACAACGCGGTAATGGCTAGTTTTGACATCCAATCACTATTTACAAACATTCCATTAGATGAGACTATTGAAATAATCACTGATAATTTATTTCATAAAGCTACCATTTTTCTTAATTACACAAAAAAACAATTCTCTGATTTATTAACGTTAGCTATAAAAGACTCTCCATTTATTTTTAACAAAAAACTTTATGTCCAAACTGATGGTGTTTCCATGGGATCGTGCCTGGGTCCTTCATTTGCTAATGCTTTTTTATGTCACCATGAGGACATGTGGCTGTCTAACTGTCCTAAACTTTTTAAACCTTTTTATTATAAACGATATGTAGACGACACTTTTTTACTTTTTAAAAATACCGAGCACATTCCCTTATTTCTGAAGTACCTTAATTCTCAGCACCCAAATATTAAGTTCACATATGAAATTGAAAAACAATCATCACTACCATTTTTAGATATCCTAGTTACTCGTAAAAATAATTACCTTACCACCTCAGTCTATAGAAAACCTACTTTCACTGGTTTAGGAACTCAATATGCTTCATTTATCCCTAACCTTTTTAAAATCAATACTATTAAGACCCTACTACACAGATGCTATAGTTTCTCATCTAATTGGTTTTCCTTTGATAATGAGATCAAATTCCTTACCAATTTTTTCCAAAACAATGGCTACCCCCTCAAATTAATTGAAACAATCATCTCAAAGTTCTTAGATAAAAAGTTCAACCCAGAGTCGAACGAACCCGAACCCATATTAGACACACACTATGTTAAACTCCCATTTTATGGCCATCTCAGTTACACCATTCGGAAAAAACTCAATGATCTACTTAAGTCACATCTTCCTAACTCAAAATTTAAATTTATTTTTACTAATTCTCTTACCCTAAGAACTCATTTCAAATATAAAGACTCTATACCTAAAGCCCTTATTTCTAACATAATTTATGAATTCAAATGTTCTAGTTGTAACGCTAGATACGTCGGCGAGACGACAAGGAATCTAACCCTTAGGCTTTCTGAGCATAAAGGTGTTTCTGCACGTACTGGTGGACCCATTTCTTCACCTTCGCAATCTGCAATCCGCTCACACTCACATGATTTAGATCACCCTTTTTCTATGAATGACTTTAGTATCCTATCCAAGGCACACTACCCTAGTGACACTAAATTATTAGAAGCTATACACATCAAGCACTTGTCCCCTGATCTTAATAACCAAGTCATTTCACAACAACTACATATACTCAAATGACTACCACTGTTTCGATTGCCCGACTCTCGGTTCGATCGCCCCACACAAGCTGAAATGTCACCCACAAAACTAGTGTTCATTCAGTCCTCTACCAACTCAGACAGCATACACACCAAGGTCCGTTAAGTACAAATTATATTTTATTTATTAGTTAGTAATTTTAGAAAATATAGGAATATTTTATTGTTTCTTAGAATTAATTTTTTAGATGTTCGCTTTTTAGCATTACAATATATTAAATTTTAACTATTTTTAGCCTGATGATGCCAAGTGCCTTGGCGAAACGTTGCATAAACAACCCCAAGTATACCGAGTGTCTCTGTCACCCTGAAACATCATGATATATATATATATATATATATATTGGCCCCCCTTTTCAATTTTCTGGGTACGCCACTGTGTGTGTGTGTGTGTGTGTGTGTGTGTTTTACCTAGTTTCAACTGTATTTTCACAAGTTTGAGTCAAGCTCGTTATCTCTAGCCATATTTTAAGAACAGACGACTTTCACTTATCACTAATCTATTGTTCTGTCTGACAAGAAATCTTAATTTACTCATATCGTGTGTCATTCACGTGTGTCATCCATGATCTTGTCCACGCGAATCGGACTCGTGATCGCCAGTTTCACCCTTCCGGAGTAAGCTTGGAGCTCATTATTACCAATCTAAGGGTAATGCTAGGACCTCACATACCACACACACCCATCCCCTCGCTCAAGGGGGACAGTAACCGCTCGAATTTGTCAGTGAAAAATCCCCGTGAGTGAGCGAGGATTCGAACCGGCTAACCACAGAATGGCAGGTCAACACTCTATCCACTTGACCATGATGACGGTGTGTGTGTGTGTGTGTGTGTGTTTGTAAAATTTACCCACAGTCTTGTCCACGCCAAAGTAACTAATATATTTGGTCCACTTTGGTCCACGCGAGGTGGACTTGCGATCGGCAGTTTCACTCTCCCGGACTGAGCTTGGAGCACATAGTGACCGATCTTTGGATAGCCTAATGCTGGGACCTCACACACCACACACTCCCATCCATTTGCTCAAGGGGGACAGTAACCGCCCAGATTTGTCAGTGAGAAATCCCCGGGAACGACCGGGGATTCGAACCGGCTAACCATAGAATGGCGCGCCATGTTCTTATACACTGGACCATCGTGGAGTATGTGTGTAAATGTGAACGAACATGGATCATAATTCTCTCCCACCAGTAGTAGTCAGGATTCACTACGTTCCTTCACGGCTGATAAGGTCGCCCGTGTCAATCTTACAACGGAGCAGATTTCATCCCAGGAGTGAAAGTCTCACTCGTATACTTTTACTCGTATATACTTTACATAGTAAAGTCTTACTACTACATACAACACTCGTTCCTCAACTCAAGGAATCATTGACATGTACTCATAACTTTACAATGTGTACACCGTTGTGGAAGTGGATTCACAATACTGTTGTCAAGTTGTTCTGACGCAGGATTGTCTACTCTAGAGTTTAAAGGCGTTTTCTGCGGGGGATTTTTGGTTGCAATCGAAATTTTTTCGATTGCAAACGGTCACAACAACAACAACAAATGATTGCGGGTCGGGCCAATCATCTTCCCTGGATGGTTGAACAGCAATCGAAATTTGAGCAATCGAAAATTTTTCGATTGCAATCAGGATCCCCGCAGAAAACGCCTTAAGTTTTACCTTGCCGCAAACATCAGTAGCAATATCTGTCAACTTTCGAGTCAGGGAAACGTTGTAGATTAAGTCAGCTCTTCTCCAAACTAAGGATAAAATAATGCGGTAAAATTTATATACTGATCATTATACTAATTTTGTCATCTCGTTAACCCGTAAAACAAGGAACAGTGTTTGACTTCTTACCGTCACGCCTCATCTAGTAGCATTAGCACAGTAACTCCCCCCTCACCCTGCTGCGCCACGACCCCTCACCGCCCATTACCCTGCCACGACTTATGACC
This sequence comes from Chionoecetes opilio, assembly GCA_016584305.1. Taxonomy (NCBI): domain Eukaryota; kingdom Metazoa; phylum Arthropoda; class Malacostraca; order Decapoda; family Majidae; genus Chionoecetes; species Chionoecetes opilio. The sequence continues at coordinate 128,951 of JACEEZ010001835.1, forward strand.
CCTCACTGTCCTCACCCTGCCGCGACCATCGACCCCTCAACCTGCCACGACCCACGACCCCTCACCCTTCCGCGACCCACAACCCCTCACTGCCCACTCACCCTGCCACGTCCACGACCCCTCACTGCCCACTCACCCTGCCACGTCCACGACCCCTCACTGCCCACTCACCCTGCCACGTCCACGACCCCTCACTGCCCACTCACCCTGCCACGTCCACGACCCCTCACTGCCCACTCACCCTGCCACGTCCACGACCCCTTACTGCCCATTCAGCCTGCCACGATTTTCGACTCCTCATTGCTCACTCATTCTGCCTGCCACAACCCACGAGTCACGACCCTTTAGAGGTTTAGGCCTTTACTGCCCACTCAACCTGCCACGACCCGTACGACCCATCATTGCCCACTCACCCTGCCACGACCCACGACCTTCATTGCCCACTCCATTATCACCATTTTCATTATCAACCGGCAGCTGCCCAAGATGACTCAGTAGAGAGGAAAGTGTCCTGGAGAAAATTTGTCCGCGCTTCTAACGAACGCTGTGGTGGTCGCCTGGGGCCGTTCTATAGCTCATTCAAAAGCTCTCGTCGTGCTCCAGATGGACAATATCGTAGTTTATTAGATTTCTTAATTCCAATATTCGAAAACGATCGTCAAAGTTTAGTACTGAGACACCCATCTGGTTGTGTGCGCACGCTTAGTTGTGCCTGAAACGTCGATGCGAGTGGTTGCTTCCCAGGTGTGGAGTCAGAGTGAGGTGTTGCAGGCCGTCTAAGAGGATTGGATCACGGAATCTTCAACGCCATCTGGAACAACGCGGTATTGGTCACCGGCGTCGTCTGTCCATTGATGTTTCATAGGTAGTGCACACCTTATATTTCACATGGAAAAGGAGAGAAACAAGTAGAAAAGGCTTCAGGGTAGCCCTGAAGACATGAAAAAGGGAAGATGACTCTTGCGGGTGTTGTTTTGTAGATGAAGAAGTGTCAAGAAGAAGGGAAACAAGGCTAGTGTGGACATGGGAAAGATTGAGAAAGAATAGAAGCAAGGTGGCAAAGATGACTTTGGACATGAGAAAGATTTGGAAAGGAAAGAAACTAGGTGCCACTCAACATTTGTCCTACCACGAGTGGAGTCATCTTCGCCTTTTGGCATGGAGCCATCAACCCTTGCCTTACAAATGGATGCCTCCCAGCTGATACTGTGTTGTAAGCATGGATTGGGGCAAGTGTTACTCAAGACACAGGAAGGAGACCGGAAGGAGACATAGGGCTATATGCAAGAATGCTCGTCAAATCCCGGCAGGTGGAGATTCCCCACAGTCGTATCTCCACCGGTGGGATCTTCAAGAAATGCCCGGCCGGTGGAGATTGGGCAGGCGTACCAACACAAGCGAGTCCAAGACGGCATCAGTATTTTTACTGTTTTATACATATCTAATACATTTTACTAGTGTAATTTATCATTTCTGCCATTAAAATAATAGCTTTGTTAGTGTTCGCCACTTGTCTGAGGCGTTGCTGTAGAAAAAATGGGCCCAAGTGATACGTGTGAGTACATTTGAACTGCCCGCCGCCACTGCTCCACACAATGGCCGACCTCCACCTCCCGCCGCCGTCCGGCTTCCTCATAAGTTCACACACCTATATAAGGCCTCCTGGACCTGATTTTACCTTAATTATGACACGTGTGCATTCACAAGATATGCATGTTACTCTTGGTTGTGTTGAAAACTCACCTGTAATGGTCTGGGAAGAAATAGGATGGAATAAGTGCACAGCGGGATGGGGGTGGGATGTGCATGTTGTCGCGAATCAGCTGACTCAAATCTCCACCCGTTGCGTTGCCACTGTTGATTCCTGCTTACCGCGCCGCGACGCAACGCGTCGAAAAAATTTCTTGCATATGGCCCATAATGTGCATACTGGGAATAGGACTAAGCTAGGCATAGAGGATCCGGTACCCTACGGCGCAGTAGTGTAAGACTGAGAGACTGGCCCGGGCCTTCCAACCCCGCACTTGGGTTCGGGGTTAGGTACGTATCACAGGGGGACTGAGGCCCGACAATTTCACGTAATTATTTGAGGTGACTTGATTCCGGTGTCTTATCAATCGCAATAGTTTGCAACGCTCTCGGATCAGTTGCAAGCACACCAAATACATCGTCAGTTGCACAAGCCAGTCCTAACACTTTCTATGAATGGAACAGGAGCGCAATGGAACTGCTACAAAACTGAAAAGCAGCCGTGACTTATAGCTGATGCGAGGGCCAATGTAACAGAGAAAATGCTGAAAATCGCGGCGGAAAGCCAAAAGGCGAAGATGACTCAACTCGTGGTAGGACAAATGTTGAGTGACACCTAGTTTCTTTCCTTTCCAAATCTTTCTCATGTCCAAAGGCATCTTTGCCACCTTGTTTCTATTCTTTCGCAATCTTTCCTATGTCCACACTAGCCTTGTTTCCCTTCTTCTTGACACTTCTTGATCTACAAAACAACACCCGCAGGAGTCATCTTCCCTTTTTCATGTCTTCAGGGCTACCCTGAAGCATTTTCTACTTGTTTCTCTCCTTTTCCATGTGAAATGTTGAAGCCGACGTTTCAGGCACAACTAAGCGTGCGCACACAACCAGGTGGGTGTCTCTCAGTGCTAAACTTTGACGATCGTTTTCGAATATTGGAATTGAGAAATCGAATAAACTACGATTTTGTCCATCTGGAGCACGACGAGAGCTTTCGAATGAGCTATAGAACGGCCCCAGGCGACCACCACAGCGTTCGTTAAGCCGCGGTCACATGAGCAACTTTTCCGTCAATATTCAGGCTGCAATTATTCAGCAAAGGCAACACCTTGCCGTGTTTTGGTCACACGGACTTTCAGAGGTAGCAATAATTTGAATGGCAATTTTGGCTTCTCAAGATGTATCTGAAGAAGCGTCTTTGGAAAAATAGGGAGAAATAGGGAGAAACTGGTTCACAAATAGGGCGGTGAATGATTGAAATGGGTTTTTGTGCATCAGACATATAACATTCAACATTCAACATCAAAGTGATCAATAATAAGTTGGTATCCCCTAAAAATTTTAGTTATTAATAGACCGTCAACAAAGAAAATGTATACCAGCCATAACTCATTTAAATTTTTCTTGGTGTTTTGTATCCTTCAAATCGCTTAAAAACACGTACAAGAGTGTACAGGGCTTCACAATACGTCTGTCTTGTAATCGGTTCTTGCCACTATGTAGCTATGTATTTCAGCTTCTGTATATTGAATTAGAGCGTGCATTAAAAATGTATGTCAAATAATATGCATTGGTGGAAGGATATTGCAGCAATATGTCTTGCCGAAAGACCGACATATTGGTCATCCAAATATGTTCATAGAACTCGCAATTATATCCGAGTTTGGGCCGCGTTTGCGTGGGTGTAATATTGCCAGAAAAATTGTCCGTGTGACCGCACCTTTAGAAGCGCGGACAAATTTTCTCCAGGACACTCTCCTCTCTACTGAGTCATCTTGGGCAGGGGTTATCATCCCTGCCCGATACTTTTCCTTTTCCACGTATATTTCTACTTGAATGTCTTTCTACTAGACAAGAATGTTTTTACTAGTATTTCAACTAGAATGAATGAATGTAGCTGTATATAATTAAATGTGTCATGAAAAAAGAATCACAAAGAAAAAACTGGCCAGGGGCGAACAAAAGTAACAAAAAGCCCGCTAGCTGCCAGTCCCCATGAAGAAGATAGTAAGAGAATAAAGAAAGGGGGGTGAACATCTCTTAAAAAAAAAAAAAAGCATAAGAAAATAAGGAAGCTACAAGAGGCTGTGAGACCTAAATGTGGTAGTTCCTGTAAATAAGTCGTAATAAGTCGTAGGAAGGTGGAAAAATATTGACAGGAAGAGAGTACCAGAGTTTACCCAGTGAAAAAATATTAAAGAGTGAAGATACTGGTAACTCTTGCATTAGTAAGATGGACAGAATAGGGATGAGAATGATTATAAAGTCTTGTGCAGCGAGGCCGCGGGAGGGGGGGGAGGCATGCAGTTAGCAAGTTCAGAAGAGCAGTGAGCATGAACATAAGTAGATAGCAAAAGAAGCAACATTGCGGCAGTGATTTAAAGATTCAAGACAGTTAGTCAGAGGAGGGGAGTTGATGTGACGAAAAGCTTTTGACACTACCCTGTTTAGGAGAACTGTGGGAGCTGATCCCCCAAACGGGAGAGGCATACTCCATACATGGGCGGCCCCTGTACAAAGCAAGCAGCTGGGAGGGAGAAAAAAAAGATTGGACGCAAACGCCACAGGACACCAAACTTCTTAGAAGCTGATTTAGCAAGAGATGAATGTGAATTTTACAGTTCAGATTTCTATTAACGGATACTCCAAAAATGTTAATTGTAGAAGAAGGAGACGGTTGAGTGTTATTGAAGAAGAGGGAATTATTGTCTGGAAGGTTATGTTGAGTAGATAGGTGAAGAAATTGTGTTTTTGAGACATTGAACTAAATAAGGTTTGCTTTGCACCATTCATAAATTATAGACAGATAAGAAGTTAGGCATTCTGTGGCAACCCTCCGTGAATAACTTCATTCCTGTTTAGTTGGACGTCTAATGAACGACCTTGAAAAATGCAGGGTAGAGTCATCAGCGTAGGAGTAGGGCATAGAGTTAGACTTAGAAGATCATTAATAATATAAATAATAATATAAAATAATAGAAAGAGAGTGGGTGATAGGACAGAACCCTGAGGAACACCACTACTGATAGACCTAGGAGAAGAACAATGACCGTCTACTGAAGCTGCATTATTTGAAAGGAAAAGGTTTGAAAGGAAATTTGAGATAAAGGTACAGAGAGAAGGATAGAAACCGAAAGAAGATAGTTTGAAAATAAATTATTTGTGCCAGACTCTATCAAAAACTTTTGATAATACTATGTCAAGGCAACGGCATAAATTTCACTAAAACCCCTGGAGGAGGATGACCAAGATTTAGTTGAGAAAGCTAGAAGATCACCAGTAGATCGCCCTTTACGGAAACCGTACTAATGATCATATAGAAAATTGTGAGCATATAGATGCTCAAGAATCTTCTTCCTATGGATATATTCAAAAGCTTTAGGAAGGCAGGAAGTCAAAGCTATAGAGCTGTAGTTTGAAGGATTAGAACGGTCACCCTTCTTAGGAACAGGTTGAATGTGAGCAAACTTCCATCAAGAAGGAAAGGTGGAAGTAGATAGACAAAGACATAAAAGTTTGACCAGGCAGGGTGCAAGCACAGAAGCGCAGTTTTTGAGAACAATAGCAGGGACTCTGTCAGGACCGTAAGGCTTCCAAGAAGCAAACCCAGAGAGGGCATAAAAGACATCATTACGAAGGATCTTAATAACAGGCATAACATAGTCAGAGAAGCGAGGGTGGAGGAGAAGGAGGAACAAGCCCTTCATCAACCAGAGTGGAACTTTGAGCAAAGACTTGAGCAAAGAGTATTTAAAGAGCTTTAGAAATAGAGGAGACAGCTGTAGAGCCATCTGGGTGAAGCATAGGAGGAAAAGAAGCAGAAGAATAATTGTTTATGTTTTTAGCTAGATGCCAGAAGTCACGAGAGGAGTTTGATTCAGAAACATTTTGACATTTTCTATGAATGAAGGAATTTTTGGTAAGTTGAAAAAAAGGTTTGGTACTGTATGATTACGGGCAGAAATATAAAGAGCATGAGTTTCAGGAGATGGGTGGTCACGGTACAGTCTATGAGCCGCCTCTCTAAAACTAGGTAAGTTAAACCAAGCTTTACAGGTTTTAGGATTAGAGAAACTGTGTGGTATGTTTGCTTCAATGCCAGAGACAATGACCTCAGTTATGTACTCTGCGCAAAGAGATGGGTATCTGACATGGCAGCAATACTCATTCCATGAAAAATCATACTAATCATACATTATCTACTACTGCCTTAGGTCCACCGACTTCGCTGAGGTGTAATGCCAGGAGCACCTCCGCCTAGACGGGTCCCGAGGCAACATCGGAGCGATAGGACAGGTTACAGAAATAAGATTGTGATCGGGGGAGCCCAACGGAAAGAATAGTTTAACAGAGTAAGCTGAAGGGTTAGTTGTTAAGAAAAGTTCAAGAATGTTGGGCGTGTCTCTAAGGCAGTCAGGAATACAGGTAGGGTGGTGCACCAGATGCTCTAAGTGATTAGGGATAGCAAAGTTGTAGGTTTGTTCAGAAGGCTGGTCAGTGAAAAAGGATGAAAGGCAAGGCTTATGGTGAACCTCGCCTCGCGGCCTCGAGTGACGTCACCGAACCATTGTGTGTCGTCTGCTAGTCGTCAGGAGCGTTTTGGAAGATAGGAGAATTTACAGATTTTGATTGCAGATTAATTTAAAACGGGTGACTGGATGCAAAAAGTGACAACATTTTGTTTATATATTCGATAATGGCTATATTTTGACTACATTAAATCAGGAATGATTATATGGTCTGGACGATTACTTTAAGTTTCCTTTCTAACCGTTATATTGCAGCTACTGTAGACGGCCATTGTTCTTCTCCTAAGTGTAGCAATAGTGGTGTTCCTCAAGGCTCTGTCCTATCACCCACTCTCTTTCTATTATTCATTCTAAGTCTAGCTTCTGATCTTCTAAGTCTAACTCAAAGCCCTAAAATTTCCTTTATTCTCATTGAGCATTCATTCAGATTGTTTCCTTTGTCTCCCGCACTAGTGTTCCTACATTCTACAATACGTATGGTCCTATACGTATTAGTAACATAACATTTAATTTTTGGAGAAACTTTCGTTGTATGTTCTGTTGTTGTATGCGCTGCATATATACCAACAAGGTAAATCAAATACAGACATCCTCGAAATGTCATTACTCAATACACTGGTGGGCTTGATGAAGCTTGATGAATATGAAGCTGGTGTGAATTTTTTTTATTCTGGGCACTTCGTTGTCGATCTGTAGAATCTCAATTTATGATGCTTAATGCTACATATGTGAGTCGTCTGCCTAAGGTTTTAACCTAAAGCAGAAAGTTGACACGAACACAATGTTTTGATCCCGATGCTTTTATTAGTTTCCATAATAAGTTATAAATTACGTTTGAGTCCATGCACTCTTTATAAACAAAGTCCCGTTCCTGGGATAGCCACGCGAGCGAGTGCAGAAGGACGGGGAGAGGGGGGGGGGGGCTGGAGGAGTGGAATAAGTGTGTGAAGAGTGACTGAAATATTCAATGGTGCTCTTGGCACCACAACATCCGAGGTCATAATACAGTGAAATTAAACAGTACATGCAATACATACAATAACTACAATTGGAATTACACAAGGAAATTCATTACACATTTGATCTCTTAATGCAAGAAAAATTATTAAACATGTACTCATATATGGCTACCTATTTTATTTACCTATTTTCCATGTCTCGGGGAAAAGCATACCTTCCCAAGCATCTGAGCGACAAAGTTTCGTCTCCCCTTCCACACCGGGACAGATAGGGCTACAGTATACCTCGCTCAGATGCCCATCAACTGGAGTACTCAACCAGCAAGTGCCTCACCGCCAAGGGAGCCTACACTCATTATTTAACTCTTTGGGATATGGATTAAGCGCGTATAACTCGCCCATGGACAGGTCAATGGACAACCCACTAGGGCGCCCTCGCACGTGGGAATGTTACCACCGGCACACAGTCATTACACCAGTGGCGTAACTAGCTATCTATCAATGGCGGAGGGGGGGAGCACATGTGGGGGGGGCAGAGCTGAGTATAGGAGAGCACTAGGCAAGCGGAGCTCAAGGGCATTCTGATGTCACATAGAAGGGTCTAAGGGCATATTCTAAGGTCAAATCAGTGGTGGGTATTAAAGCATTATACAAAATACGGCAGCCATGGCCAGTGGGGGGGCACGTGCCCCCCATGCGGCGCCATGCCCCCCGTAGCTACGCCCCTACATTACACTCAACACCTACCCTGCCAAAAAAACACCTACCCCGCCAAAGGTCCTCAATGGGCAATGGCAGACTGAGTATAGGTCTGTGAAGGGTGAAACTTTACCCGCCTCACCTGGTGCCTCCTTCCCTCCCGCCGACACACAATGCCTTACCATGATCACGTCTGTGGCCTGTAACTACACGCGGTAATAATGGACGAGAGTTTCGCGGTCGTTTTCAGACACCGACTACTTTTTCTTGGCCTACAATAGGTGCTTGTTCTAATGGAGAGTTTTATTTTGCGCAAAAAAAACAGAAAAAATATGAAAAAAAATTAAACTTAACCTAACCTTAAAGGTTTTAATGAAACGTAACCTAACCTTATAGGTTTTAATAAAACCTAACCTAACCTTAACCACAAAGTATACCTTTTTTTTTTTTTAATGGGTTTGCGCAAAATAAAACTATCTCAATTAGAACAAGCACCTATTGTAGGCCAAGAAAAAATAGTCGGTGTCTCTGAAAACGACCGCGAAATTCTCGTCCATTATAACCCTACACGCTTTTACCCAGGATCAACAGATTATAGGATCAACAGACTATCGGGTCTCTCCACGGCTAGTCTGAAATGTTCCTCTTCTGCGCGTGACGTCAGCAGCAGTCCGAAGGTCTGCCTCCCAGGCCCCTCCCTCCAAAACAGGTCGCCAGTCTTGAATGAACACTCGCACAGACCATATCTTCTGTGCTCCGTTTTCTATGCATGTTCACGGTTCTGTGGTGAGGATTTTTTCCCTTCTCTAATTTTTCTTTCTATAGGAGCATAGTACACTACATAGAACGTCATAATGATAATTTTTGGATAGTGGAAAGAGGAGGTATGTGAGGGCAGGGCAGGACGTGTGGGTCGGTGGCGCCGTGGCGGCCCGGGCGGGGACGGACGGACGGACGGACGGACGGACTCTCTCTCTCTCTCTCTCTCTCTCTCTCTCTCTCTCTCTCTCTCTCTCTCTCTCTCTCTCTCTCAAAGGGAGGTAAACGGGAGAGGTTACTAAAGCCCCCGTCACACATTCCATAATCGAACCACGATAGCGCCACCAATTTTAATATTGACGCTATCTATCGTTTAATTTGACCACGATAAACGCAGACCACGATAGACTCACAACAATGTCACGCTGCCTGTACGTATGTGTCATGATGGTCGTAAGATGGTCACGATGGAGTCATGACAGCTGTAAGACTACATCACGAATGGAAAATCAACGGTCATTTTGTCACGATAGAGCTACGATAACCACGACTGTGCCATGAACGTACCACGATAGCGTCAAGAGCCTCACACGTGGGTGGATGTTGCCATGGTAATGGAGAAGGAAGATAAAGATGGGAGAAACCCGGGTTGGGTGGGTACGTGTTGGTGATAGAGAAGGGGGGGAAACGGGGGAGGGGGTTGTAATAAAGAAGGGGGTGTTGGTGGGGAAACGGGGGGAGGAGGGTTGGGGATGGAGAAGGCGTTGTGGTGTTGGTGGGGATATGTGTGGTTACAAGGGGGTGGGTGGCATCTTCACGTGTTTAGGGAGTAGGGGGTAGGAAGTAGGGGGAGGGTGGTGTCACGGCGTGATGGGAGTAGGGGGGTAGGGAGATGAGGGGGGGTGTCACCGCTTGGTGAGGGAGGAGGGGGTAGGTAGTAGAGGGTGGGTGGAGGTGAATGAGAAAGGGGGGGGAAGGCGGAAGGGGGGGAAGGTAGGGATGACAGCGCGCGTAACAGTTTCTTATCGTCACGATAGACATAAGACGATCACGGTAGTGTCACGAAGCTGCTACATAGATAACGATAGCGTCACGATAGACTTACGATAGCGCTGCGTTGGGTACAAACATCGGGGAGCTTCCCGATTTTTTAGTGCACGCACTAACTTTTCGTGGCCTCGGCCGAGCGCGTCACGAGCGTCACGATCGGTCACGATGGACCCATAACCAGGACCATGACGGCGCTGCGCATTGCATTGTTGGCGCGTTCGTGGTTCGATTATGGAATGTGTGACGGGGGCTTAAGGTAGGTACTAGGTAGGGTAGGAGCAGGTGTGATCGAGTGAGGTCAGGTCAGGGCAGGGCCGCGGCCACAGGTGCGTGTAGGTGGGTGGGTGGGGGGGGGGGATTATCCTCGTGAGGCTCGGGGCATATTTTAGAATAGGCCACGATACAAAATCGTCGTTTTCTCGAGGTACTACATTTGACGTCACTAAGCTGCGCGCGATTTAACCCTGTAGTCTATAAATCCTGAGATTATAGGATCAACAGACTATCGTCTATAAATCCTGTCTATAAATCCTGCTTTTACCTCCCTCAAGCAGATAAGCCATACGTGAATGGAGAGTTCATGTATGCTTCCACGTTTTTACACACACACACACACAAAGAAATTAAGGACCACGCGAGTAAAGCTCAGCTGGACCGGTATTACCAAAACTTAATCATAGCTATGACAAATATTTATCATAACTCTTGGATATGATACATTTTTATCATACGCCATTTATCATAAGTTTGGAATCTAGCACAATTGTTTATCATAGGCATCTGCTAAATATAGCGTCATTGTTTCTTTAAAATGGTTATATAATCAGTAAATTCATCCTTTGACCACGTTATATGGGTTGATACTTCTTCCCTTATGTTTATAACATGTTTAGGGCAGTGACACAGAGTAATGTAGTAATTCATTCCCGAAACTAAAGCATATAGATGTACCGTTGCGCAGTATCTGTGTAAACACGAAACAGAGTTGCCAGATGGCGATGTTTTCGATCTAAAGCCGGCCACACACACACCGGCGCGGCCTGTCCGGCCGACAAAAAGTGGCGGGGCATCGTTCGCCGGACGAGACCCACACACACACCGGCCGCCTCATGAAAATATACAGTACACGTCGGACCACCGTGGTGACAACATGAATCCGCTGTCCGAAAATGACTTGTTGGTGATGGCTGCATGTGCAGCCATATATAATACCTATATATAATACGTCATACTATATATAATACGTCATATATAATACCTATATTATCATAAATACAATTATTACTGGTACAATTAGTCATTATCTGGCCGAGCGAGGGGCGGGCCGCGCCGGAAGGCACCCACACACACGCAGGCGGCAGGCCGCGCCGGACGGAATTTTCAAGCGCCGACTGATTTTCATCCGGCCGCTGCGACAGGCCCCGCCGGATGAAAAAACCCCCCACACACACACCGGCCGCCTCTAGCCACGCCCCTTTTCGTCGGCCGGACAGGCCGCGCCGGTGTGTGTGTGTGGCCGGCTTAAAAGCTGTTTGTACAAAGTTGGTGAGGAACAATATGCCCTCACACGGTCTACTCGGTATTTCCTAATCAGCTGTGCATCACTTAGCTCACTCAACACATCCCTATGTGGGCGAATATTCCTTCACTGAGGCTGTTATTGTGTCTCGGCCCTGTTGACAGAAGGAAAGTTTATCATAGTCGCCCTAGAACTCGGTGAACTCACTCTTAACCCTCACACGGTCTACTCGGTATTTCCTAATCAGCTGTGCATCACTCAGCTCACTCAACACATCTCTATGTGGGCGAATATTTCTTCACTGAGGCTGTTATTGTGTCTCGGCCCTGTTAACAGCTGGAAAGTTTATCATAGTCGCGGAGTCGTTATCATAGTCGCGCTAGAACTCGGTGAACCCACTCTTAGCCTCCCGCGCGGTTTGTGATAGTCCCCCCACAATTTATGATATCCGCCAGCCAGTTCTGACTAAAATGGGTCATTTTGTCTAGCTATGATAAACGTTCTTAACTATGATCTCTTTGGTAATACCGGCCGGACCGGTATTACCAAAACTTAATCATAGCTATGACAAATATTTATCATAACTCTTGGATATGATACATTTTTATCATACGCCATTTATCATAAGTTTGGAATCTAGCACAATTGTTTATCATAGGCATCTGCTAAATATAGCGTCATTGTTTCTTTAAAATGGTTATATAATCAGTAAATTCATCCTTTGACCACGTTTTATGGGTTGATACTTCTTCCCTTATGTTTATAACATGTTTAGGGCAGTGACACAGAGTAATGTAGTAATTCATTCCCGAAAATAAAGCATATAGATGTACCGTTGAGCAGTATCTGTGTAAACACGAAACAGAGTTGCCAGATGGCGATGTTTTCGATCTAAAAGCTGTTTGTACAAAGTTGGTGAGGAACAATATGCCCTCACACGGTCTACTCGGTATTTCCTAATCAGCTGTGCATCACTTAGCTCACTCAACACATCCCTATGTGGGCGAATATTCCTTCACTGAAGCTGTTATTGTGTCTCGGCCCTGTTGACAGAAGGAAAGTTTATCATAGTCGCGCTAGAACTCGGTGAACTCACTCTTAGCCCTCACACGGTCTACTCGGTATTTCCTAATCAGCTGTGCATCACTCAGCTCACTCAACACATCCCTATGTGGGCGAATATTTCTTCACTGAGGCTGTTATTGTTCTCGGCCCTGTTAACAGCTGGAAAGTTTATCATAGTCGCGGAGCCAGTTATCATAGTCGCGCTAGAACTCGGTGAACCCACTCTTAGCCTCCCGCGCGGTTTGTGATAGTCCCCCCACAATTTATGATATCCGCCAGCCAGTTGTGACTAAAATGGGCCATTTTGTCCAGCTATGATAAACGTTCTTAACTATGATCTCTTTGGTAATACCGGCCCAGGCCCTGTTAAGCTATAACTAGATAAATATACACATACACACATACACACACGTACCTTCTGTCATGGTAGAAGTAGAGAGGGACCGACGGCCTGACAGGTGGATGGACAATTAACACTGACAATACAGGAGGAGTAGGAGGAGGAAAGAGCGGGAGAGACGATGCACTCCCGTAGGCGATCTCTTTGAGGGCGGGAGAAAGTTGTCTTTCCTCCCTCTCTCCCTCAATTCCTTTTCTACCGTTCACCTCCGGGTCGGTGAAGGGAGAATGTTTTTTTTCTCTCTCTCTCTCTCTCTCTCTCTCTCTGACGTGTGTAGCACTCGAAGTTTAGCGCTGTCAGGCACGTTCAAGTCTTTTCTTAATTATCAACACCAAAATAACATACACACACTAAGTACTCAAACATCTATTCTAATCACAGCACATTCCGCTAGTCCGGTCCTCGCGCACCGCACATACACCTTTTCAAAGGGGCCCCATGCACCGCTACGTGAACTAGAAACTCGCAGATCAGTTACCGTGCGGGGAGCTCCGAGTAGCGTACGTCCACCCTTTCTAATGTCTCGTGGTTAACTGGGGATTGGGGATCCAGGCTCCGATCCACCGTCCACGAAGCAGCTCCACTTACCACCTGCTTGGAGGTGTTAACTTAAGGTTGCCATATCTGAACAGCCAAAATTCCTGACCTCCACTGTCACCCATGATCCTAGCCCAATGTATCAGGCCCGGAGTTAGGGCAGGGCACAACGGGCCTGTGCCCAGGGCCTCGCGCTTTTAGGGGCCTCGCGTATCTGGTAATTACCAGAAATCAATTGTAATTATTTGCGTCCCCCATCGTCCCACTAGGACTGTCTGAATAAAAACATAACTTCATTATAATATGGGCTGTGATTAAGAAAAATTAAGTTTTGTTATACTTTTTTTTCCAACTCCAAATATTGAATAATTTTATAATGCACCAAACATATGTGTCAGGTTCAGCGTTTCAGCAGTCAGCTGTGGGGATGTGCACCGGTTTTCGGTATACCGAAATACCGGTATTTTAGCACCGGTATTACCGGTATATTTTGTTTCGGTATACCGGTATCGGTATTGGTGGTGCATCGGTATACCGGTATCGGTATGTGGTGCATCGTATCGGTATCGGTATTGGTTCATCGGTATGGTATTTTGTCTGCACGAACCGGTACTTGCGTGGCACGATCCATGGATTAGCGTAACGCTTTATTGGCTGCAAAAGACCAGATACCGAGGCACGTGTACGTGACGTATTGCTCAAGCTCAGACTGGACTACATGGCCGCTGCTGACAACCTCCCTCCCTCCCTATACCCATGAGGGAAGAGTCCCCCCGCAAGACCATCACAGAAAACGGATCATTACATATCACACAGCGTCACTATACAAATCTAGCCTAGATAAAATTTTCATTAATGTTATTATTATTATTATTATTTTTATTATTATTATTAGTCTTAGTCTACTATTATTATGGTTAATAATGGCATCATCATTTTCATTATTGTTATTATTATTATGGTCCAAATTATTATTATAATTTTATTATTAATATAATTATTTCAAAGATATGTGTGTGTGTGACTGACTGTGTGTATTCATCTTCATCTAGTTGTATTTTTACAGGGCCAGAGCAACGCTCGTATGGCCCCGTCTCCATATCAACATTTTTATCATTCATCCTTAATGCTGTGTTGGCCGAAGCCACCACCCCGGACAGCAGGTCACAAACCCCCGGCTAACACTCGGTACCCATTCACTGCTGGGTGGACAGGGGCTCGGGTTTTAAGGAAACAACCCATCTGTTTCCGCTCTGCCCGGGGATCGAACCCGGGTTGTGAACCGAGCGTGCTTCCCTTACACCACGGAGTACCCGTTTGTGTGTACATGTATATATGTGTGTGTGTGTATGTGTGTGTGTGTGTGTGTGTGTGTGTGTGTGACTGTGTATGTGTATGTGTGTGTATGTGTGTGTGTGTGTGTGTGTGTGTGTGTGTGTGTGTGTGTGTTCACACCTCAGATAAGACTGACCCCTCGTATCTTTACCATCTATTTTGAAAGAACTCGCGTTTCACGTGTCTCCGTCTACGGCTCTGTACGCCTTTGAAATAACAACAATAATAATAATTAAAAAATAAATGATGAAATCATTATAATAATAAAAACAACAATAACAATAATAATAATAATAACAATAATGTCAATGGTATTAACCCTTTCACGCACGAAAAGTTTAATAAGCTTTTCCGTCCACTGCGACATCAGTCTGGGGCTCTCTAAGGGGCCCCGCGTAATGGCCTGACTCTGCGGCGAATGTTTTGGTTATGTTATCAATTTCAACCACGATTATTCTTTTTTCCTGGCATTATTATATATCGTTGGTTTCGCAAAAGATTATTCTGCCTTATGAAAGACAAAAATAACAAGAAATGCAAGTAAATAGCGGAGTTTAACGACTTAGAAAAAACACTGAGTAACGAGAAATAAGAAATACTAACGTTCACCACTTCGTAGCTCGATACTTCCTGAGTCAACTTTTTATGGTTTATATGCCAATAAAAGCGGATTTTTATGAGGATTCCAACGCTACCATTAGAATTTTCATATGGCCAGTAGTTCTTGAGAAAATGGAGGAAAACTGAAACACATGTTGGAAGACGGATTAGGCTACAAGTATGGCTTACCCGGCTCGGGACACGTTTTAAAGGGACGGGCAGTCCGCGCTGACAGGCTGCCTGCTGTGAGTGAGCTGGGACACAAGCCCTTATCACTCCAAATCCACCCTCACGAGCGAGTTGACAATTAGTTTATTTTATAGGTCTAGCTTGGATCTTTGACGCAATACATTTTGACGCGATTCTGATAAATACTTTATTTTTGGCGAAATTTTAAATGTTTTTTGACGCAGTTCGCGTCAAAAGCTCAGGTGTAGACGGGCCCGTTTTGACGCGATCGCGTCACCGTGCGTGAAGGGTTAATGATAATAATAAGTTATAATAATAATAATAATAACTCAGATAAAATGATCATAACAATAATAGTGATACTAACAATAATATTGATAACAATAATGATAATAATAATCAAAATGATAAAAATAATAATAATAATAATAATAATAATATTGATAATTATCATAATGATAATAATAAAGATACTGATACTACCATCATACTACCTAGATGCACACACAGTACACACACACACACACACACACACACAGGGGGAACTCCGTAGTGTAAGGGTTAGCACACTCGGCTCACAACCGAGAAGTCCCGGGTTCGATCCCCGGGCGGAGCGAAGACAGACGGGCGGTCTTCTTAAAACCCGAGCCCCTGTCCACCCAGCAGTGAATGGGTACCGGGTGTTAGCCGGGGGTTTGTGACCCGCCTCCCGGGGTGCTGGCTTCGGCCAACACTAAACACTTAGGATGAATGATAAAATAAATGTTGATATGGAGACGGGGCCATACGAGCGTTGCTCTGGCCCTGTAAAATACAACTAGATGAATACAACTAGATGAATACACATGCACAGTGCACACACACACACACACACACACACACACACACACGGCTACTCTTATAGTATATTAGATTACTGATGCAAAAAAAGAAATGGCCTACGCCAAATAACATTTTATTGTAGGGGGGTCTTTGCTGTACGGTAGGGTTAAGAATTGTAAAAAAAAAAAAAAAAATGGCCTACGCCACATAAAACTTTGTTAGGGGGGTCTATGCTGTACGGTAGGGGTTACGAATTGTAAAAAAAAAGAGATGGCCGACGCCAGGGGCGGATTTATGGTGTGCGAGTATATATTGGTATATAGGCCGGTACGTGGGAGTGCGGGGCCCTGAATGAAATGTGGGGTAAAATTCTAGAGTCCTTTCCAGCCCTTATTAGTTTCTTTTTTCTCCAGACCTTCACAGATCCCTTCAGATACCTCTAAAACGTAATTATAAAGTGGGGGAGAGATGCCCCCTTCAATGCCCCCTCCCTCCTATATTACCCCCGCCCTGGCCCCCAAAATAAAATTTCTAATCTAACCTCACTACAACCTAACCAATAACCTCCTAACGAGATATAAGGGTGGGAAAGGACTACAATTTTACCAAGTTAGGTTAAGTTAGGTTAGTCATTTATTTTTTATTTTTTAATCTCTCCCCCATTTTATTATTACGTTTTAGAGGTATCTGAAGGGATTTGTGAAGGTCTGGATAAAATAAAACCACTAATAAGGGCGGGAAAGGACTCTAAAATTTTACCAAATGTGGTTCAGATTTCATATTAGTTTAATTGAAACTTTTTCCACCCATATTTTACATTACATTGGTACTAATTTGTGGCATATTATGGTACATGCAATGTAACAGTGTTAGAGCAAATAAGAAATGTCCAGCATTCAGATTTTCATTGAAAACATATTTTTTCCTCTGGGGTGCGGGGCCTAGGCCATAGTTTACTCGGTCCCCCCTTAAATCTGTCAATGGCCGACGCCACAGGAAACTTTATTTTAGGGGGGTCTATGCTGTAGTACTGTGGTCTGTGGTAACCCGGGAGTCACACTAGCCCTGTGTCCCGGGGTAACGGGTTCTCACCCACCACAGGCTCTAAGGGCTAATACCACGGAGATGAGCACCGCATGCCACGTGCAGCTAAGCGTATGCTCCCATCTTTACCTTAACTTTACCTATGCTGTACGGTAGGGTTAATAATTAAAAAAGAAGAAATGGCCGACGCTATAGGAAACTTTATTTAAGGGGGGGGGGGGCGATGCTGTAGAGGTTAATAATTGTCTGAGAATGGACAAGTAAAAAAATACACGAAAAAACCAAATACCGATACCGGTAATACCGGTATTCCTGTACGGTATCGGTATACCGGTATCGTAATTGATACCGGTGTGAGGACGTACCGGTATTACTCCCGCAAACCGGTATCGGTAGTACCGGTATTTTCTTGACACCGCACAACCCTAGACTCAGCTGGCGTGAGCGTCACATTGGACGGCTGGGTTTAGCAATCGGATGCATTTGATATTTCGCTTCATAATATGAATATCGTGTACTGTCACATAAATAACTAGGCTAGGGAAAAAAACACTACCGACAACATAGGGGAGCTTGGATTATATAATTATAGGCTATAGCATGTTTACATCACTACATGTAGTACGTACCTTACCGATCACACCCTCGTTGTAACAGGAAATGCCTTGGGCTCGAAGGCCGCTGTGTCAGGTTCTCTGTAGGGATGTGCACCGGTATCCGGTATACCGAAATACCGGTATTTTAGCACCGGTATTACCGGTATTTTATTTTTTCGGTATACCGGTATCGGTATTACTATTGCATCGGTATACCGGTATCAGTATATTATTTGGTCGGTATTGGATTTCGGTATTATGTTTTTTTCTCTTTTTTTTTCTCGAAACAGACTCCTTACTAGTACCAAGACCAAGAACAACTGACTAGTGACTACTCCGAGTCTCCGACTGCTGAGACGCGTATGGTAGCGTAACGCTAATTAGAGAGAACTGCAACTCCGAAATGCCAGGGGTCGCTGGCAGTTTTAACTCACAATTTGGTGAAAAGTTGGTCAACTTGAAAGAAAAATATCTGCTTATTCCACTGCACTTAAAACACAAAAGTATAATTTTAAGAACGATTTTCTTCTATATGTATATTGTATAGAAGCCTGATTCTGTAAAACATGTATTTAACCAAATAACCAAGTAGGTTATAGTTGAGGAGGCGAGGTAAATGTTACTCTATGATATTATACAGTCAATAACGTATGTTTAGAAGTTATCTATACCTAGGCAGTCATATGTTCCTGTTATTATTGTGTATCAATCAGATAGAAAGCCTGGAAGTGCAATGAGTCGACGCGTGAAGTAGCAATGTTTTGATTCAATCTCCCCGCCACAATCTCCCCGCCATCACTCCCCGCCGCGGCGTGTCGCCTCCACAATTATAACCTACATTGTCGCAGCAACAAGCCGATTTCGGCATTCTTTATTCTTCGTTTTTCCAAGGCATTGCTTATTGTATTTTGACAAGCGTTTGCCAGACGCAGCAGTACTGTCTTAGAAAACAGTGTGAACATCGCCCAAATTTTACATGCCACAATATACATGTAAAAAATATATTAAGCTTTGCTACTCGAGGCGAGTAATTTGCATTAAATTGCTATCTTAGAACGTTCAATCGTAATGCATGTCATGCATACACTTACTAGAACAACAGAAGAACGTTCTTTTTTAGTATTCAGATGCGGTGCATCAATATTTATCGCGAAATTGATTTATGAAAAATATTAGTCGCGGAGGGAAAACACAGTAGACCAACCTTTGAGTTAAAACTGCCAGCGACCACTGGCATTTCTCGAGTTTCAGTTCTCTCCAATTGGCTCAGAGCCTCAGAATCTGAGGCGCGTGTTATCATTGGCCGATTGCAGCTCAGCTGACAATGCCGCTCTGTGAAATCTCCCTCCCTCCCTCTACCCCTGAGGGCAGACCATCACAGAAAACGGATCATTACATATCACACAGGCGTCACTATAAAAATCTATCCTAGATCAAATTTTAATTATTGTTATTATTATTATTATTATTATTATTATTATTATTATTCTACTATTATTATGGTTAATAATGGCATCATCATTTTCAATATTGTTATTATTATTATCATCCAAATTATTATTATTATTTTATTATTAATATAATTATTTCAAAGAAATGTGTGTGTGTGTGTGTGTGTGTGTGTGTGTGTGTGTGTGTGTGTGTGTGTGTGTGTGTGTGTGTGTGTGTGTGTGTGTGTGTGTGTGTGTGTGTGTGTGTGTGTGTGTGTGTGTGTGTGTGTGTGTGTGTGTGTGTGTGTGTGTGTGTGTGTGTGTGTGTGTGTGTGTGTGTGTGAGTGAGTGAGTGAGTCTGTGTGTGTGTGTGTGTGTGTGTGTGTGTGTGTGTGTGTGTGTGTGTGTGTGTGTGTGTGTGTGTGTGTGTGTGTGTGTGTGTGTGTGTGTGTGTCGTCTCTTACCCTCGGCGTCACGTTACCACGTCACTGGTCACTGTACCCAATTGACATGACCTCGAACACCATCAAAGACATTTATTTCTGTATTTTTCCCTGCGTTTGTCATCCTCACCAACACTTCCTCGTCCGTCCTCCCCGCCCCTCTCCCCCTGCAAGACGGTCAGGGGCGCAGCGACTGACCTCACTCATTACACTTTATTTACACTACACACACTCCTAAGGCCACACGTATACTTGCACTTGTTTGTCCCTTCTCCCTCTCTCCCTTCCTCTCCTCTCTCAATCTGTTATTTCTTCCCTTCCTCTCATTACACTCACGACTTCTTCCTTTCCTTCCATCCCTTTCCATATTGCATCTATGTTTATCTTTCCTATCCTCCCTTCCCATCCTTCACCCATATTTACACCTTTCCCTTCCAAGTCTTTCCATTCCTGTATCCCTCCTTCACCCTCCTTTCACTCACTGCATCTTTACCTCCATTTCGTTTGGCCCCTTCTCTCTCTTCTCCCTGTCTCTAGTCCTTCCCTCCGTCTGTCTCTGTCACTCTCCCCTTCAGCCTGTCAAGTCTTCTCTGATGGGAGGGGGATGGGGGGAGCTAGAAGTCAAGGTTGTATTTGTTCCTTTCTGCGTGTTTGCAGCCACTTGAAGATATATATGTATACTCAAAGTGGGTGCGTTTTATTCCCCCATGGTCTTGTCCACGCGAGTCAGACTCGCGATCGCCAGTTTCACCTTCCTGGAGTGAGTTTTGAGCTCATTATTACCGATGTTTGGGTAATGCTGGGTCCTCACCCCTCCCCCCCCCATCCCCATGCTCAAGGGCGACAGTAACCGTCCGAATTTGTCAGTGAAGTATCTCCCGGAGCAGAAAGGATTCGAACCGACTAACCACAGAATGGTAGGCCAACGCTCTATCCACTTGACCATCAGGACGCTGTGTGTGTGTGTGTGTGTGTGTGTGTGTGTGTGTGTGTGTGTGTGTGTGTGTGTGTATAAACGCCTCTATAATACATGTACGTACAAACGAGGGTTAGTATGTGTACACTTTCGTTTAGTACCTGACCGATATATATTTCAAAGAACAGTTTCTAAGTAGTCCAGCGGCTAAGTGTCATTATTGGATCGAGTGTGGTCACTTTATGATAAAAGCATGAAACTTGGTACACTGTTAGTATACATCATAATTAACATTTTAAAGATTGGAGGCATTCTGGATCTTTCCTCTGTCGGCCCTGGTGGCCATCTTGGAAAATGTTCCCCCTCGATTCTGAATATATATTTGTAAATCATATCACCAGACTGAGGTATCGCATGCTGTGATAAACATAACTGTGGTATTCGTTCCGCGACTCAGGTGGCTCGCAACTACTTAGCTTGCGGCTATCAATAAAATAATGAAAATAATGATCATGAAAATTAAAGCAATAATAATAATTGTAACTTGTAACATACCAAAATATTGAAGGTTTTTTCAGAAATTATTTTACGATAAAATAATATACCCCAGGCAAGGGGGGGCATCCAAAGACGTTTAACACGTATGTTGCTAGCTTAACAACAGTCATCAGCTGTTTTGGGATCCAAAGAGGAGATTGATGACGTCAGAGTTGTTGCCCTCAAGGCAACTGCCTCTACGGTGGTGTTAAGAACATAAGAAAATAAGGAAGCTATAAGAGGCCGTGAAACCTACACGGGGTAGTTCCTGTTACTTAACACTACCTGCATCCACCTTTCATCCCCATCCATGAATTTATCTAGCCTCCTTTTAAAGCTCCCTAATGACTCCGCACTAACTACCTATCTACTGAGTCCATTCCAATCATTTACCACCCTATTTGTGAGCCAGTTCTTCCCCATTTTTTTTTTTTTAAATCGACGCTTGTCCAGCTTGAATCCATTACTTCTTGTTCTACCCTGGTTAATAGCCGTAAGAACTTTTCCTACCTCTTCTTTATTATATCCCTTTATCCACTTAAAAACTTCTATCAGATCGCGCCTTAGGCGGGGTTCACACTACACGTTTTTGTGTACTGTAGGTGTACTCTCCAATTACTCTCTTAGCACCTTCGATCTATATTCTTTTGATCTACACCGACTAGGCAGCTGTGTCCTCTGGAATTTTCCTAAAGACAGGAATGTCAGGTGTCTCTGTACTGTAGGTAGGATATATGGCAACACTCATGTATTATTCCGCGCTCCTTGACCTGTCTATAAATAGGGTTGACCGCGTCTGCGCGGGAGACTACTCACGGCCCGACTCAGTCACGTGCCCTCAGAGGACACAGAGATATTCCGCGCTGGTCGGGGCGGCCAAGTGTGCCGCCCAGCCCATTCTAGCCCATGGCTACATCATTGTACTGCTGTTCCTGCTGACCAATACATCTTCTGGCTTCAAATAACAAAGGTGACTACTCATTATACCCACACTCTACTTTAAGGGAAACTTGGCAGACATACACAGACCTCAGAACACGTGTTGCCCACACCACTCCTCCGAGCCTTAAGCCCCGTCCACACTATGCCTCATGACGCGCGCGCTGAGGCAGGTGGATGTGTTGAAATCCCACCCGCGCGTCCAGACTGTGCCTCACCGCCATGGCGGGGAGGCGACGCTCCGTCACAAGTTTGATTGATGTTCATTGCAATTTTTGACCACCTAAATATTTTTGCATTGAGACGTATCATATACCGTCAGAATCGGAAAAGTGTGTTGCTTCCGAGACAGTAAATAAAAATTCAATGCAAGCAAAATTACATGAATAACAAGGAGTTGATTAAAAAAAGGTGAGAGAGGAAAAAATGTTTATGCACTATTTCGCTTTGGTATCTTATTCTTGGTATACTAGTATACTGTAATTTATTTATATTCATGACACGCAGTAATGTCTCGTGAAGTTGATGTCTTCCTAAATATCATCTTATTCATCTGGGCAGACATTCAGAGAGAGTTAAAGGGCACGGTGTTTAGCTTAACTAACTTCCTCTATTTGTACAACCCGGAAGTCGCGGGGATTCTGGTACGAGATATGGGAGTGGCGCTACGGTGTCACTATGGGCTTCGATAGCTGATTGGCTGAGCGAGTACAATTACGTCACAGCCTCGCCAGCAAATCACATAGTATTTCTCAAAAAGTTTCAGCCAATCACAAGGCTTACACGCTCTCAGCTGTGTTTATAAACAAATTCATCATCCACACCAAAATGCTCCACCCTTCTTCCTCCTCCTCCTCCTCCACCTCCTAGCTTCTCCTCCTAACCTTTTCTTATACGAAGACTACTCCAATAACACTAGCTGAAATGTGTGTTACAAGGCTTATATTTTATTACTGCTGCCACCACCACTACCATCACCGCTGCCACCACTACAACCACCACCAACTGCTATAAGAAAAGGTACTTCTTCCTCCTCCACCTCCTAGCTTCTCCCTCTCCTTCTCCTCCCCCTCTTCCTCCTCCCAACCCCTTCCCACAGCAGCCGGCAGCAGTTACAGTAGCAGCAGCAGAAGCAGCAGTAATAAAATATAAGCCGTGTTTTTGTCGTCCAAGCATCGTCTTAGTACACAAAGACCACTCCAATAACACGCTGAAATGTGTTACACGGCTTAATTTTATTACTGCTGCCACTACCTCAACTACCACCAACTGCTACAAGAAGGAGAAGAAGGCTAGGAGAAGGAGAAGGAGATACCCATCACGGCTGGATGGACAAGGGCTTGGCGTTTTATTAAGGAAAAGGGAGCCATTATACCTTCAGTCTGATGCGTGGCGGTTAGTGGCAGCTATCCGCCGGGGTGAAGCGAGGTGGTCTCGGTCAGGGTCTCGGCGAGGTGCCGCCGTTCACCACTCGGCCCATCACCCCGTAATAAACTCTCCAAGAGTGTAGGAGATAGTTTTAAGGCCTAATTTCATTTGTATACTTGCCCTGTTCAGTTCTTGAGTCAGAAAACATCATATATACTCAATTTATGAGTATTTTTATGTATATTGCGTGCTCTACAACTGCCTGGAGGCAGTTGTGTGATTTTGACAGCTCAATGTCTTTAACTACGTCATCAATGTGCCTGCAGAATGCCAAAAGTTGCCCAAAACAGCTGTTGGAAGTCGCTAGGTCGTGAAGACCGGAAGTTATAGCGCATTTTCGTGACGTTCACCGCCCTGGTTCAGTCCAGTCCGGACCGGGTCAGGGTGGACTGATGGTCGCGAAAATACATCGAGACTAGCCGTCCATCGTCGTTCTATGGCTGGGGGATCGGTGGCGTACTGAACTGAACTGTGAGCAGCAGGCGTCCATCTTGTCATATCCTTTGTCGTCCGCCTTTTAACCTGTGCTGAAGACTTACAACTACCAGCCTGTGATACTTTAGTTTATGGTCGGCCATCATGGTGTTTCATGCTATCAGGAGCACGAGAAGCTCCTGTCGCCTTCCCGCTGACTGTATGGCATGCGCAGTTCTCCCCACACTGGTCCAAGGGGTCCGGTATGTGGGCCGGACCGGACTGCTGGGCTGAACCGTTCTAGACTGCTCGCAAAACAGTGACCGCCCGGGACTAGCCCAGTCCAGACCGGGCCAGAGCGGTCGCGAAAATACGCTATTAGCCTCTCTGAATGTAGCCCCTGGTAGTTTGATACCATGTATTGATTGATATACATCATGGAGCGCGGCGGGCGACGTCCTCCCTCAATGGAGCTAAGTGCAGCACTGAGGACCTACAACATGTCCATCCAATCGAGACGGGTTGGATTCGCTCAGCACGACTCTGGCGGTGTTGAAAAGCTCGATTTTCAACAGAGCCACTAACAGCGCGCGCTTCATGAGGCATAGTGTGGACGGGGCTTAAAGCCCCGTTCCGTTAACCGTTCTCGCCACAGCTACCCACCGCCACTCGCTCATCTTATGTTCCTGCCTCCTACTCATCTATATTCAAGTATAATGTACCAAGTACATGGTACATTTGGTGGCAGCTTGGTGTTTGGTCTATTGTCTGTGTCTCTTTTGTGTGGGTATGTGCGTCACCATGCACGTGTTGCTCAATATTGATGTCCTGATGTCCCATGATGTCCTGCTCACGGCGCCCAACCCATGTTCCTGTTTTGATGTCGCGTGCCGCACGCCTGCACGCCTATCCTCTATGCCTTTTCTACTGAACTGACAGTTCATCACCTTACACAACAAATGTACAATGCTCTAGATAATAGAATGTTTCAGCTGACAGTTTTCTGTGATCTTAGTAAGGTATTTGACACTATTAATCATTCTATATTGTTGCATAAACTTGAAGTGTATGGCATAAGGGGTCCGGCATATAATTGGTTTAAAAGTTATTTAAATTCAAGAAAACAATACACAGCTTTTAATAACACCACATCACAGAGAAAAATTATTAAATGCGGAGTACCACAAGGATCGGTTTTAGGGCCACTATTATTCCTGATATATATAAATGATATAACTTTAAGTACCAATAACCTAAAATTTATATTATTTGCGGATGATACGAACATTTTTCTTCAGGGGCGTGATTTACCTACGTTACAAGATACTATGAACCGGGAATTAACTCATGTCACTAGTTGGTTAAAAAGTAATAAATTATCATTAAATATAAACAAAACACATTTCATGTTGACACACTCGCAAACTACAAATCTCCATCCCATTGACATCAAAATTAATGGATCTTCAATTAAACAAGTAGAAGAAGCTAAATTCTTAGGAATTATTATTGACAATAAATTGCAATGGAAATCTCACATAGAAGAAGTAAACAATAAATTATCTAAAATTTCTGGCATTATATATCAAATACGTAGATCGTGCAATTACGAATGTTTACAACTAATATATAATTCCTTAGCATACACACATCTACTTTATGTTCTTCTGTCTGGGGGGTACTTATAAGACTGTCTGGGGGGTACTTATAAGACTGTCTGGGGGGTACTTATAAGACTGTCTGGGGGGTACTTATAAGACTGTCTGGGGGGGTACTTATAAGACTGTCTGGGGGGTACTTATAAGACTGTCTGGGGGGTACTTATAAGACTGTCTGGGGGGTACTTATAAGACTGTCTGGGGGGTACTTATAAGACTGTCTGGGGGGTACTTATAAGACTGTCTGGGGGTACTTATAAGACTGTCTGGGGGGTACTTATAAGACTGTCTGGGGGGTACTTATAAGACTGTCTGGGGGGGTACTTATAAGACTGTCTGGGGGGGTACTTATAAGACTGTCTGGGGGGTACTTATAAGACTGTCTGGGGGGGTACTTATAAGACTGTCTGGGGGGTACTTATAAGACTGTCTGGGGGGTACTTATAAGACTGTCTGGGGGGTACTTATAAGACTGTCTGGGGGGTACTTATAAGACTGTCTGGGGGGTACTTATAAGACTGTCTGGGGGGTACTTATAAGACTGTCTGGGGGTACTTATAAGACTGTCTGGGGGGTACTTATAAGACTGTCTGGGGGGGTACTTATAAGACTGTCTGGGGGGTACTTATAAGACTGTCTGGGGGGTACTTATAAGACTGTCTGGGGGGGTACTTATAAGACTGTCTGGGGAGTACTTATAAGACTGTCTGGGGGGTACTTATAAGACTGTCTGGGGGGTACTTATAAGACTGTCTGGGGGGTACTTATAAGACTGTCTGGGGGGGTACTTATAAGACTGTCTGGGGGAGTACTTATAAGACTGTCTGGGGGGTACTTATAAGACTGTCTGGGGGGTACTTATAAGACTGTCTGGGGGGTACTTATAAGACTGTCTGGGGGAGTACTTATAAGACTGTCTGGGGGGTACTTATAAGACTGTCTGGGGGTACTTATAAGACTGTCTGGGGGGTACTTATAAGACTGTCTGGGGGGTACTTATAAGACTGTCTGGGGGGTACTTATAAGACTGTCTGGGGGGGTACTTATAAGACTGTCTGGGGGGTACTTATAAGACTGTCTGGGGGGGTACTTATAAGACTGTCTGGGGGAGTACTTATAAGACTGTCTGGGGGGTACTTATAAGACTGTCTGGGGGGTACTTATAAGACTGTCTGGGGGGTACTTATAAGACTGTCTGGGGGGGTACTTATAAGACTGTCTGGGGGGTACTTATAAGACTGTCTGGGGGGTACTTATAAGACTGTCTGGGGGGTACTTATAAGACTGTCTGGGGGGTACTTATAAGACTGTCTGGGGGGTACTTATAAGACTGTCTGGGGGGGTACTTATAAGACTGTCTGGGGGAGTACTTATAAGACTGTCTGGGGGGTACTTATAAGACTGTCTGGGGGGTACTTATAAGACTGTCTGGGGGGTACTTATAAGACTGTCTGGGGGGGTACTTATAAGACTGTCTGGGGGGGTACTTATAAGACTGTCTGGGGGGTACTTATAAGACTGTCTGGGGGGTACTTATAAGACTGTCTGGGGGGGTACTTATAAGACTGTCTGGGGGGTACTTATAAGACTGTCTGGGGGGGTACTTATAAGACTGTCTGGGGGGTACTTATAAGACTGTCTGGGGGGTACTTATAAGACTGTCTGGGGGGTACTTATAAGACTGTCTGGGGGGTACTTATAAGACTGTCTGGGGGGGTACTTATAAGACTGTCTGGGGGGTACTTATAAGACTGTCTGGGGGGTACTTATAAGACTGTCTGGGGGGTACTTATAAGACTGTCTGGGGGGTACTTATAAGACTGTCTGGGGGGGTACTTATAAGACTGTCTGGGGGGTACTTATAAGACTGTCTGGGGGGTACTTATAAGACTGTCTGGGGGGGTACTTATAAGACTGTCTGGGGGAGTACTTATAAGACTGTCTGGGGGGTACTTATAAGACTGTCTGGGGGGTACTTATAAGACTGTCTGGGGGGGTACTTATAAGACTGTCTGGGGGGTTACTTATAAGACTGTCTGGGGGAGTACTTATAAGACTGTCTGGGGGGTACTTATAAGACTGTCTGGGGGGTACTTATAAGACTGTCTGGGGGGTACTTATAAGACTGTCTGGGGGAGTACTTATAAGACTGTCTGGGGGGTACTTATAAGACTGTCTGGGGGGTACTTATAAGACTGTCTGGGGGGTACTTATAAGACTGTCTGGGGGGTACTTATAAGACTGTCTGGGGGGTACTTATAAGACTGTCTGGGGGGTACTTATAAGACTGTCTGGGGGGTACTTATAAGACTGTCTGGGGGGGTACTTATAAGACTGTCTGGTGGAGTACTTATAAGACTGTCTGGGGGGTACTTATAAGACTGTCTGGGGGGTACTTATAAGACTGTCTGGGGGGTACTTATAAGACTGTCTGGGGGGGTACTTATAAGACTGTCTGGGGGTACTTATAAGACTGTCTGGGGGGGTACTTATAAGACTGTCTGGGGGGTACTTATAAGACTGTCTGGGGGGGTACTTATAAGACTGTCTGGGGGGTACTTATAAGACTGTCTGGGGGGGTACTTATAAGACTGTCTGGGGGGTACTTATAAGACTGTCTGGGGGGTACTTATAAGACTGTCTGGGGGGTACTTATAAGACTGTCTGGGGGGTACTTATAAGACTGTCTGGGGGGGTACTTATAAGACTGTCTGGGGGGTACTTATAAGACTGTCTGGGGGGGTACTTATAAGACTGTCTGGGGGGTACTTATAAGACTGTCTGGGGGTACTTATAAGACTGTCTGGGGGGTACTTATAAGACTGTCTGGGGGGTACTTATAAGACTGTCTGGGGGGTACTTATAAGACTGTCTGGGGGGTACTTATAAGACTGTCTGGGGGGTACTTATAAGACTGTCTGGGGGGGTACTTATAA
>JACEEZ010001835.1:160000-195000 GCA_016584305.1 Chionoecetes opilio
GTACGATTATTATTATTAATCCTCTACTACCACTACTACTACTACTACTGCTACTACTACTACTACTGCTACTACTACTACTACTACTACTACTACTACTAACTACTTAATATAATGATAGTATTATAATTATTGCTACTACTAATATTACTGTTATTATTATCATTATTATTATTATTATTATTATTATTTTTATTATTATTATTTATTATATTGTTATTATTACTATTACTATTATAATTTTTTATTACAACACTACTACTACTATTACTGCTACTACTACTACTTTTTATACTACTAATTGTATTTCCCGTATTCACGACTGCTCTAGCTAACCAGTAGTGCATAGCGTCCATAAGGAGCCACGAGCTCAATGGACAAGATTTAGACCTATAATGTTATTAACCTGTTTTGTAAATATAATGTTAATAAACAATCAATCAATCAATCTTGGTTGCATGTCGCGCCCGCACGCCCACGCCCATGCGGCTCCTCGTGCCCCTGATGTCTGGTATGTCACGTGCGACCTTCGCACGGCCTGCGGTCCCGCCCGCACCCACACGCCCGTTCTGATGTCGCGTGTGGTCTCTCCACGCCCGTGACGTCGTGCCGCCCATCGTGAGTCTGTTCCTGCTTCTTCCCTGCTAATGTGAGTCGTCAGAGTGTTATTATTTTCCCGTCACGAGAAAACTGTGACTATTCATATTTTGCGTGTGTTATTATTTTACTTGTCACTTGGAAACGTGACTTAATGTCTTTTGTGCTTTGCGATATTCTCTCTGTGTGCCCTATATTTTGACTCATTTCTGTGATTATGTTTGGGCTGCAACTATTTTTATGTCATTTTCTTTATCTGCTTGTTCATTTTTGTAGAATTCTGACCTGTGAGTCATTATATATTCTCTGCTAACCCTCGTAGCATAGGGTAGGAATTCGGTGTCCACACGTGTTCACCCCCCCACCTCCCTGAAAATGGTGGACAATGGCCTCTCCGGCCGAAGAGGCCTGCGGCCCGCCCCCGCATACCCCCCCCCAGCCCCTGGCCACACCTGCTGCCTGCTGGTCAGGTCAGCTGGCTTATCGCCCGCCCCCCCGTCTCAACCCGCCCGCCTCATCTCACCGGCGCGCCTGCTCGCCGCCCATCTCATCCCTCCGCGCGCCCACGCCACCCATCTCTGTGCGCCCACTCGCCAGCGCGCCCACACACGCCCTCCTGTGGCTTGTTGTCCCACGCCCGCGGCCCAGCTTGCCGCCTGTCATCGGCGATGCCTCCCGTGGCATCGTGTCCGCCTCAACCCGCCCGCGGCTACCTCCCACACACCCGCCCACGCCCACACACCCGCCTTCCATGGCTGGTCTCTCTGAGCTTCCCGCCCGCCCACGCCCATCGGCAATGCCTATCCTGGCATCGTGTCCGCCTCATGCCTCAACTCATCTCTCCTTCGTTGGCTTGACTACGCTTTCAGCTGGTGTCGAGATTAGATAACTGCAGAATGTCTATCTCCTCGCTTTGTTGTTTGCCTGTATGAATTTTCAGCGTGTCCTATGACGGGG
The DNA here is from genome assembly GCA_016584305.1 of Chionoecetes opilio. Classification (NCBI taxonomy): domain Eukaryota; kingdom Metazoa; phylum Arthropoda; class Malacostraca; order Decapoda; family Majidae; genus Chionoecetes; species Chionoecetes opilio. The sequence continues at coordinate 161,555 of JACEEZ010001835.1, forward strand.
ACACAATAGATAGTATTCACTGACGTCACAACATCCGGGAATTTGTTGGAGGAAAGACTTGTAAACAGCTGTTAGCTGACAGTACCGCGGCCAAACGCCTCATCTCCCGGATCTGCTCCACGTGGAGCAACACGCTCGGCGATGCCCTCCGCATCATCTCCATGGGCCAATACCGCAGTGACTCTTCCCCTCAGCCGTGGATGAGGAAAAAGTCTCGCGTCCTCGATGTCACCCTCACTCGCCTCCACCTGGGGCACACTAGAGTACCTTAATATATATAGATACCCTAGGGTACACGACACTCACGTTCATCTTCATCGCCTCCGTCTGTCCTACTTTAACCACAAAGTATACTTTTTTTTTCTTTTTCTTTTTTCGCAAAATAAAGCTATCTCCATTAGAACAAGCACCGCTTATTAGGAAGCGCTATGATCATTTGTATCATAACCGCACTCAGGTCTGCTTCCGTTCCCCACTAATTGTTAACAAGTATAAAAAAATATACTTATATCTATATCTACCTATATAAAAAAAAGTATACCATATCCACCTATATTTTTTTTAACTAGTAGGTGGATGACTGGAGTGGGTAGATGGATTAAGAGTGGATGGGCTGGGTGGGGAGTGTGTGTGTGTGTGTGTGTGTGTGGGGGTGTGTGTGTGTGTGGTGTGTGTCTGGGTGTGTGTGGGTGTGGGTGTGTGTGTGGGTGTGGGTGGGTGTGTGTGGTGGGTGTGTGGGTGTGTCGTGGGTGGTGTGGGTGTGGGTGTGTGGTGGGTGTGTGTGTGTGGGTGGGTGTGTGTGTGGTGGGTGTGTGTGTGTGTGTGGTGGGTGCGTGTGTGTGTGTGTGGTGTTACTCACAGGTGGAAAGATTTGCCACTTCCAGGTCCTGGTCTGTTTGTACAGGACATAGCAGAACAGCTTGGCATGACGAGGCGATAACACAACCAGACAGCAACGCGAGCCGCAGAAACAAGGCTTTGTTTTGGTATTGGCAAGATGTCGGACAGTTGGAACCAGTCCTGAGCCAGGCTTCCGCGATCCATGTTATATAGATCAGTGCACGTGCCTCATAGCGCAGTCCTCGGCCGACCCGAAAACTGTCGTGATGAGAGGGTATTATCTTTTCGCGACATGGAAGTGCTACGCCTTATTAATTTTCGCCTGCTTTTGACCTCTACAGTACCCTCCAGGGGGGGCCTTTTCGAACACTACTAAGACCATCTTAAGGGACTAAGACCATCTTAGCGCTAGTTGGACATTTTCGAAAGCAAATTTCGCTCCGCCTAGGACAGCGCAGCGAGTGTAGGATAAGGCAAGGTTGGGGTCGTCTTAGCCCGCAATTTTCTGTCACCACAACAACAATGGTTATATTATTGGTTATATCTATAATAATATAAGCGAAAGTGTGTGTGTGTGTGTGTGTGTGTGTGTGTGTGTGTGTGTGTGTGTGTGTGTGTGTGGTGTGTTGTGTGTGTGTGTGTCCGCGATAGGTGCCGCCCCCCGTGCCCCAATCCCATCATATGGCACAGTTTTGGAGCCAGCTCGACCAGGGGCAACTTTTAAGCCCACGTATGAGATGATCCGATCACTTTTTTTTTTTTTTTTTTTTTGGCAGCCTATTAGCGAGAATTGTGAAAAAAAATGTGGGTTGCGAAAATTGAGGAAACCTTGATGTAGGGTGATGGGTAATGGGTGAGTGAATGGGTGGGGTGATGGGTAATGGGTGTGGGGTGATGGGTGAGTGAATGGGGTGATGGGTGAGTGAATGGGTGGGGGGTGATGGGTGATGGGTGAGGGAATAGGTGGGAGATGATGGGTAATGGGTGAGTGAATGGGTGTGTGGTGATGGGTAATGGGTGAGTGAATGGGTGGGGGGTGATGGGTAATGGGTGAGTGAATGGGTGGGGGGTGATGGGTAAGGCGTTAATACATACATCTCTACATCCATGATTTCAGGAAAGTTAGAAGGGGCTATCTGGAGAGTCTGTGTTTGGTGGGCCTGCGGCCCACGCGTATTATAATCGCGTATTAAGCATCTGGCGCGGCGTGACCTTTTCGGGGTAATTAGCCAGGTGGCTTGACGGCCAACCTTGGAGTCACTACAGGACCATGATATTTTGTTTTGTTGAAAAAAAACTACAGATCCTGAGAAAAATTTGAGCCTCCTACATAAGGGGGATTATCAAATAGTCCCCCATCCCGTCTTATCTACGCTATTGCATCCTATGCTGCTCCCCGCCCTGTGACAACATCCTACGCCTAGTCTCCCATCTCATAACATATATACGTAGGTACATCTAGGATACGCCATTGATCAATGTCAATAATATGTAATGAAACAGTGCCGGTGTCGCGTGGGCAAGTGTCTGTTTACGAAAAGCAGTCCGTTTACTAACAAAGGCAAAGAAAACGGGCGTTGAAGGTAATACTTACTAATATTGACTTGATCAACAAAGGCATGTCCAGGCGTCTTACGACAACAAACCTGTCTTTATTTATCAACAAAAGGGAGGGGGGGCACGAAGTGGAACACTCGCCGACGTCGGCGAGAATTCCTATCGGCGACAGTTATAGGTATGGTTTTGAGCATATATGATATATGAGGCATTCAATTTCGTACAGAAATGTCCTGTGAGCAGGACAAAGAAAGATTGCATTCTTGTTCACGGATGGTTAAGGCCCCATCTCCTGCTCACAGGACATTTCTGTACGAAATTGAATGCCTCATATATCATATATGCTCAAAGCCATACCTATAACTGTCGCCGATAGGAATTCTCGCCGACGTCGGCGAGTGTTCCACTTCGTGCCCCCCCTCCCCTTTTTGTTGATAAATAAAGACGGGTTTGTTGTGTAAGACGCCTGGACATGCCTTTGTTGATCAAGTCAATATTAGTAAGTATTCCCCTCAACGCCCGGTTTCTTTGCCTTTGTTAGTAAACGGACTGCTTTTCGTAAACAGACACTTGCCCACGCGACACCGGTTTCATAGTTTGTTGTTGTTGTTACTGTTATTGGTGGTGGTGATTGCAAGGTTGCATATTAGTAGCAAGTAGTGGTGGTAGGAGTAATTGCGGTGATTGATGTTAATTGAAAAAGGACATAGGATCATAATGGTGGACCTGGCGGTGGCTGTGGTGACGAAAAACAATAGTGGTGTTTGTAATGGTGGTGGTGATGATGACGAAGGACGGTTGTCACTAGGGAGATGGTGATAGGGAAATATACAAAGGGGAAATCCGAAACAGTGTTGGAGGTAGTGGTGGTGGTGATGGATGTTGCCGAGTGACAATAGTGATGATGGTGATCGGTGGTATATAATGGTGGTGGTTGTGATGTTGAGGAAGATGGGTGGTGATAGTGATGTAAGAGATCATCAACACACGGAAAAGCCCGTCGAGCCTAGTGGTCAACAAGTATTAAGGCACATGACCTCGTGGAGAAAGATGGGTTAGGAGGGGGTGGGGGGGAGTGACAACTATATAAAAAGCTCCTTGACACATACACACACATAATATAAGGGGTGTGATGTAAGTTAACACCCTGGCCAACCACCTTCCATTGGCTGTATCCTACACGCCCAAGGCTCTTCCTTACCACGTTTATGTACAAGAGGGCGTCAATTTTTACCCGAACTACGTTTTCTTATGATCACCTCCCTGCCTCTTGGACCTCCCCTTCCTTTTTGTCTTCCCTTCAAGGGTAGCTACAATCGAGAATTGGTGTAAATTTATTGCTTAGTTTTGTCTTAGAGTGTAACACGTCCTCGCAGTCAAAAGGTTTGGGTTATGCTAAGTCTACGTAAGTACATGGCTTGTCGGGTCAAAAGATGTCCACATCATCATGACATCATAATGTGTATTCATCCTTGCTATCTCCCTTTTGTCCACAAACAAACTGAAATAAATAAACTAGAGGGTCTATGCCAGTGAATAAACGTTTACAACAAATAAAAAATGTTGAAGATTCTCGGTATTATCTCTTAACAATACGGTATCTTCTCTCATAACTCAGAGATTACGTATTTTGTACTCACGAATGCTTAGCTTGTTGTGATGCCCTTAGGAATAGTTTCTCTCTCTTTATAATCATAATTCATCATTATAATAATTATTCGATATTAAAATATTCTAGTGTGTTAATCCCCAGCATCCTTCTTTATGACATCCGTAAGTCAAGTGATGATTCTCAAAATAAAAAGCTGGGAATATAAGTAATTTCCCAGAAAATCTCAAGCAAATGAAAAAAAAAGAATCATGGTAATCAGTCTATATAATTATGTAATCATTGGTCAATGGTCACAATTGTTTAGTCTCCTGTTCATTTATGTTAAGTAACAATAAATCATTGCAATTGTAGTGCACAGAAAACACTGTTCTGGCCTTATGAATGTTTTTTTCATTTTCTATAACTGCAATGAGTGGCAGTGCTTAGTACTTTGTCATCTAATATGGTGGTCATGCAAGCTTGCTGGTAAATGTGCTGTACTACATTTCAAGAATGTTACATCCACCTGTTCTGATAAACTCTGAGGAAATGGAAGCTACACAAACACATGGTCTGTATGGAATGGCGCGGCCCAAACCTTACACTAGTGATTCTCTGACTTCATAGCTAAGCCAAAACCTGCATGGTACAAATTTAATGATGAAGTGATTTTGACATGTACCTTTGAATTCCTCATATGATAAGGATTAAGAGGTCCTGAAGGACTAACTCTGAATGGCAAGCACTTCCACAAATCCTGAAGACTGAGGTAATCATGAAAAAATTCCCCATTCCATGTATCATCACCGTCAATAAGAAGCAAACACTCAACAGAGACCCTGCCTTACCCACCTGATAAACCCTCCCTAAGCCGCAGTGTTTCCCAATATCTTTTTAGCTGGGGCCCTAAAATCATATTATTTTGAGTGTTTTGATTTAACGACCCTCAAGGTGGAAACAATTTCAGTGTTTGATCATTTAGTTCTACCTAGATATTTTTTTTTTAATAATCGGAAATTCTGAATAAGAAAACCTTCCGGCTTTGACTGAAATAAACTACCGCACTGTATAGTATGCTTATTGTACTTCACATCAAAAAGGGTTTTCCAGGGGGCCTGGGCTTGTTTAAACCCCACATGGCCGTATGAAAATGAGGTGCCCAAAAAAAAAATTAAAGTCCAGTCAGATCCTGTCCTGAGCGTACCTACTAGACGAGCCGCAATACCCCCCTTGACTACAGTGGGTAAGTAGCCCTGGTAAGGAACAGGTAGTTTGCATGAATTATTGAATAGGAAATGAAATGCTCAAAATTTCTCCCCACATAAAACCTTTTTTGATAATTCAAGAACTGTTTCTAAAGTCAACAGGGAACTATATTTAGTTTTAAAATGATTCACAGATAATTTCCCCCGTGTCCTTGCCTGTGGCTCATTGCCTCACCGTCTCGGTCATGGCATGGTTATAGCTGATTGTGACGGGGTTGATGGTTGTTTTGCAAAATATACCGGAAAACCCAAGGGGGCTCTTTGATTTTTGTTTTGCGCCACAAAGTAATTTGGAGGCAAAAAAGGGGTGTGGGACCTGCGGGAAGCTGCCCCTTTTGGGCCTTTAAAAGAAAAAATTGTGGCGCTGTCAAAAAACTAGTGTCCGACAAAGGTGGAAAAGAAAGTGCGACTGGAGCCAAAGTGTGTACAAAAACACTTTCTTTGACAAAGTACACATTGACATTGAAACTTTACTAATTTTTGTGAATGTTTATATTCGGGAGATTTTTTCATACGCATTCATAAGAAATGAAATTGGCCTGAGTGACCACAGCATTTGTGATTGGGCAAGCTTTTGTCGTGAGGTACACTCGTTGAGTGGTGCTTGAAGAAAGAGGGGAAAATTGGTGGTGAAGGAAAAATTGTGGAAATTGACAAGAGTAAATTTGGAAAACGAAAATATAACGTTGGAAGAATAATAGATGGACAGTGGGTGTTCGGTGGCATGTGCCGTTGAACCCGCAGCTGCTTCATGGTCCCGTCGAGAAGCGGGACAGTGCAACACTGCTTCAAATTATAAAAGAAAAAATCGAGCCGAGCACAACCATCATATCCGAATGTTGGAAAACGTACAACTGCTTGAGAGAAGAGGGCTACACCCATTTAACAGTAAATCATTCAGTGAATTTTGTCGACCCTGACACAAAAGCCCATACAAATAACATTGAAAGGCTGTGGCGGGAAGTTAAAAACAAAGTCCCACTGTAAGGGAGAAGGAAGAAACATTTTGTGGGTTATTTAGCTCGCTCAATGTTCATGATGGTTTACCAAGAACCAAACAAAAGGTTCCATGCCTTTCTTGAAACAGCTGCAGCACTATACAACCCTGAACAACCCCCTCGGTAGTAAACACCACCTCCCATCTCCAACACAATTTGTGGCACCACCATTTCCCCTTTCGGTGAGTATGAAAAAGGGGAGAGAGCATTGTGGTAATTAAGGTAAGCCCTGATTATAACACCTGATAGGAGCATTACATTAATATTGTGTATTGGTAGGCATATATTCATCCGCCGGGCCGGGTTAGATAACCGGGTTTTCACGGACCATCCAGGTGCCATGCGCCACTGGGTAGTCGTCACGGTGTAACATAAAATTGAAGATAAGTTGAAAGGACTATTTACTCTTATAATTATGAAGTGTTTGATGATGTGATTATAATGAGAGGGTTACACGGACTACAATAATTTCATTATTAAGTGAGTGATTAATTTACTGGGGATTTTCCTTAGATGAGCCGGCGATTTTTCCAAAGATTGCATGATTTTCCCTTTGGCTTTCTCAAGTCTTATCACAACTAGGCACGTGATTCGAGAGCATTATTTGGCCTTATTTGAAGTGTTGATATACGGCCGATATGCGAAACACGAGATAGTGACAGAAACACGATAATGCGAAACACATATGTGACGATGTGGTGAGGTAAAGTCAGGGTAAATTTCTAGTGTTTGCCCATACTCTCCCACTTCGCCAAAACAAGTTTGGGGACTTGTGGCAATGCGGGGTTTTCGGGTGGGGAACAAATTATGCGTCGGAAACACGTAATTTAAGACTTGTGCAGGGGGGGATAAAATTCCCGAATCTAGGATAATTTCCTTATATCTAGAGAAATTTGCCTAACCAAAATTAACTTAACCTAACTTAGCGGGGGGCTTGACCCACCGATAACCTAACCTAACCAAATCTAACCTAACCTAACCTAACCAACCAAATATAACCTACCTAAACAAATCTAACTTAATCTCTTAGCAGGGGGTTGGGGGGGTTCTCGACCCTTCGGTCATCACTCTGTGAGGATCACACGTTTCTGGGACTCAGAAGAAATCCAATGAGTTTCCCTAGATCTAAGGAATTTTTTCAACACTCCTAACTCAAAAACTATGTGGTTGCGATGCATATTTTGTACCCCAGCCAAATATCCCGCATTCCCCCAGGTCCCCAAGCTTGTTTTGTGGGAGAGGGGGAGTATGGGCAAACACTAGAATAATACCAAAGTCAGGTCAGGTTTTTTTTTAAAACCTTTTATTGTTACATGGTAGTTCGGATATTATATGCAGACAAGAGACAGATACACGGCAGTTGGCCTTACAACTTATGCATAGCATGGTTAATTAAGTAAGCTGGTTCTACTGCAGCTTGATACAATACAAGTCACGGGAGCACATGGCTATAACCGTTTTAAAGTTGTAGATCTGACCATATGGACGTAATATTTATTTCCTAACATCAGCCGTCGGAAATTAATAATAACATAAAGGGGTTTGGAGGGTGCAACCCCCAGTGAGGTTAGGTTAGTAACCTTGAGGGGGTTATATTGAGGTTAGTTTGGTCACTTTTAGGGGGTTATAGTGACACTGTAACTTTTAGGGGGTTATAGTGACACTAACTTTTAGGGGGTTATAGTGAGGTTAGGTTAGGAGGTTATAGTGAGGTTAGGTTAGTAACTTTTAGGGGGTTATAGTGAGGTTAGGTTAGTAACTTTTTGGGGGTTATAGTGAGGTTAGGTTAGTAACTTTAAGGGGGTTATAGTGAGGTTAGGTTAGTAACTTTTAGGGGGTTATAGTGAGGTTAGGTTAGTAACTTTTAGGGGGTTATAGTGAGGTTAGGTTAGTAACTTTTAGGGAGTTATGGTGAGGTTAGGTTAGTAACCCTTAGGGGGGGAGCAGCCCCCTCTGGTTACGAAGGTTGTTTTTCTTCGACTTCCGTAATATGACCAGCAAGTTTGGTGGCCTTATGGGAAACTTGGGTTTTTGGGTAGGGAAGGCAGACACGAATCATTTATTGCTCTCCCAAAATTGACCAAATCTTTACAAATAATAATCAAAGTAAATTCACTAACGATGGATATCTAGGGAAATTCCTAATTTAGGGAATTTCCCTTGATGTTTTGCATATAGTGATTTTGATAATTTTTTTCGGGAGCCATAAATCAGTTATATTTGCTTCCCCCACCCAAAAACCCTGTATTCCCGCCAGTTCCCCAGGCTTGTTGGCTATAGGGGTGAAGGACTTCTTCAAATTTACCGCAATGTTTTCTATTTTACTTTTCTCATATTATTGGTATTATCTACTTTTGAAGCCATTCTGTGACCTTCAGGATCATCCTTGCGACCCTACATTGGGTCACGACCATGGGTTTGTTTGTCAACCACTCCCTACGGTTTCTCTGAGTGAGCCTCCACAAAACTTTCGCCTTTCCAAACAATTATAAGCAGAATTGGTCAACTTTCTTCAACTTACAATAGTATTAACTAAACATAGTTTTGTTAATGATTTGTTCTACTAGTTTACACCTAAATATTCTAACCCCATAAAACTTGCCAGAGCCTCCTGTGAAGCTTGCAGATGTACTAAACCATATAGCTAGTATGCATCAATAAAATGAAGCATAGGTACTATCGTGGCCGATGCTCATCAGCCCACCCAAACCTACCATCTCGCTTGGGACTAGAGGAGAGGAGAGGAAAAGAGAAGTATGTGGCAGCGTTGTCTGGAGTGTTTAGATAAAACACAGATTAACACCATAGATAGGGGAAAGGTTTTTCCCCTTTCAAGAAAGGGGATTCTGTTAGTCTGCTTGTCTATTTCCCTCTCATTCTTCCTTCATCATATGAGGCGTTTAGAGTCATAAGGGCGAGCCCGCCAAATGATAGTTTTGAGATAATTGCGATTTAAGTTGGGGATGTAATTACTATTAAAAAAAAATTATAAAAACAAATGTATTACACACCAAGATGATTGTCTAGCCATGCCTAACACATTACCAAAAATAAAGAGAAAGATTATTTAATAGGTTTTTTTTTTTAATTCAGTACTACAGTACTATCATAGGGTACATTGTACATGTACATAATGTAATTATTTTAGGGTGATAACAACACAATCAGATAAAAGGTAAGGTAATATAACAAGTACCCTGTTAATATTTTTCAGCTTGGATGACAATTACTATTTTTTCTGTATTTTGTTTAGTTGGAATTTATATTTTTTTCTGATTTTGGACTTATTTATGAATATAAAACTGAGGATTATTATAGATTATCTTTAATAACAAAGAGAACACTCATCAAGCTGGTTTTTTTTTTTTTTTTTTTTTTTTTTTTTTTTTATAACATCTGTGCCTATAGCGCCTGTAAGCAGTGGTGACCCAGGGCTCGGATGGTAGGCTCTGGAGGTTCACTTGAGGTTTCTGATGGTTGGTCCTCGCCCGTTGGTGGCGCAGGCAGGATTCTTATAGTGACGCCTGTGAGGCTCATGCCGCCCCCCTGTGTCCTCCGATGCACTCGCAGTCGAAGGTAGAGTTGATAGGCAGGGCATGTGTGGTGTTCTTAGGCCACTCGACGGTGCAGAAGGTTTTGGGTTTCTTCGGGGATCGAACTCGGGTCACCGAGAACGCCAGTCGAAGACTCTAACCGCTCCGCTACCGCCTCCCCAAGCTTGATGGTGGTTTAATGTTAGAAGGGGTTGAGAGCAGTGGGGGGTGGGTTTGGGGTTAAAATTCAAGGAAGTCGTCGTCCGGATCCTCCTCTGCAGGCCGGGGCACGACCCCCATCTCAGCTTCCTGGTCCTTGATAAGGTCCTCAAAGAACTTTGTGTAACAGGATCATCTTTAGTAACATACTGCATGAGGTCCTGGACATCCTTAAGTTTCTCAGGTGACAGTTTCACTGGTGAAGGGTATTTTATCTGAAGTACTCGTGACATTTCAAGGGGTTGCTTCTGTTTTTTCTTTTGAAGACAGACTGTTTTGCTGGGTAATAAATCACTGTAATTTTTTTTACTTCAAAACCATGCTTGTACTGTTCAGAGTACTTAAACAACCGTGCTTCAAGGAATCCTGTATCCTTTAAACCACTATGTGACCTCTTGTTGCAATTTATCATAATAAAAAAAACCTTGCCTCTTCATGCAGACTACGTTGAAGGGATGAACTCTCTCAGCTGATTTGATAATCTTGGCGTAGTGGTCTGTTGTGTAAACACACACAGGCTTCACCTTCAGTTCTATCCTCACAAAATCCCTGTCACAGGGCAAGTATGAATGCCCAAGAATCATAAAGTAGTGTTTGATGCTTCTGAAACGGCCTGTGTGGATGTGCGTCAAGCACGAGAGTACCAGATTCTTATTTTTATTTTGACCAGCACAGTTGTCCGAAAATATTACTAATTCTTTCTTTTCAGGACTAATAAAATTGTTGACATATTGCTCCAAACACGAAGCAATCTCAGCAAAGCCTCTCTTTCCTTCAGTTTCATTCCAAAGATACATAGTTGCTTGACCACTTTTTAGATCATGAATGCCGAAGTTGTACGTCCACAACTTGCGTTTATAGTACTGCAGTCCAGTACTGAGCTTCGGTGTAGATAAGGTTTGTTGTAGATCCATACAAATTGTAGTTACTTCCACATCATCTTCCTTAGACACCCTTTTCAGAATTGTCTGCCCTGCTTCAGCCCGTGCCAAGTGTACAGTCTTGTTATCTCTCAGTGATGCAATGCGCTCCCGATCAGTCTCACTATTAAGCCCAGCAATTTATAAATCAATCTTATCACACTTGTTACAGGTGTCACTTTTAGGCGGTTCAAAGCCTATGTTATACTCCTTTGTAAACGCATCTCTATAGTACCACAGTTTCACCACATTCTCACCTCCTTTATTTTCAGTATGCATCCACTCCTTGTACAAGTCATACATAACATCAATGTTCATTCCTGGTTGCAAGTACTTTCGATGAGGGCTCTTGGCTCTGGAGTAGTGACTTGATAGAGTTACAAAGCTTTCAATGTGTTCTTTGACAAGATTTCTCTTAAACTGTGACACTTTGACACCAGGTACATGCCTGCCTCTCTGATCAAGTAGGACACTCCCTATCTTAGCTTGCTTGTCTAGAGCAACACGCACACGCTTCTCTGCTAGCCCGTGAATGTGCAAGAAAGCTGTACGGCAGACATCTACTACAGTGCCATCCTTCATAACAGTGTACTTTATTTTACGCAATACACGACTTGACCTGTCTTTTATTCTGCTACACTTGCACTCTGTAGATGTGACATGTCTGGCAAGATAAGCAGTCTGTGCATCATAATTTCCTATTGCCCAATAATTTTTGAAAATGTCAGTAACACACTGGCAGCCTACGAGTGTGAAACACTTATTGGGACAAGTACACGGCAGACCTACATTCCTTCCTGCCTGTTCACGTCCCACCACATTCGTGTATGCTTCACCCAGAGACCTTTTTATCTTTCTCTCACTACTAACCCACTTATCCTTATGAATTTGCCTTTTCCTCATAACCCTTTGACGTTCATCCACATCCTCGCTACCAGCAAAACTCATGTTGGCACTGAAATACATACAAAATAGGCGAAAACAAAATGCTAGCAATCCTTAGCATGTGCAAACGCGGGAAAGACTAGACTCACGTGACTTGCTGCATGGCCTTGGGTGGGGCGCTATGATTGGCTGGGTGATGGGCGTGTAGGTATCCCACAGTCTCATTGGACGACACGGTCACCCTTGTCTCTCTCAGAGCCACGACAATGCATCCAAAAATCTGGCTATAAATAAAGTGACTTTAGCCTCTCGGTGGTGGGGTTAGATGATCAGATATTGCTTTGACTCCTATCCCAGAACACATAGAAGGGTTTCGCGTATAGAGGCCTGTTGGAACCTGAAAATGGCCAAAATAGCGGACTCGCACTTATGACTCTAGACGCCTCATATATTGCACTTCTCTCTGTCAATATTAATTATCAGCCATTTGAACGCTAATGACCTCCGTTCCGCCTACCAGCCCTGAAGAAGTTCCTCTCCAAGTCTCCTTCTTGTGCGAGTGCTATCCAAGCAGCAGATGGGCGCCTCGTGTCGGACAAGGATGGGCAGATGGCTCGTTAGGCTGGGTACTTTGGGCAGTTGTTCACAGTGGACCCTCCAATTGGGCAGTTTCACACCATTGGATTACGGGCAGTGGATGCCAATCCTCCCATTGACGAAACCGCACCCTCTCTTGACGAAGTTAGAGAGACTGTAGCAAAGTTGAGGAGTGGAAAGGCAGCTGGTGTTTGTAATATCAGTGCGGAGCTCCTCAAAGCTGGGGGTGAGGCCATGATCCGCGGGTTGCATGTTGTCCTGACTGCCGTGTGGCAATCAGATACCATTCCTCCTAACTGGAAAAGGGGCTGGCCGTCCCTATCTGGAAAGGGAAAGGGACCGTCAGGAATGCAACAATTACTGCGGTATTACATTGCTCAGCGTGCCAGGCAAGGTGCTTGCCCATCTATTGCTGAGACGGATCTGTAGCCATCTGCTGAAGCATCAGACCTCAGCAGTGTAGGTTCACGCCTGGTAAGTAAACAACAGACCATATCCTAGCGCTTTGTGTCGTGGTGGAACGTCGATGTGAGTTTCAACAGGGGATGCTTGCAGCCTATGTTGATCTCAAGAAGGTGTTTTACTTAGTGCATCGTGAGTCACTCTGGGATCTCCTGCGATTTCGCGGGATTCCTGCAAGAACTATTGATTTGATGACTGGTCTGTACTCTGGAACTGAGGGTGCTGTGAAGTGTGGGGAGGTGTATCCAGCTTCTTTCCTGTGAATACAGGAGTGAGGCAAGGGTGCGTCCTTGCACCATCACTTTTAAACACTTGTATGGACTGGGTATTGGGCAAAGTTGCAGATCAAAGTGATTGTGGAACATCCCTCAGCAACACCAAGATCTCTGATCTTGTTTTTGCCGATGATGCAGTAATCTTGGCTGAGTCGCTGGAGGTCCTGGTGATGGCTCTCGAGGCGCTGCACGAGGAGGCAAAGCCTTTGGGATTTGAGGTCTCCTGGCTCAAGACCAAGGTCCAGGAGGGATATTTACCACAAGTCTACGAACGTTCGCAAATTTCTGTTCACAGAATAGAGGGCTGTTCAATGTTGGGAGCTATCCTTGCGAACTATTTATCAAAGTCTTGTGAATAACAAGCTCCCAGCTAGGAATCCTCCGCTCCTTCCGATCAAAACAAACAGTGAAAGTAATGCCACCCCAATAACTCTTTCACTACAAATTACAAAAACAAAGGATATATTGTGACCAAAAACTGTAGAAGATTTTTTTTTTTTGTAAGAAATTTATTATTGCAGCAATAAAAATCCATATAAAGGAATTTTGTTTATACTACATATTTTGGCACAGAAACAACAATGTGTACATTTTCTACCACTGCCTAGCACCTTATCTACATACCAATCATTTATCTACTATTATGGAGCGCCAAGAACAACTCTAGCCGCGTCATATATAGGCATATATAGGTATGAACCCGTATCTCTAGCCGCGGCGGCTATAGGTATGATGAACCCGTATCTCTAGCCGCGGCGGCTATAGGTACGATGAACCCGTATCTCTAGCCGTGGTGGCTATAATTATGATGAACCCGTATCTCTAGCCGCGGCGGCTATAGGTATGATGAACCCGTATCTCTAGCCGTGGCGGCTATAAGTATGATGAACCCGTATCTCTAGCCATGGCGGCTATAAGTATGATGAACCCGTATCTCTAGCCGTGGCGGCTATAAGTATGATGAACCCGTATCTCTAGCTGCCGCGGCTATAGGTATGGCCCGTATCTCTACCATCAATAACACTATAGTCGTGTAGTAAATTAATCTGCCATTCGATTTTTTTTATGGAAATAAATTTTTGTTTACATGTGTAGGGGGTTCCCAACCCACCCCGCAAACATTGCTCTATTTTGCATTGCCATAGTATTGATAACTTTCGTTTTTTCTTGATATCAATTGTTACTAAATCAAACTCAATTTCTAACCTAACCTAATCTAATTTAACCCAACTTAACCATTTCTGGTTGAAATAACGATAGATTTTCGGTAGTACGTACATGTAACGCCATTATTATTCAATTGCGCCACGGGAAATGTGTTTTAAAATACTCGGAATGAAAAAATCTCCACGATGATGTAGGTAAGAATCCCTAGGACTTTTGAAAGCCCACTACATAAATAATACTATTGACGGTAGGTTAGATTACAAATGAGTTTGGTTAGGTTATGTTTAGGTTTACTTTTGGTTTGTTAAAGGATAGGTTTGGGTTCGGTTTTGTAGTTATTTAGTGTTTGCAAGGTCTTGCGACTGGTCAGGAGCACTCGCAGATTGCGAACACTTTGCGAACGTTCACAGCCGTTCTCAAGCTTAGTAAATATGTCCTAAGAAATTGTGAACATTCGAACATTCACAAGGCTTGCGAATTCGCAAGCCTGTTGTGAACTTTCGCAAGAAATGGTAAATATCCCTCCAGGTGTTTGGAGGCTTACTAGATGAAACAGTACAGTTTGTTCATGTGTGTGGCGAGGACATTGAGATCTTGGAAAGTTTTACATACCTAGGTAGCGCATAATGATGGCGAGTCACGTCAAGAAGTCTTACAGAGGTTTGGCATAGCCCACGGTGGACTCTCTCAGCACGAGTATTTGGCATTGTCGGTACCTGTGCAGGAGGGCAAAGATCCAGATCTTCAAGTAGCTTGTGATCCCTGTCTTACTCTATGGTTGTGAGACATGGACACTAAATAGCAACTTGAATCGATGGCGAATCGATGCCTTTTGGTAATAAGTGTCTTCACAGAATCATGAGGTAACGCTGGGATAATTACGTGTCAAATCAGCGATTGCACCGTGAGACTGAATCGAGGCCTATTACCTGCATAGTCCGTCAGTGCCATTTTTGGCTATATGGGCATGTGGCACACTACCCTGAAACCAAGCCTTCCCATCGGCTTGTATCTGTAAGAGACAATCCGGCGTGGTGGAGGCCACAAGGCTCGTGGCTAGTTGTGGGGCAAAGTTAGCTCGTGGGGCAAATTGATGTTTCTTGTTGAGAGTTGCTTGATATGGTAAGGGAGCCAGCATGGGGACTCGCATGTGGTGACCCCTGGGACTGGCATCGTAGGGTGGGCGAGGCGACGCGCCCCCTGGCGTATGCCCCTAATGATTGATTGAAATCTGTGTGAAAAGGCATTCTCTACCATGCTCCAGATCAAAACAATTGCCCGGAACTGCCTTCAAGGTGGGTTGCTCCATGACAAGAGGGTGGCTCTGACCAACACAAAGCCTTGATTTCAGAAACTAGTCGCACATAAGCAACAACAAAAATAATATTGATAAGTGTATGTTCAATTACCCTGCTGTTTATGTTTGAGTGAGTTTGTCCATGACTCTTTTATTCTTCTTTTCTTATTGCGTTAGCCTATAGTATCATCCTTGATATTATAATTTTGGAGAATGACAAAATAAATAATCAAGCAGTACTTCACTTAACTTTACTTTATCCTTGTAGTAGTGTAGCAACTGTAGTCTCTGTAACCAGATATTAGCCAGTGTTAGGGGGTGCTGGACTTCCTAGAACTGACTACAAGGGGTGCTGAGGTCGGAGAAGGTTAAGAAACGCTGCTCTAGATTGTGTCAGTGGATTTCGGCCGATTTTAATGAAACTTGGCACACGTATCGGGGACTATAATAGATTAAGATTGGTGACTCAAAATTGAAAATTGATGGATTGGTTTTTTTTTCTGGTAACTAAATACCACCACTAAAATACATCTTGTTCTACTAAATCACCAGTATCATATTTTTTTGGTCTTCACTAAACTCACAGAAGGTGTGGTGAGAGAAGGTGCCAGATACTGTAGCTCAATGCAAACAAATATGGAGAAAAAATTCCGTTTTTAGGTGTAATTATTGGCACATACTGTCAAGTTGCGCACCATTTTGTGAGCAACCCAGACTGCGAAAGTTTGAAATAAGGTAAAAATTGAAGCATTCATAAGCGTTTTTCAGCAATAAAAATTCACAGGCATATAAGGAAATGTTGAAGGAAGACTTATGGGCATAACTTTTTTTCACCTGGACATGCAATTTTTGACTGAAAAAAACATTAGATCACCTTAAAAACACTAAGAAGGGGTAAAGTCACAAGATGGGAACGAGCGAGGTCGTGGTGTGTGAGACTGACTGGCTGTTGAGTGCTACTGTTCACACTGGCAAAATATATATCGGTGGATTTTCTGCCGAAATTATCGGGAAAAAACGGCCGTCTTCCGTGATAACGTTCACACATACGATTTGTTCCGGCCTCTTGTGGTCAGATAATCTCAGTAGACATTGCTGATTCCATGGATGTCTTCTACAACACGTTGGCAGGCTAGTGGCTCGCTTCTGTTTTCTTACATTTGACGTGAGAATCTCCCGATCCCGGCACAAATAGGTCGAACGATCGGTCTTCTTTTTTCTGGTGTTGCGTGCACAGCGACTCGTGAAAAAGTATGCATTTACCGTTCTGCGCATGTGTCTTAGCTCTCGCATGACGTGTTTATGCAGTAAGTAAACACTTGTAACTCTTAAAATATAAATATATAAATATAAAATATAGTCTGTGACTTTGTGAAATTTATAGGTATGTATTTTTGGGTATAGGTACTCTATGTAACTTTCAGAAAATATTCTCCTGACATCCCTAAATGTGAAACCACTTGTTACCAAATTTTTCTCGAACCCTAAATTCGGCCAATTTGGTTTTCAGAATGACCGCCATATATAACAAGTTTACAACTTCTAGTAAAATGTGTAGCCATATTATTGATAGAAATTCCATATTTTTGGCGTCCAATGAAAAAAATCATTATTAATATATCGAAGTATTTATCTTAAATTGCAGAAAAAAAGAAAAGAAAAAGAAATAGGGTATATATATAATATACAGTGGTACCTTGGCTTACGAGTTTAATTCGTTCATTGATCGAGCTTGTAACTCAATTTGCTCGTATATCAAATCAATTTTCCCCATTGAAATTAATTGAAATACCATTAATCCGTTCCAGCCCCCCAAAAAACACCCCAATTTTTTGTTACGTGTTTTTAAATAAGAAAAATGTATTTATAAATGACAAATATTGTATAAAAACATAATAAAAGAGAATGTAAAGAAATAAACTGGTTTTATAAAGTGTATTTACCTTGGAGATCAGATGACTTGGGCTAACGGAAGATGCTGGCGGAGGTGGAGGAGATTGGAGGAGTTCGTTTTGTGCTTTTTCGGTCGCTTTCTTTCGTCATAAACTCTATCGCTTAATCTCTTAACTTAACTTACTCGCTACACTCTTAATGCTACACTTTATCGCTGAACTTAATTGCTGATTTTTTTTTTTTTCTTTTTTTTTCGCTTTACTTTCGCTTAACTTAATCTTCTTCGCTGATTTTTGTCCTTTTCGCCACGCTTTCCTCACTTTCATCTGCAGGGCGTTTCAATAAAAACCTGTCCAAGGAGGTTTGTTTTATCCTCCCTTTCAGAATGTTTCGGAAATGAGTTACGCAAGTGTCATTATATAGCACAGACGCACGACCAGTTGCAACATTTTCTGGGTATTTCCTTTCAATAAACTCTGAAAGTCTCTCCCACATGCCCAACATTTCCTTTATCTCACTTGTAGAGATAACCTCCTCCGCCTCTGGCTCCTCCGGAGTACCAATTTCCTGCAAACCTTTGTATGCTGCTGCCTCTCTAGCTCCTTTAACTCCTCAGTCGTCAGTGATATGCGGGATGCTGGGCGGATGTTGTGGCGTTCGCTGCGCCAACTAGCGGCGCCGTATCTGAAGCTCGCTCGTAACTCGGATTTTGGCTCGCAACTCAAAGCAAAAAACGACCAGCGACTGCTCGTAACTCTGAAAACTCGTAAGTTGGTGCACTCGTAAGTCAAGGTATCAGTGTATATATATATAGTATATATATATATGAGGTGCGCCGCGGCAGAAGGGTACTATGCAACAAATCAATATTCGTCAGAAAACGCAGTTAAAGATTGGGAATGTTTGGGAATGATTAGCTCAAGAACTGTTTGAGTTAGAATGAAGTGTTGTATATCAAATAAAAGCTGAGGAACATTTCATTTGATGTAGAAAAAAATCTAATCACAAATTATTATTGGTACTGATTTTTTTTCTTTCTATTAACCCATCCATGCGTAGACAGCCTAGTCTTGACTTCCACTTTTATTTCCCCCGCCCCTCTCCCTTCCCCTCAACCCTCCCGTTGTCACTGCTGGAATAATCCATGATAATGGCGAAAGTAATGCGTAAATCCAGAGAAAGCACTTGTCAAGTCCCGGCAACAGGGATGAAGGAGGGAGGGAAGGGAGGGAGGGAGGGAAGGAAGGCGGCAGTGGTGGGATCCGACGCTCTCATTGGCTCAACACTCTGACGTCACGGAGTGCGTCTCGTCTCCCATTGGCAGGTTGAGCGCGTGTGGAGATAGGTCCCTTCTGCCACGGCGCTCCCTGCCTGCACCTGTTCCAAGTAATCGAAGCAGAAAATCTCTTTGTAAACAATAGAACTTTCGACCTTATGGAAATGTCGGAAGAAGGATGCTAACTCCACCATCCTGTAGAGCGGGAATTGAGATCTCTGTCGATGTAAAAATCTCATTTTTGGCCGCGGTGGCGGTTAGTACCCTTCTGCCGTGGCGCGCCTCATATATCACCTTCATAATTACCCACAAAACTAAAAAGGGCGCTTCAACGGGAATTGGATGGGAAGGAAGGATTGGATTGGATGGAAGGTTGGATTGGACTGTGACCTTAGATGGGCGTGCTTTCCACTGCCATAAGCGTTTCCGGCCCGACCCAAAGTCGAAACGTGAGACACACTGTGATTTTTATGCCTCACGGTTTCAGGGAACGTGGCTGGAAAAAGTGAAGCTCTCCCCCAGTGTG
Source organism: Chionoecetes opilio (assembly GCA_016584305.1). Taxonomy (NCBI): domain Eukaryota; kingdom Metazoa; phylum Arthropoda; class Malacostraca; order Decapoda; family Majidae; genus Chionoecetes; species Chionoecetes opilio. The sequence continues at coordinate 180,856 of JACEEZ010001835.1, forward strand.
AACTTAAGAGTTCATAAATGCATTTTGAGGAAGTTCTACACTCAGCAGTACTTCCAGACAAACTTTGGCCTCGCTGAAAAGACAGTGGTAGACTGGAGGAGCTTCTGTTGTGAAGTATGTGAAAAGTGGCTGGACGACCAGCAGCCAATCGGTGGCCCGGGGAAAGTGGTGGAAATTGATGAAAGTAAATTCAGCAAGCATAAGATCAATCACAGCCGAATAGTGGACGGAGTGTTGGTGTTTGGGGGAGTAGACCGAGAGACAAAGCGGCGCTTTATTCTCCCTGTGGACAAAAGAGACCCCCTGCTACCCTCATTCCCCTGTGCCAAAAGTATATCCTCCCTGGCACAATAATATACAACGACTCTTGGAAAGCCTATAGTGGCCTCAGTGACACGAGATATACACAGAGTCGTGAACCACTCGGAGCACTTTGTGGATCCAGTGTCGCTGGTCCACACCAACAACATTGAAGGGCTCTGGAAAGACATTAAGAGCTGGGAGCTCAGAGCTGGCAACAAAATAGACCACTATAGGCAGTACTTCGCCCGCTTCTTCTGCCACAGTCATCAAGACCCAACCACCATCTTCCACCACTTCCTCCGGGAAATCTCTCGCTGCTTCCTACAACCTCAGTAGGTAAGAGGGTTAAGGTTAAGGTTAGGTTAGGTTAGGTTTAATGAAAACCTATAAGGTTAGGTTAGGTATACTTTGTGGTTAAGGTTAGGTCAGGTTTCATTAAAACCTATAAGGTTAGGTTAGGTATACTTTTATACAATAATTAGAAAAAATTGAGGTATTATTCTAGTGTTTGCCCATACTCCCCCTCTCCTACAAAACAAGCTTGGGGAATGTGGGATATTTGGCTGGGGTACAAAATATGCGTCGCAACCACATAGTTTTTGAGTTAGGGGTGTTGAAAAAGTTCCCTAGATCTAGGGAATGTTAATTGGATTTCTTCTGAGTCCAGAAACGTGTGAACCTGCCGATCCTCACAGAATGATGACCGAAGTGTAAATTTCTAGTGTTTGCCCATACTCTCCCACTTCCCCCAAACAAGTTTGGCGACCTGTGGGAATGCGGGCGGGTTTTCGGGTGGGGAACAAATAAAGCGTCGGAAACACGTAATTTAAGAGTTGTTTAGGGGGATAAAATTCCCTAGATCTAGGGTAATTTCCTTATATCGAGAAATTTGCCTAACCAAAATTAACCTAACCTAGCGGGGGGCTTGACCCACCGATAACCTAACCAAATCTAACTAAGCTAACCTAACCAAATCTAACCTAACCTAACCAAATATAACCTACCTTAACCTAACCTCCTAGCTGGGGGTTGGGGGGGTTCTCGACACTTCGGTCATCATTCTGTGAGGATCGGCAGGTTCACACGTTTCTGGACTCAGAAGAAATCCAATTAATATTCCCTAGATCTAGGGAATTTTTTCAACACCCCGAACTCAAAAACTATGTGGTTGCGACGCATATTTTGTACCCCAGCCAAATATCCCGCATTCCCCCAGGTCCCCAAGCTTGTTTTGTGGGAGAGGGGGAGTATGGGCAAACACTAGACTAATACCTCCATTTTTACCACCCAGTATCGTGATCCACACAAACACAGACTGGGAGGGAGTGATATGAATGTCATATTGACCCCTGATAGGAGGACATCCTCCACGTCAAGGCAGGGCGAATAACACTTAAATATCCACCCACTGCAATCCCTGCCGCCTTCAGAAACACATGGTTATCAAGTGATGTAAGTGTAATATTGAGTGACTTACGTGAAGAGGCATCCATGGCAAGGCGAAGTCCAGCAGGCCGACGCGACCACTCCTACCACGGCTGCCACCGGACTCACATAACCGGAATGACCACAAAAATACTACTTTACGGACCACAAAGCCACACAGGAAGGCAATAGGCACTAACACTGTACAGTCTTATATGTAACTCTTACTATACTCTGATTATTTACTCCTCCCTGGCTAGTAGTTCACGAATATAAGACAGTTTTTAAGTCAAGACTGTCCAAGGAGCTTTATTGACAAGAATCAGCTGTTCTAAAGGGGTATAGGCATGGAGGTAGTATGGGTGGAGGCGCCCTCAGCCGCGCGAGTTGAAGTCAGTGAGCTGTCAGTCAGCCATGTTGTTGTGGGCTAAGGCAGCCCATAACTCTACTGCCTTCCTTCCCTCCTTCCTCCTCCCTTCCTTCCCTCCTTCCCTCCCTTCCTTCCCTCCTACCCTCCTTCTCTCCCTCCCTCCCTCCCTTCCTTCCCTCCTTTCCTCCCTCCTTCCCTCCCTTCCTTCCCTCCTTCCCTCCTTCTCTCCTTCCCTCCTTCTCTCCCTCCCTTCCTTCCCTCCTTCCCTCCCTCCCTCCTTCCCTTCCTTCCTTCCCTCCTTCCCGCCTTCTCTCCTTCCCTCCCTCCCTTCCTTCCCTCCCTCCCTTCCTTCCCTCCTTCCCTCCTTCTCTCCTTCCCTCCTTCTCTCCCTCCCTCCCTCCCTCCCTCCCTCCTTCCCTCCCATCCCTCCTTCCCTCGATCCTTCTCTCCTTCCCTCCTCTCCCTCCCTCCCTCCCGCCCGCCCTTCCTTCCCTCCTTCCCTCCCTCCCTCCCTTCCTTTCCTCCTTCCCTCCTTCTCTCCTTCCCTCCTTCTCTCCCTCCCTCCAGCCGTCCCTATGGAATTTTGTCCACGTGAACACTTTAATAATTAATGGGAGGGACATGCTGACGTCACCTAGAATAGAGGGACAGTGATGAAGTGCACTTTTAAGGGTTGAGTTTTATGTGGAGGGAAATAGACGAGCAGCGCTTCGCTACGCCAACAGTACTACGTTGACTTACACGGCAGGAGTGTCGTTCTTTGTGTGTTCTGTTCAACACAAAGTTGTCTACATCTCATGTTTACCACAACATCGCCACTCTTATCCTGTCAAATTTTCAGGGTAGGACTGTCTTCTCAAGTCTGAAAAATCATATGTCAGACAGTGATCATCTAATTTTACTGATCAAGGCTGAAGCTGAGACATATCAGCAGGTGAGATATAAATACGCAGCCAGGCAGTTCACCGCCAGATATATATTCAATAAAGGGACCCAAAGTAGGACTAAGATGAATAAACTAGTATTATTTAGTGGTATGTAAGTCTATTCAATATATAAAATGTAGTTTTAAGGACATGATGTCATGTATAATATGTAATGATATAATATGTAATATGGACCCAATATGCAATAATATACAATAATATACAATAATATGCAATAATATGATATGTAATATATGGTTAGCAGTAACACAGAAGTATAATTTCACACCGTGATATCATTAAGTGCAAGCAGTGTAAAAAGTTAAAAGAAAGAGTGGGTATCTCAGTCAGCCAGTGCGTGACATTGCCCACAACAGTGTGGCGGACGGGGGAGAAAAGTGGCTTCAACTGACAACACAGACCGCGCGGCTGAGGACGTCTCCACCCATACTTCCTCCAAGGGTATAGGTCATGAAGGTTATATAAGAGGAGGCGGCATGCCGCGTCTAGACTGACTCTAGACTGAGTCTAGAGAGTGAAGCCACCTCACTCCACCAACCCGCTTTTTTAACCTAAATAACTCTACAAAACCTAACCCAAACCTATCCTAAGCCTAACTTAGCCCAAACATAACGTAAATCCAACCTAACAAACCTAAACGTAACCTAACCTAGCAATTAGTATATACATATACGTGTTATATTTTGGTTTCCCCAAGTGAATAACTAGGCCTACTGCCCTACGGTAGTTTTCACATTTGTCATATGTTCACATAAAATTGTTGCTTATATATGTAGCTGGGTGTGTGGTATACAAACTAAAGCAGTCATTGGAGTACTCAATTGTGAGTTTTGCCTATTGTGAGTTCTCGTCACAGATATATGCATTCACTGGCTTTTCTGAAGAGTAGAGGTAGGTACTTTGATTTCCCTTCAGCTAATGTAATTGATGTAAGTGTGTCTGACATGTGAAAAGGTTTTTAGAACACATGCTTCATATATGGTTGGATCAGGTGAAAATCTTTCCAAGGTGAAAATTAATGTGCAAGTCTTTTACATATACAGTGTTGGAAGCCTATTTAAGTGAAGCCTATATTTACTTGGCCTGATAATCACATGCAAGAATGTGGACCATTAGACAATAATCATATTTTTCTTGTCCAGGCAACAACATAAAAGTACATTCAGGTTAAGCGGCTATCACACGAGGCGTTTCGTCGGACTGTTTCGTCGAACTTGCCATTTGGTTGGACTGTTTGGTCGAACTTCGAGGGTCATTTCACCGAACATGTTCGACGAAATGATTTTGTGAAATTATACAAAATGTTGCACATTTCGTTGAACATACTCTGGGGTCAAAATAAGTCTATACTTTTTCTGTAAGTTATAAATAGTGTTAGCAATTATTAAGCATTGAAATGAACACCATCATATAATACGTTACAGTAAAATTAATACAGATCAGTCTATATTATATATGTGATAGATTTTCAGAAATATGAAGCTGATTTGATGTGTTTACATTTTGCGGTAGAATGATTACTAGTAGAATATGAGATGGGACTAGCTCGTGGACCACCGTCGGGTTAGGACGTGCCGCTCTGTGGTATAAACTCTTCACCGGCAACCGGTTGTGTTGGGGTGCGCGCGCCCCCCTGTCGGCTCCCAAGACATTAGGTTTAATTTAGTGCCTTTTCCCCGTCCCCTGTGTTCCCTGGTCCTGCCGTCCCTCCGGCGGCCATCGCCGCCGCCATGCCTGGGTCTCAGGCCAACATGGACGTAGACACGGCATTCCCTCCTCTCTCCAACAAGCGCGGCCCGCTCTCCCCGCCCAGGGAAGCCCGGAAGACCCCTCGCACCACACAGGAGCAACAGCAGCAGCCTCAAGAGCAGCAGCAGCAGTCCCAGGACCAGCAGCAGCTGCCCCAGGAGCTACAACAGCTGCCCCAGGAGCCGCAGCAACCCCTGGACACACTAACTAAGGTTTTTTTCCTGCTCCGGACCTGTAATGGCGCCCGTGTTTTCTCTCACCCGGTCGGGTCTCTCATGCCCTTCATACCAGCCCATTGGGCAAGTACATCATTGAGGGGGAGACCCGCTCCCTAGGAAATGGGTCAGCCTTGGTGGTGGCCCTGTGGGAGAGTGTTATCCCCAAGGTGCCCATCCTACAGGACGTCACCTTCACCCTAGGGGACTGGCAGGTCACTTAATTGCCGCCGTGCCGAGAGGGCCGATGCCATGGCGCAGTATGGGAAGGTGGGACCCCTATCTGACGAAATTAAGGATCTTGAGGAGATCCGCCGTACCCTGAGGGCCCTGGACGGCAGTATCATCGAGGAGGTCTCGTGGATCCCCCCCCGACACCTGCCCCGCTCCACCACGGGTAGGTGGATCCGCCTCAAGGTGACAGGTTTCTTACCACCAAGGGTGTGCATCGGCCAGCCGGTGTTCTGGCCACAGCCCTACCTGCTCCCGATCCTACGTTGCCCTGTTTGTCTTAAGATTGGCCATTCCATCAACACCTGCCGCTCTTCCGTGCGCTGCGCCCGCTGCAGTGGCCCCCACCCGAGCCAAGTGGCGGCAGTTGCCTGTGACAGGCCTTTCCACTGTTTTCAGTGTGGGGGGCATCATGGCCCCAGGTCTGCCTACTGCCCTTTCAACCAGGAGGCCCAACATCTGTACGGCAGGCTGGTCCAGGAAGAGATGCCCCTTCCTGATATCAACAGACGCCTGCGGCTCCTCCCACTCCCGAAATCCCGGCCACCTCCTCTATCATGACCTCCCACTATGCCATCCCCTTCGGCTGCACCTCCACCCAAGGCCGTCCACTCCGGTGTCGCTTATTCCGCTGTTACCACGGGGAACAGGTTCAATGTTTTACAGGACCTAACGGAGGATGATATGACTCTCTCCAGGACCCTCTTTCCCCTTCTCCTCCTTTCCTTGCACCCTGCTTCCCGAGGCCCAGACACCATGGAAGATCGCCCCGCCAGCCGGCTGCACCCATGACGCCTGCTGGGGGTTCATATTCTCCTGCCTCCCATGTGGACCTCATCCACTCCACGCCTGAGGTGGACGTCCACCCCCGCCGTCTTCGCTTTCTCGGGCAAGTGCCGTGCCTTCCTCCCCTGGCCCCCGTGCTGCCTCTCGGCCCCAACGCCTCCCTGGACCACCACCACCGCCCAACACGCCTCGCTTTCGGCCCCCTCCACATCCTGTTCCGTACACGACAAGACACAACGTCATGCCGCAGAGTTTCACCCTTCTCATGGAAGCTTACCACCTTCACCAACAGGGCTCGTCAGTCTCTGCCATACTAGCCAGTCTTTGGCCAGCACTCTCCTCCGTCCTCTCCGTATTCCTCCAATGATGGCCCTCTCCCTGCTCCTGTGGAACGCCCGTTCCCTGCCCAGAAAGACCCCCGAGTTCAAGACCTACTTGGGGGAAACTTTACCTTCTGTGGTTGGGTTGTATGAGACGTGGCTCTGCCCCCACCTCTCTCTCAACCTAACCGGCTACAACATCATCCGGAAGGACAGACCCCAGGGGCGTGGAGGCGGCGTCCTCCTTGCAGTTCACGACACCCTTGACCATTCCCCCCTTGCCCTCCCACAGTGGCAGCACGGCCACCTCGAAGTGGTCGCAGCCAGGGTTGCTACGCAACAGGGTGGGCTATCCGTAGCGGTCTGCTATAGCGCTGATGGTGCCACATACCGGGAACTGATCCACTACTTTTCCCTCCTTCCTCCGCCTGTTGTCATCATGGGTGACTACAATGCCCATCATAGGTGCTGGGAACCTGACCCACCTCTCCACCTCACCAACACCTCCGGGAGGGCGCTCTTTCAGCTCATCCTTGACTCGCCTCGCCTGTCCCTTCTTTCACGCCGGGTCTGTCTACCCGTCACCATCCCCACACGGGTGCTACATCTGTCCTGGACCTATTACTTGGGGACCCAGCCTTCAGTGCCATGATCGTCACCACTGGCCCTTACATGGGGACTCGGGGAGTGACCACCTTCCCCTCCTCGCCTCCTTCCCTGCCGTCACTGCCAGGCCTTACCCCGGTTGCCTGCCTCGCTGGAAACTCACGCCTTCCGGCTGGCCCCTCTTCGAGGCGGCACTCCACGAACCACCGGATCTCTCCTCCCTTCCCCTGGAGGAAGCTGCTGCCTCCCTTTCCACATTCCTGGAAGACGCAGGAAAGGCTGCCTTCCGTCTCTCCACACGCCGCGCCCCTCGCCGTCTGGGCAAGTCCTGGTGGAGCGAGGAATGCGCCCTGGCGGTTAAGGCCCGCAGGAGGGCATGGAATCAGTGGAGACGTAGGCCTACTTTGCAGTTTGGGGCTGATTATCGCCGGCTCGATGCCGTTTGTGCCAGGACCATCCTCCTTGCCCAGAGGAAGGCATGGGGCACCCATTGCGCTTCCCTCTCACCATCTTCCACCACCAAGCGTACGTGGGATTTTTTCCACTCGATGGAGGGCACCAAACGCCGCCTCTCGCTGCCCTTAAAGAATGGCGCCAAACCCCTGGATGACCCACAGAAAGCTGCTTTGCTAGCCTCTTTCTACCATGGCAAGATTGGTCTTTGTTCCTCTCTCCCATCACCCCCTACCGGCCTACCATCCGTGCTGCCATCGTTGATGCCATTGCCTCTCCAGGTGTCCCCGACCTCGTCAGACCTTTCACGACTGAGGAGCTTGACCGGGCCTTGTCCACCTTGAGGCCTGGGAAAACTGCGGGCCAGGATAACGTCCCATATGAATTCCTGCTTCACCTACCACCTCCCTTGAAGGCCGTAACACTATCCCTTTTTAACACCAGTTGGCTTCAGGGCATATACCCTGTAATGCCAGAATATTGTAACATTCTCTTCCTCTTCTCTCCTCTCCTTCCCATGTTCTCTCCCACCGTCCCCCCCCCCCCTTCTCTGTTCCTCTCCCCTGTCTTTCCCTGTCCCTATCTCCCTTCTCTCTATAATGCTAGAATTACACATAGTGTCCCGAGATACATTGTCTCATGCGGTGTATTGAAAGGTCTTACTAACCATCTATTTCTTTATTCTAGGCTAAGTGAACATAGTAGGTACAGTTGTTTTAGGTGAAGAATTTTTATCTTTTGTAACAGTTGTATCATTTCTTTCGTTTTTTTCTTCTTTCCCTACCGTCCCCTCCCCCCCCCCCGGACACGACCAAAGAGATTCGCTTATTTTTGTGGATTTTTAATTTCGCGGGAGGAATGTGTCTCATAGAAACACACCTCCCTGATTTCCACTAACACCATTTCTAGATTGACCGATTCCCTTAAATTCTTAGGATACTTGAGAGGTCAGAATACAGACACAGGCAGTAAGATCGCTAAAATTACCACGCATCTCCTGGCTTTTCCTCCTCTCTCGACACTTGGTCACTGTGGGAAACTCAATCAGATACGTAAGAGGGTTTCGGATTGATAATTATCAGAGTTAAAATGATCTTTCCAGTCAAATTTTTCTCATCAAATTGAAAGACATTATTACCCTATATATTTCAGTTAATTTTTTGTTATTTACATTTGTGCCTATAGCGCCTGTAGGCAGTGGTGACCCAGGGCTCGGATGGTAGGCTCTGGAGGTTCACTTGAGGGCTGTGATGGCTGGCCCTCGCCCGTGGTGGCGCAGGCAGGATTTTTATAGTGACGCCTGTGATTAGAGGCTCATGCCGCCCCCCTGTGTCCTCCGATGCACTCACAATCGAAGGTAGAGTTGATAGGCAGGACATGTGGGTGTTCTTAGGCCACTCGATTGTGCAGAAAGGTTTTGGTTTTCTTCGGGGATCGAACTCGGGTCACCGAGAACGCCAGTCGGAGACGCTAACCACTCCGCTACCGCCTCCCCTAGTTATCCCTTGTTCCCACACCCCATCCCATGCGTTAAACGTTCGATAACCATGTTAGTTAAGTCAATCGCATAACGTCCGAACGTGTCCCTCCTTCCCGCTAGTTTGTCCATCCTTCCCTCTTTGTAGACCACGCGGTAATCATTCTCTTCTCCGCCCTGGAAAAGGTAAGACGTACATAATTTCCCATCCACTTTTCCCCTTTGTGTTGGATATATATATATTTAGTTGATATTCATCAACGAGTAGACAAAACATCACACCATTACAAGTGTTAAAATGATTCTCTTCTCCGCCCTGGAAAAGATTCTACAATCAACTCAGCCCTGTGGGATGAAAACCACATGGTCACTTAACGCAAACACACAAGACTCCCACACCCCCCTTCCCCTTTCATAAATAGTCAGGCTGTTATGATCACTTTTTTGTGTTGTTAGTTAAGTGGAAGAATAGGAAAAACACCCCATTAAGACAGTGGAGTGTCCTTCAGTGACTTCCACGGAAAAACCAGAGATATATGAGTGACGCGGTGTGGCGTTCATTCTTAGAACATTCTGCTTGAAAAATGACATTGAAACTCTTATAGTGATTCGGGAGAATGTCTATCGCAGTGACGCGGACGAAAATCACGCATTTCTCCAATTATCAGTCTTAACCCCGTTATTGCAAATGATATTCCTATTTGTTTGGAAACGTGTAAATTCCATGAAATCTTACCCCTTTAAGTGGACAATGTTAAACTCCCCATGTATCAGCTTAAACCCAGTTATTGCAATGATATTTCTCCATTTGTATTTGAAATNTCTCCCGTCCCCCGCATCTCCACTGCCCTTGCACACATTCCCAAGCTACCTTCATACCTCACGTCTGTGGGCTAGGAGATCACCTTTCAGTGGATGTTTTCCCACTGCAACATCCGGGGCAACGAGGTTGCTGATGCTGCCGCCAAGATGGCCCTCTCCGAGGTAAACATCACCCCTTTCCCGCTGCCGCTCTCCACATCAAAGCGTCTGATCTCGAGAAAATGCCGCTCCGCCTGGGATAGGTCGCTCGGCGACGCCCTCCGTGCCACCTCCATGGGTCAATACCGTACAGACTCCTCCCCGCACCCATGGTTAAGACAAACGTCCCGCGTCTTGGATGTCGCCCTCACCCGCCTGCGGTAGGGTTGTGCGGTATCAAGAAAATACCGGTATTGCCGATACCGGTTTACGGGCATAATACCGGTACGTCCTCACACCGGTATCAGTTACGATACCGGTATACCGATACCGTGCCAATATACCGGTATTACCGGTATCGGTATTTGATTTCTTCGTGGTTTTTTTTACTTGTCCATTCTCAGACAATTATTAACCTCTACAGCATCGACCCCCCTAAATAAAGTTTCCTATAGCGTCGGCCATTTCTTTTTTTTACAATCCTTAACCCCTACCGTACAACATAGACCCCCCTAAAATAAAGTTTCCTGTGGCGTCAGCCAGTGGCGGAATTAAAGCGGGACCGAGTAGATCATGGCCTAGGCCCCGCTCCCGCAAGGGCCCCGCACCCCAAAGGAAAAAATATGCTTTCAATGAAAATCTGAATGCTGGACATTTCTTATTTGCTCGAACACTGTTGCATTGCATGTACATAATATGCCACAAATTAGTACCAACATAATGTAAAATATGGGTGGAAAAGGTTTCAGTTACACTAATATGAAATCTGAATCACATTTGGTAAAATTCTAGAGTCCTTTCCCGCCCTTATTAGTGGTTTTATTTTATCCAGACCTTCACAAATCCCTTCAGATACCTCTAAAACGTAATAATAAAGTAGGGGAGAGATTAAAAGATAAAAAATAAATTACTAACCTAACCTAACCTAACCTGGTAAAATTGTAGTCCTTTTCCACCCTCAGATTTCGTTAGGAGGTTATTGGTTAGGTTGTAGTGAGGATAGGTTAGAAATTTTATTTTTGGGGGTCCAGGGTGGGGGTAATGTAGGGGGGAGGGGGCGTTGAAGGGGGCAACTCTCCCCCACTTTATAATTACGTTTTTGAGGTATCTGAATGAAGGGGTCTGTGAAGGTCTGGAGAAAAAAGAAACACTAATAAGGGCGGGAAAGGACTCTAGAATTTTACCCCACCTTTCATTCAGGGCCCCGCACTCCCACCGGCCTAGGGCCCCGCGGGCCCGCATACCATAAATCCGCCCCTGGCGTCAGCCATCTCTTTTTTTACAATTTGTAACCACTACCGTACAGCATAGACCCCTTAAACTAAAGTTTTATGTGGCGTAGGCCAAATTCTTTTTTTGTATCAGTAATTAGTATGTATTAGGTAACCTCAGATAGGAAAAAAAATAATTATTAAATTCTTTAACATTTATTTTGGACAAAGAGTTCCTGGGAAGACAAATCAGATAGAATATAGCAGAGCTGGCTAATAAAATTTGAATTAATAATTTCATTTATATAAATAAATATTGTATAAATTTATACATAATATCATTATTTAAAAAATTAAATTATTGTTTAAAAGAATTTAATCCTTAAATATTCATAAATCTATTATTTACAATAATATTTGATATCTGAATTTAAGACTAATCTATTTATTATGTAATATGTGATAACTAATATACACATCATCAATCACTTAAACCCGTTTATATCATTTTGAAATCAGTTGACCCCGAAGACCTGTCGTAATATGTGACGCTACGGTAAATTCACGTGTTCAGACATGATTTATTAACTTACTTTTTCTACGTGTCATAACACTTATACCTTTTACTTATTCCCTTTTCCTTCCTACCTATATGGTACAATCTCAACAGCTTTGCGCTTACAGTAATTTGTAAACGGGGCACAGCGTGGCCATATCGCAGTCGTGGCGCTATTTTTTCAAGTCCTAATAGATACTACCTAATTCACGCCTGTAGGCTGTAGAGGGTGTTGGTGGCGTAGCGTGATGCTGTAGGAAGGATGGTATATAGTAGCTACTAGTGGGCACGTGAGAGGGTTAGAACTAGAGAACACGACAAATAACGCAGGAAAATACACAAGAGGTAGTGGTGGTGGTCGAGCTTACATTCAAGCAGAGTTGCCGCCGCTGTTCCGCCTTCAAGCAGCGGGGCACAATATTTTCACATCATGTATGTCTTCCATTACTAATATTGTCTTCCAGAATCACTGATAATAAATATATTTCAAATCAGACCTTGGAAACAGCATTATTTTGATATTGCAAAACTTATTTACGTATAATGTTCTATAAATTGTGGCACCACCGCTCACGCATTCTGGAGAAAGCCCGCCAAAAGAATTGGCGGCTCCGAATCTTTGAGCCTCGAGACGCACGTCATTCAAGGTCACACAAGCAGGAAGTGACGTCACGGTGACGTCACGTTGACAAGACGCACGTAGCAAATACGTGTAGTGTGAACCCCGCATAAGACAATGTCACAAATGGAAAATCAACGGTCATATGGTCGTCACGATAGAGCTACGATAACCACGACGATGCCATGACGGTGCCATGAACGTATCACGATATAGCGTCAAGAAGTAGCAACATGCCTCACACGTGGGTGGATGTTGCCATGGTGATGGAGAAGGAAGGGGGGCTAGAGATTAAGGTGGGAGAAACAGGGTTGTGTTGGTAATGGAGAAGGGGGGGATTCGGGTGAAACTTTTCGGAAGAGAGGATTGCCGAGGCGGAAGTTGTCTGGTTCTGGTGTCTCCAACAGCCGAGCAGCCATTTGTTGTTTCATGCTGTTGGTCATCTTCGCATTCTTCCTGAACATTGCAAACGGAACGACTTCCTCTGAGAGGTACCACCCGTGGTGACCAAGTTTATCAATCACAGTGTCTGCAACTGCCTTGTCAACTTCGCGATAATCCATCATATCGTGGATGAACTGAAGATCATTAATTGGAGCATCCGCACCATTGCTGGCTTTCATCCATGCTGCAGTGTAGAAAAGCGCCAGAAACCTGTTCATGCGCATCAATTTTGCTACCATGCGTTCATCATACAGCATCGCCGTGGAGAACATGTACATCTTTCCAGCATAGATGTTATTCGCCATCCAGCGGGCTTGATGCATGGCACCTGGCTTAAGAAAGTGGATACCACGCGGGGGAGTTTCACCCAAGATGATTAGCGTATTCTCCACGCACTCACGGTAGTCGTCACGACTGAAGCTGAATCTTATTTTGTAAGCAGAGCAGTAAAGTCATTGACAACTTCATTTCTAATTTGTAGCAACCAGTGGTCTTCGATGGTCAGTATTTGTATTGGAAGTTCTTTGTCCATATCTGACCAAGCCTCTTTGAATTGCGCAAATAGTTTATTTTCTGGTCCAAGAATTACACCAAACAAAAGTTTCCAGATAGCACCCACAACAGTTTCTAACATGTGGTGTCGACATGCTAGATTTAACAGTTTTCTACCCAAACGTTCTTCAATAAGCTTGGTTGCTACTTTGTGTACGCCACTGTTGCTGCCTGTCGTATCAAATACTAATGCTGCAACTCTGTCTGTTATGTCCCAAGCGTCGAGTAGATCATACGTAGCATCAGCTTGTGTCTTTCCCTTGGAGTCAACAATTGATGGCACACCAAGTAACTTTCCCGCCTTGTAATCTGGAGCCCCCGACAAAAGAAATGCCAGCCGTTCATACTTGTCTCCAAGTATGTCTTTCAAAAGTTTTCCATCCCAGTGTAGTGCACCAAAGAGAGGCGGGTTCTGCCTCACTTTGTCCATGGCATCTTCAGCTAACTTTTGTCGGTTGCACATTCGACGTCGCCGAGTTGTGGATCTTGATATGTCGAAATCATCCAGATTTCCACCAGCTGCTATTATTACTGCTGATACGATCATTGTAGTTGTATTGTCAGATAGTTTAAGTTGATCTGCAGCACTTGTTATTTCATCACACTGCATAACTTTCTTAGGTAAGTTGAGGCATACAAACTCTGTCTCCGGTTCCTTCTCCTCCAGTAGGTTAACCACAAAATCAGGATCAATTTCCATGCAGTCGTCTTGTGGCAGTTGTATATCTGAGTCTAGTTCAACTGAAGACGCAGCTCCCTCTACCGCTTCTATCGTTTGCATTTATAATCTTTACTCTTCTTTTTCTTTTATTCTGGATTCCTGTGCCTGTCTTTCAAGGACCAGTTTGCCCTTCGTTTGGAATACTTTATCATGCCATCCATGGGAAGCTCTCCTCTCATGTTTCTGATCTAAGTAGAAGT
>JACEEZ010001835.1:200000-234608 GCA_016584305.1 Chionoecetes opilio
GTGTGGCAAGAAGAGACGTAAACACCCTGGAGTGAGGCTGTATTTGTTCCCCAAAGATGCCAGAAGGTATGTAAGTGTCGTTTTAAAGGATATTTTAGTCAATAAGAGAAAATCCAGAGTGACCAAATATCCTTAAAACAACCATAACAGGCATGTTCAGAATCTGCTGAAAAGAGCTACCCTTTATGAGCGCTCCCTCTCTTGCCTCTTAAGCTATCACTGGGCATGTCTGTAACTCTAAAGAGCTCAAGGTAGACAAGCCTGCCACCGTGCTGTCGAAAATAAAAGAAACTAGATAAGCCCGTTACCGTGCACGCGTGTTACCCCTTTAGCCACACTTGCTTGTAATGGCCATACATTACATTGTAATGTAATACACAGATGACAAGTGTGTCGGGTAAATATTCGATATTATTCTAGTTATCCCATACTTCCCACCTCCCCCAAAACAAGCTTGGGGACCTGGGCCTTCATCTCTAGCCCCCCTTCCTTCTTCATCACCATGGCAACCCCCACCCACGTGTAAGGCATGTTGCATGAGGCCTGGCTCTTGACGGTATCGTGATACGTTCATGGCACCGTCATGGCACTGTCGTGGTTATCGTAGCTCTATCGTGACAACAAAATGACCGTTGATTTTCCATTCGTGACGTATCTTACAGCTGTCATGACTCCATCGTGACCATCTTACGACCATCATGACACATACGTACAGGCAGCGTGACATTGTTGTCAGGCTATCGTGGTCTGCGTTTATCGTGCTCAAATTTCACGATAGCGTCAATAATAATATTGGTGGCGCTATCGTGGTTCGATTATGGAATGTGTGAAGGGAGCTTTAAGGAGAGACGTGACTGATAGAAAATGAGCAAGGGTGACTACTGCATTATGGGTTTGCTAATTTGTGTGGCAAGTATAGTCCAAGAGAGCTTTCTCTCAAATGACATAACTCCAAGAGTTTCCTTGTTAACGTTGTCACCTAGTCCTAGTGTCCTGGTTCTAGTGGAGGACACATCTAGCCTAGCACATGTAGGCCACTTTCTACAAATAGGTTTGCATTTATTCAAAACCGGAGAATTTTCAGAAACCTGTCACTTACCTCCAAAACTCCTCTCACGTACCCCTGGGGGGTACGCATACCCCAGGTTGAGAACCCCTGCGGCATAATATGACACAGATGAAGACACAGCTGGTGCAGCACCCTACCCGTATTCCTGACCACCTTGGAGACACGCCCAACATTCTTGATCTTTTCCTAACTACTAACCCTTCTGCTTACTCTGTGAAACTATTCTCTCCGTTGGGTTTGGCTCTTATCACAATCTTATTTCTGTAAACCTTCTCTATCGCTCCGGTAGCCGTCTCGGGACCCACCTAAAGCGAGGTGCTTCTGGCACTTCAACTCAGCTAAGTGGGAAGACCTAAGGCAGTACTACTCCTGATTTTTCCATGGAATGAATTACTGCTTCCATGTCAAAGACCATCTCTTTGTGCAGAGCGCATAACTGAGGTCATAGTCTCTGGCTGGAGGCGTACTTCCACATACTTTCTCTAATCCTAAAGCCCGTCAACCTTGGTTTAACTCTGCTTGTTCTCAATGCTGTCCCGAAATAGAGAGGTAGCTCACAAACGGTACCGTAAGCATCCATCTCCTGAAACTCCATGTCCTTTTATATTGTATTGGCCGGGTAAATCAAGCCAAATCTTTATTCAACTTACCCAAAACTCTTTCAAAAATCATAAAAAATGTCAAAATTCTTTCTGAATCAAATTCCTCTCGTGACTTCTGGCATCTAGCTACATAACATCTCTAACAATTATTTCTCTTCTTCATCTTTCCCTCCTATGCTCTTCCACCCAGATGGCTCCACAGCCTGTCTCATCCACTTCTAAAGCTGAACTCTTTCGCTCAAACATTTTGCTAAAATTTCCCACTTTGGCTGATGAAGGGCTTGTTCCTGCCTTCTCCTTCTCCACCCTCTAACTATAGTATGCCTGTCCTTAAAGATCCTTCGGAATGATGTTTTCTTTGCCCTTTCTGGCCTAGATCCTCGGAAGGCCTTACGGTCCTGACGAGAGTCCACTCCTATTGTTCCTCCAAAAACTGTGCTTTCTGTGCTTGCCCTTGCCTGGTCAAACTTTTCCGTGCTTTGTCTATCACTGTCCACCTTTCCTTCTTGCTGGAAGTTTTGCTCACATCCAATCCAACCTGTTCCTAAGAAGGGTGACCGGTTTCTAATCTTCAAAACTACCGTCCTATAGCTTTGACTTCCTGCATTTCTAAAGTTTTTGAATCTGTACTTAATAGAAGATTCTTAAGCACTATCCTGCTCCCAATCTTTCTATCTGATCGTACAGTACTTGTGTTCCGTAAAGGGCGAATATACTGGCGCTCTTCTAGCTTTCCTACCTGAATCTTGGTCATCCCTCCTTTAGGTGTTTTCGGTGAAACTGTTGCTGTTGCCCTTGACATATCGAAAGCTTTTGATAGAGTCTGGCGACAAATCTTAATTTCCAAACTACCCTCATTCGGTTCTATCCTTTCTCTGTACCTTCATCTTAAGTTTTTCCCTTTCCGTTCTTTCTTTCCGTTCCCCTTACCGTTTCTATCGCAGCTACTGTAGACGGGACATTGTTGCTTCCTCCTAAATCTATCAATAGCGTGTTTCCCCAGGTTCTGTCCTATCACCCACTCGCTTTTCTATTATCATTAATGATCTTCTAAGTTCTACCTCAAAGCCCCTATCCACTCCTACGCTATGATCTACCCTGCATTTTTCAAACGTCCGTTTTATATACTTCCAATCATCAGGAACTAAGTGATTCACGGAGTGCCGACCGATGGCCTACACTGGTGTCTTTATCTTTCTATAATTTCTGATTGGGGCAAAGCAAACCTTGTTTTGTTCAATGCCTCAAAAACCCCATTTTCTTCACTAGTCTACTCGCCAACCTTCCAGATAACTCGCCCCTCTTCTTCCAATGACACTCAACTGTCCTCCTTCTTCTACAATGAACATTCTTGGACTTCTTTTACTAACATCTGACTGGAAATCTCAAAAACCATCTCAGCTCTGCTAAGACGCTTCTAGGAAGTTGGTGTCCTGTGCGTCCCTGCGCGTCTTTTTTCTATCCCCCCTCCCAATTGCTTGCTCTCTACAGGGGCCTTATCCGTCCATGTATGGAGTATGTCTCACTGTTTGGACGAGGATCCACCATACAGCTCTCCTAACATGTGTTGAATCAAAAGCTTTTTGTCTCATCAACTCCCCTCCTCTGACTGACTGTCTTCAATCTTTAAATCAACCGCCCGCATGGTTGCTTCTCTTGCTCTCTTCTACCGTTATTTTTCATGCTCTGGCTCTTCTGAAACTTGCTAACTGCATGCCCTCCCCCCCTCCGCGGCCTCGGTGCACAAGACTTTCTTCTACTCATTCTCATCCCTAATTTTCTGTCCATCTTTCTTCCTAATGCCAAGAGTTAATCAGTATCTTTACACTCTCATCCCTTTCACTGGTAAACTCTGGAACTCTCTTCCTGTTTCATTTTTCCATTTTCCTATGACTTACATCTTTTTTCAAAAGAGAGTAACAAGACACGCTCCCGCTAAATTTGCTTATACCCCTCTTTTTTATTTAATTCTCTTACTGTCTTCTTTATAGGGACTTTGGCAACTAATCGTGCTTTGTGTACCATAAAAAAAAATTACAGCTCCCAGATAGCTTCCTTTAAATTTTCACTGAACATCATGGATGTAGAAATGTAAGTATGAACGCCACCAAACTTCTGTAAGAGAGAAATAAACCTTTTCCCTGGCGACTTTAGTGTTATCCTACGATAGAATAAATTATTGCCACCGAAGCTTCTTCTCTCATACCACATTACATACTAAGGTGCAGTTTTCTTTATACAATTGCATGGTTTTCTACAGTTGCCACCTTATTCCCTCCTCCACGCCTACTCATTCCATATTTTTCCTCTAATTATCCTCACTTTCGATTAATCCACATCCCACTCTAGACCCTCTACTATATCTTTGTAACATTATCCATTCCCACACACACATATTGGTCTTCCCTTTTTAACGGTTGGTACAACTTTCTGACGCAGTATAACTTCTCCTATCTGCCAATTATTCCCCCCTCTGCTACTTTTTTACACCCACAAGTAGCTAAACATTTTCGAGTCAATCTCGTTGTATATCATTCGTTCCATTCTAATTTTTGTATGTATACATTAGGTCTTTTCAGATGTCTTTCCCATAAACCTATCCATCCCAAGTCACCTTTAGCCTAAGCTTCTAAACCACCATCACCAACGATCATAATTCCCAAGGAATATGTCACATTGAGGAGAATACCTATTGATAATATGCACGTGACGTCAGTACGGACCGGTACGTATATAGTAGTACCGCCCGTCAAGTGTCCTCCACGACCGTCAAAGATCTGTGAATATATTACTGGGGCGGTTGCCTCGCACATCAAGAAACAGGCTCATCAGGAGCAGCTCTGATGTTTGCGTGTTAGAAGGCGAGCGGTCACATATACACTGTTTACCCTTGGACCTGGCGGTTTTGCGTGGGCTGGGCCTCCAATGGCTGGAAAACTGTCCACCCATTTCACTCCCTAGCCGTGGACGGAGCAAACTCATTTAAATCGTGGGCGAACTCCGGGCTTGGCAGGGCAGAGAAAATTGGGGGTCTACAGTATTAACATCAAGAGCCCAATTAAGAAAATTAGGGTAATCTTTATTCAAGAATAAGGATAATACATCGCAGTAATCCTAGATATAATATTTTCTGAGGTGATCAACGATCGGGATTATACATGATAATACAATCAAAGCTACGCCTTCGCCTTAACCTTGGACTTCAAGTAAACACACACATCTTGCTGCACCGTTTCCACCGCCACCGCGCTGTGTAGACGGGCTTTCACTCCACGCCCTGAACGTAGCCACCTTTGACCTGGCCCCCATCCTTCGGATCATCGCATCCCTAAAACAACAATAAGAAGAAATGGACCGAACACTTTCTTGGTCTTCTGAGAAACTATACCTTGTGGAGAAGTCAGTGAGAGAGAGACCATCTGGAATCTGAGACAGACCCTGCATAATAACCCACAAGAAGACCCTTGAAGAGAGCCTTGTTCGAGGAAATCTGCCAAGGCTTGAAATTGAATTTCCTTCCTCTTGGCCACTTGAACTGACGACAGGTAACTTTCGATATATACAATATTAGATAAAACTGCACAACAACAGCTCCAACCCTTTTTACTTAAAATCTTCCCCTCTACCCACCAAACTTGGGGACCTGAGGCTGTCCGGAAACCAGGATCAGAAGAACATAGAAATTAAGAACTACAAGAGGCTGGAGACGCTACACGGTGAGTTTTCCTGTTACTTAACCTACCTACATCCACCTTTCATACCCATCTATGAATTTATCCGCCTCATCAAGTACATTACGAGCATCGGACTTTCGAAATCACACAAAAAATCACATGTAATAGGATAAATAAATTAATATAACAGCAATCATGTAAATTTGTGCTTCATATTATTTTCCGTTACCGATGCTTTTCTTTTTTTCACCTTGGAGTGTTTCAAACAAAGCCAGTATGGAGAAGAATCTTTCTCCAGAATAAGTTTTCTGTTTTCTGCAGTTTGTATCATTTAAAACATACTTTTTGTAAATAGTCTTTAAGGTAATCGTCCAGACCATTTCATCATTCCCCTGATTTAATGCAGTCAAATATAGCCATTATTGAGTTAATATCAACAAATTGGTTGTCACTTTTTGCATGACAGTCACCCGTTTTTAAATGATACCGCATTCAAACTTCACATAAATCCCCGAGCTCTCAAAACACAACTGATGACTCAGCAGCCGACAGACCACGCTCGGTGACGTCACGGCAGGGCAGTCCTCCCAGCCCGGTGCTCATACAAATACCGTAAACTCAGAAAAAATATTAGTACCTGACGAATTTTGGGTGTTTTCTGATGTTTTTTTATGCGATATGCATATATTGCATCCCTTTATTGTGTACAGGAAGAAGCTGTGCCTTTCCAGAGAGCTTAGCACCCATTTCCGACCTATTTGGCCACGATATATGTGTGCAGCGCCGGGAGTGCGGGGCGAGAGGCGCGCAGCGAGACAATCTTGCTTCACAAACCGCCGCCTCTTGCCCGCCACTCCCCGCACTGCACACATAATCGTTGCCAATAGGTCAATAATGGGTGCTAAGCTCTCTGGAAAGGCCAGCTTTGCTTGCTGTACCCATAAAGGATGCAAGTATATGCCATGTCTGCTAAAAAAGTAATCAGAAACACCCAAAATTCTTCATTACTAATATTTTTTTCTGAGTTGTACGTGTTTTGTATGAGCACCGGCTGGGAGGCTGCCCTGCCGTGACGTCACCAGCAAGTTTCGCGCCACGCTGGAATGGGCCAGTTTGTTTTTCCAGCCGCGATTTACAAAAGTTCATGTTTTTAGGGGAAATAAGTCCGTGAAATGAATTTATTTTTTGTGGATTAGGTATTTTGATGATCATTCAACATAATTATGCAAAGAAAAAATGGTCCTGGACATAGACCATGTATACCTGGACGGCGCACGGATATCCGTCCTGTCTCCAAGGCCTGTATCCGGAGGCCGCTCGGATTCTCATATATATATATAGTATCTACGGATCATAATGACTGGTTTATCGTATATATGATATACTGTAATCTTCGGAATGTTTGTTCTATAATATTATCAATAAAAAACAGTAAAAACACGGTGAAGAAATGCCATTACGAGACTCTGAAGAAATATGCATGAACTTAATATTCACTTCAACTCTCGCCATTTAAAACTGGGCGGAGTCAACTTTTATCATGAAGGGTATCAATAGAAGCGCAATTTTATTTAGCTTCCATTGCTATATGTTCGTTTATCGGATAAATTATTATAACCAATGCAATAAATTAGCGTTAAATAAATAAATAAAATCATCAATCGGGTGATGTTTCCCGATTGATGAAGTTTATTTATTTAGTCAACGCTAATTTATACATGGTACTACTTCATTTTATCAGAAAACGAAATATATAGTTAAATAAGATAACTCATCAATCGTGAAAATTACCCGATTGATGATTTTATTTATTTAGTGCAGTTCACATGCATATTTCTTCATAGTCTCGCAATGGCAATTTCTTAGCAGTGTTTTACTGTTTTTTATTTGATAATATTATAGGACAAACATTTCCGAAGATTACAGTATATCATATATCTGATAAACAGTCGATATGATAGTCCATAGACCACTATAATCTCTTTGTCCGGGGCCGCCCCGCAGACCCCTATGCAGCCCCGCAATTCAAACATTGTCTCGTACGCAAGTCCTTATACAGTGGCATATGGTCTGGACGATTACTTTAATCCTTGTACACACTGAAATTCTGGATGTGAATTCGTTTATTATTCTTATTTGTTATTGTTTGTACAAAGACGGAAAACGAAACGTTTCAATATTTATTGTTCCGGAACAAAAACGCTATTTTATAATCCCTGTAACCGTTAATAACGTTATTTGTTCGTTCCATGCCATAATTTGGTCATAATCCATTTTCACTTCCAGTAGCCCCTGTTAAATGTTTTAAATAAATACATAAGTATTACATACATACACCAATTTTAAGTCTACTGTATTTGTTTCACTTGACAATTGACGTGTGGTTATGTTTCAAATAGTATCAATGCACCACTTTTCATTTAATTTGGTGATAGTACGATTTTTTTACCTTAAATTCATTGTGAATTTTTGTCATCGTGATAGCATCACTTTCCCTTGTTTTATTTGGCACTTTTTCATACCTTCAATCATTGGCTATGAGACTGCAGTAGGGTTTAAGAACATGCTTAGATTAATCCAGTAATTATTATTATTATTATTATTTTTTTTTTTTTACTTAAATGGTTACAGAAAAAAAAAATGATAGCACTTATATTATACTAACATAGTATATATATATATATATATAGTATAATATATATATATATATAGATATATAGATATATATATATATATATATTATAGTATATGTATTATACTAATTCCAATACAGCTGCAACCAAACCATTAGTATTCACCCATGTTCTTGTCCAAGACGCGAGCTTTTCATCACCCTCCCCCCGGTGCGAGCTTGGAGCTCATTATTACCGATCTTTTGGCAATGTTGCGACCTCACAACACCACACCCCCCATCTCCTTGCTCAAGGAGACAGTAACCGCCCTAATTTGTCAGTGAAAAATCCCGGAGCAGTGAGGATTCGAAAAGCCCTACCACAGAATCCATTCCCAGCACGCTATCATCTGACATTAGTCGGTGTTACTCCGGTGTGCCGCCGAGTACTACGTATCAGATATTATCTTCCCCCCTATGTGCGTGGGCTGTGTAATACACGGCTGCAGGATAGATGGGATGATATTTCCGCTCGCCGTTGGCGTGCAGTTTGTGGCCTCTAAGATCACGATATTTTGGCAAGTTTGCTGATAGATTGATTGGTGAATTTGATTGGTTGGAATCAGGATGATCTTACTGGTACAAGCGGTGGAACTATATTATACGTAGCTGTTGAAGTGAGAGGTGTTTGTTTGAAGTTGAAGTTGACTTTGAATTTAAGGTTTTCCTGAGTATTTTGAGAAACAAAACATCTCGGCAAAGGTGGGTGATTTAGGCCATACATCAACGCGGCATGGTGAACTGGCAGTGGGCTTTAACATGCCTCATGGTTATAGTTTTTGTGCCCCCCCCGCCCCCCATAATTAAATTTTCTGACTACGCCCCTGCATCCATGTTGTATTACAATTGCTTCAACCTCTCAAGACTGTTATATAATCCAGAACGGCCAATGACATTGAATGCTTGTTAAATGCCAAATCTTTACTTGAACTTACAAAACTCTTTCATTCCTAGATAATGTCAAAATCTTTCTGAATCAAATTTCTCGTCGTGACTTCTGGCATCTATAACATCTCTACAATTGTTCTGCTTCATCTTTCCCTCCTATGCTTCAACCCAGAATGGCTCCACACTGTCTCATCTACTTCTAAAGCTGAACTCTTCGCTCAAACCTTTGCCTAAAAAGTCCACTCTGGCTGATGAAGGGCTTGTTTCCTCCTTCTCCCTCCACCCTCTGACAATATTATGCCTGTCATTAAGACCTTCGAAAATGATGTTTTTCTTTGCCGCCCTTTCTGGCCTATATCCTCGGAGGCTTACGGTTCCTGACGGAGTCCCTCTAATTGTTCTCATAAACTGTGTTTTCTTCGTCTGTTCTTGCACCTTGCCTGGCCAAACTTTTCCGTCTTTGTCTATCTACTTCCACCTTTCCTTCTTGCTGGAAGTTTGCTCACATCCAACTGTTCCTAAGAAGGTGACCGTTCTAATCCTTCAAACTACCGTCCTATAGCTTTGACTTCCTGCATTTCTAAAGTTTTTGATCTATACCTTTAATAAGAAGATTTCTTAGAGCTTATTCCTGCTCACCATCTTCTATCTGATCGTCAGACGGTTTCCGTAGGGCGATAACTGGCATCTTCTAGCTTTCCAAGTGAATCTCGGTCATCCTCCTTTAGGGGGTTTCAGTGACACTTTTGCTGTTGCCTTGACATATCAAAAGCTTTTGATAGAGTCTGGCAACAAATCTTTAATTTTCCAACTAACTACCCTCATTCGTTTTCTATCCTTCTCTCTGTACCCTTCCATTTACAGGTTTCCTTTCAAACCTTTCTATCTTGGCAGCTACTGTAGACTGACTTGTATCTTCTCTCCTAAATCTATCAATAGTGGTGTTCCCCAGGGTTCTGTCCTATCACCCACTATCTTTCTATTATTTATTAATGATCTTCTAAGTCTAGCTCAAAGGCCCTACCATCTCCTACGCTGATGATTCTACCCTGCATTTTTCAAACGTCCGTTTATTAACGTCCAACCTAACAGGAACTAAGTGCTTCACGGAGAATATGCCACCGACCCTAACTTTCTGATCTTTCTATAATTTCTGATTGGGGCCAAAAGCAAACCTTGTTTTGTTCAATGCCTCAAAGCCCATTTCTTTGACCTATCTACTCGACAAACCCTCAGATAACTATCCCCTCTTCTTCAATGACACTCAACTGTCTCCTTCGTTCTACAATGAACAATTCTAGGACTATTCTTCTTACTAAAAATCTGAATGGAAATCTCACATCTCATCTCTTGCTAAAACAGCTTTTCTAAGAGTTAGGTATGGTTGTGGCGTCCCCTGCGTCCTTTTTTTTCTCCCTCTCCCAATAGCTTTGCTCTCTACAGTGGCCTTATCCACCATGTATGAGTATGTCTCACATGTTGTGAGGATCCACCTCATACAGCTCTCCTAAACAGGGTTTGAGTCAAAAAACCTTTCGTCTCATCAACTCCCCTCCTCTGACTGACTGTCTTCAATCTTTTAAATCACCGGCCGCAATTTGCTTCTCTTCTCTCTTCTATACCGTTATTTTCATGCTCATCCCATTGTGCTCTTCTGAACTTGCTAACTGCATGCCTTCCCCACTCCCGCGGCCTCGCTTGCACAAGACTTTTTTCTACTCATTCTCATCCCTATGCCTGTCCATCTTCCTACTGCAAGCGTTAATCAGTATCTTTACTCCTTCATCCCTTTCACTGTTAAACTCTGGACTCTCTCCTGTTTCTATTTTTCCACTTTCCCTATGACTTAAATCTTTCCAAGAAGAGTAACAAGAACACCTCCCGAACTAATTGGCCTACCCCTCTGTTTTAATTTTTATTCTCTTACTATCTTCTTTATAGGGACTTGCCTAACTAAGCGGGCTTTTGTGTTTAACCCATTTTTGCTGCGCCCTTCGCCAGGTTCCTTGTGATGTAACAAAAAAACAAAAAAACCAAAAATTATAGTAATAAACAATAAATGTTATCGATCGAGGTATGATGACACCCACCTCGCCTATATATGTGTTAGTGTGTATCAATAGAGTTAGTCTCCCGCCCAGTGCCGTTTGGAGTGGTGATGGTGATGTGTGTGTATTAGTACTAAGGTGTCCTGTGACGCAACTCTCCTTCAATGCTAGCAACTCCAAAATAGAACTTCATATTTTGGTTTCAGTAGCGTAATTTTTTAGTAGTTCAGCCCACCACCAATCACCAACACCACCACCACCATTGTATCACCACCATCACCACCACCAACACAACACCACCACCAACAACACCACCGACCAACAACACCACCAACCAACACACCACCACCACCACCCACCACCAGTGATGCTGAACCACCTTGATGCTCTCCTCACCCACCTGTGACCGGCCCGCTGGACTGTTCCTCCACATCATCGTCCTTGGGCTACTGTAGTGTGTGTGTTTTGTGTGTGGTGTGTGTGTGAGAAGTGTTTGTGTGTGAGTGTGTGTGTGTGTGTGTGTGTGTGTGTGTGTGTGTGTTGTGAGAAGAGTGGTGTGTGTGTGTGGTGTGTGTGGTGTGTGGTGTGTGTGTGTGTGTGTGTGTGTGTGTTGTGTGTGTGTGGTGGTGTGTGTGTGTGGTGTGTGTGTGTGTGTGTGTGTGTGTGTGGTGTGTGTGTGTTGTGTGTGTAGTGTGTGTGTGTGTGTGTGTGTGTGTGTGTGTGTGTGTGTGTGTGTGTGGGCTATCTAATGTTCTTGTGCGGGTAGGAATTAATGATATCACATATGATAATCCATTACCTGTCCGCCAGGAGGTTATGTATCGGTTCTGTTTTTGGTTTTGTTTGTTTGTTAGCAGAATTGTCGCAAAAAGTCACGGACATGTTGCATGAACATTTGACCAGATTGTGGAGCTTGGCCCTATTTCGAAGTGATTGACTTTTGGAGTTGATCCAGATCCGATCTTGATCAGGAATTTTGTGAAGGATATCTCGGGCCTGGCGTCCGTCTCCCTCAGGGGGAACCCAACAACAACAACAAACAACAACCTTTTTGTTTATTATTATTTTTCATGTACCAGGTGGAATATTTTTCAGTTTTGGGCGGAGGCAATGCGGTCTCTGACTGGTTCTTGTTTACTTTTATTATCTCTCTCTCTCTCTCTCTCTCTCTCTCTCTCTCTCTCTATCCCTCTCTCTCCATCTCTCTTCTCCACATCCCTCTCTCTCTCTCTCTCTCTCTCCTCTCATCTCTCTCTCTCTCTCTCATCTCTCTCCCTCTCCTCTCTCCTCTCTCTCTCTCTCCCCTCTCTCCTTCTCTTTCTCTCTCTCTCCTCTACTCAACACACACACACACACACAGCCTCAGTCATCCGTGGCTCCACAACGCCTTTCGGTGGGGTCTTCCTGGCGCCTCGCCTCGATTCCTCCTTGCTTTGCCGTTTTCCCCTCCACCACCACCACACCACCCCACCTCTACCTCACTCCCCCCCCCCCCTCCGTCGTGCTCCAGGCTAACTCCTCCTCTCCTCGCCTCCTTCATTACACATTATGTATAGTTACTCAGTTTCCGTGCATTACTTACTTCATGAGCGTCTATTATAAGTATGGTTAAGTGCCAAGCATTCGTCACCACTTGTAACATTATTATTATTTCCTGTTGTCTGTTTTTCATTTCCATGTAACATATGTGAGTAAACACCAAAGCAGTATATTATTGATTTGTGAACTGTACTTATCTAACATGAAATATACATGTGATACTAAGTGATACTTAGAATAATTTAACCATTTTTATTGCCTATATTCTCCTTTGCTTTTCTTTCCGAACAGAGATGAGGTGCAAATACAGTGATTGACACACCAAATGGCGAAGAGATCCAGACTGTTTCAGTTCGACTTTGATAACTCTACTTTTACCTCCACAATTACAGCGGAGGTAGGTAACCCGCGCGTGTGTGTGTGTGGTGTTTGTGCGTGTGTGTGTTGTGGTGTTGTGTGTGTGTGTGTGTGTGTGTGTGTTGTGTGTGTGTGTGTGTGTGTGTGTGTGTGGTGTGTGTGGTGTGGGGTTGTGGGTGTGTCACGTAAACCACGATGTCCCAGGTCTTACCACTCCCCACTCATTGGCCACTCTGTTGTTTTCTTCTCGATGGTCGGGACGCTGTGTCAAACCACTCGAGTTGGCCCGGAGGGCCTTGTAGCTATCTTTGGGAGCGACCTCAATTATGGGCTTAAACGCCATCGCTTCAATGACCTTTTGGGTCACGTCCCTTGCAAGATGTGGCTTGGGGTGACCTGACTGGGGTCACCTCCCCCCATTGACCTGCCATTGAGTCCTGTATTCAGTCCTCACTACAACAGCCACCACAGAGCCCACACCTCCCTAGGCCCCTCTGCTATTCCTCGTAGCTTAACCGCTGTAACTCTAGTACATATTCCCCGCTTAATAAACTTGTGTGCGCACTTAAATGCCGGTCCACTAGCCCGGCTTCTTACGGCCCGCCGTTGCGCTTACCCCCGCCCACATAGTCCGGTTTGCCAACAGTAGTATCTCTTATGTCAACCCAGAAATGTTGGGTACTATAAGGTGTTTTGGTATATTTGGGAAGATTGAAGTAACACAGAATCCAAATCCAACCTTTTATCAGAGCAGTAACTTTGAGGGGAAAAAATATGAGCATAAATATAAGATGGCTGCTGACCGATGTGTAAAACAGTAAAGCGAAGAATCTTTTTATATAATGATCGTGAGAGAGATCAAATTTGGGTTTCTACACCTATGATTTCATACATAAGAAACACAATGGTAAGTGGCAAAAGTTCCTAGGATGCTGCAAAGTAACAATAATCTAACATGGACTTCCAATTTATTCTGCATCAATCATATTTGAAATTGTTTTCGTTAAGGTTTAGGCCCCCACCACCAAATAGGTGTGTGCACTGAGCGAAATATTATTTGGTATAGGATGTATTTGATTTAACCTCTTGTTTTAAATAGTAAAACGAATGTCATCTTCAACAAAATATATTTTTTTAAATTACTTTTACCTATATGATGGACATCACATTTAGTCAAATAGACTGCTTTTGGAAACAAGTTATATTTTTACACATAGCACTTTGCCTGATATTTTCAATTAGTGTTACGTATCTAGTGAAAGTATACGTTACGGATACTTTCGTGTAATAGTGTATTTAGCACTCGCGAGCGTCAAGGAAATTGTCACGGACAATATTATCTACTCCTGCTTCGTCTTCATCACCGTCTTCATGAATATCAATTGATACATCTTCACCCTTTTTTTCATTACTTGTGTTTGTGGCACTCATCTGGTGCCCCTTCAACAATGACAATACACTGTGCACGAAGTCCAGAATGGCACAACAGCTGCCGTTTCCCTTATGAACATGCTTTTTTTGCAGTCCTGCACTGGCAGCTTATAACGTTCATAGTTCAGGAGAACTGGCGGGTCCCAACTGCGATTTCTGGAGTGGGAACGTTTGTGATGGACCTGCCAACCGAATTCAGTTAATTAAGCTCGGTCATTATTCTGATCTGCGGCCTTCCATAACATAGTTTGTGATGTTGCCCCTGAGCCTTTGGAACAGCAGATTTCCCATCTTAGGATGTAGGGTCTTCATGTGCGGTGATTTACCTTTCTTTTTCTGTAAATATTTTGTCGACAACTCATATGTTGTGTCCTTTGTCTGGCCATAGAGTGCAGCAAAGAATTTCTGACCTGAATTCGCAAATCCTCATGTGAACCTTTCTCCTTCTCCGAGGTAAAAGTAAAGATGGAACATACTTTAAGCTGCGCGTTGCATTCGGTGGCTCATCTCCGTGACATTAGCCCTCAGAGCCTATGTGGGTGAGGGACCCCGTCACACAGCTAGTGTGAACACCCGGAGTTACCATAGTTACCTCCCCAGGTTACCCCAGTTACTCATTTATCACCCCGAAAGGAAGGAAGAACAGCTGGTTTGGGCTGTCGCCGACCTGCCCTGGCAGGATTCGAAACAGGGCCCGCAGATTCGTAGCCAAGCACGCTAGCCACTACCCACGGAAGCCGACATCCCTTCTCGAGGATGTGTATAATTGCTCGAAGCTTTTCGTGCGAAGTTTCAGAAATGGCAGTGAGTTTTCCCTTTATTGAATTGGATATGACACTGTGTCACATCCTGTAAAGGCGTGCATTCCAAGAGTCTGGTAGGATTTTTATCTCTCAGAGGCAGCTGCTGTGTCATTAATGTGTATGCGTTCCTGTCCCATTTCTCCATCCTGCAACAGGGGGGCACGTAATCTTCAGCTCTCACAGCACCATATCAGGAGAACACAGTTGAATATCTGTGTCGTCACTTAAGATGCGAATAACCTTTTTTCCTTCTCTCGCACAGCTTGGAGCCTGTAATCTACCCATTATAAACACCTTGCCTCAATCATGGTTGATTCTTTCCCTCATCTTCCCCAACATCAGAATATTCTCACCCAGTGTACAAGTCAAAGGCAACGAGAGAAGTGTTTTCTTGGCTTTGTTTTTCATGATTACTTCTCAGTTTTTTAGGAGAGGATTGTCAGTGTGATGTTGTAACTACTGACTTCAGCCAGTACCGAAAGGCGTGATCGTTCATGGGTCCTTGACAAACTGCCATAGGCGGCAAAGATCAACCTTTTGTTGGGTATTCCATTTGTAGTCTGTAGGCCTAGTTCCCAAGCTTGTTGCTCTATGGTAGAGACGGTTCCTCCACAGGGCCCAACAATGTGGTATGCAGCTGACTGGCATCAGCAATCACCCCCATCTGGAGGGCAGATGGATCAGTTGATATAACTGCTAGTTTTTTCAGAAAGACTGGCTTTAGTACCCTTTAACGCAGAAGGCCAGATTCGTGAATGATGGAAGGAGGCCTCCACAGAGTTCATACTGAACGACAGATCTAAGAATAATTATTACGGTTGTTGGCCAACCAGCAACAGCCGACTAAAAACAGTGCTTCCATGTCGGTGATCGTCGTTTCACCGAGTTTTTGACCTCCTTTTCATCCTGGTGGAACGCCGACGTGAGTTTCGACAGGGGATTTGCGCCCTAATGTTTGACTCAAGAAGGGTATGAACTCAGTGCAAATCGTGAGTCAACTCTGGGATCTTCTCTTCCTGCGACTTCGATAGATTCTGCAAGTGAATATTGGTTTGATGAACTGGTCTGTATTTTGGGACTGAGAGTGCTGTGAAGTGTGGGCAGGTGTATCCGCTTCTTTCCTGTGAATTACAGGAGTGGAGCAAGGGTGCGTCCCTTGCCCCTCACTTTTCAACGCTTGTATGGACTGGTATTGGACAAGGTTGTAGATCAAAGTGATTGGTGTAGCATCCGTCCGGCAACACCAAGATCACTGTCTTGTTTTTGCCTATGAGCAGTAATCTTTGCTGATTCCGCTGGAGGTCCTGGTGATGCTTCTCCTAGTGCTGCCCGAGGAGGGCAAAAAACCTTTGGGACTTGAGGTCTCCTGGCTCAGACCAAGGTTCATGGTGTTTTTTGGAGACTTACTAGATGAAGCAGTACAGCCTGTTCATGCGTGTGGCGAGGACATTGAGATCTTGGAAAGTTTTACATACCTTGGTAGCGCAGTCCATAATGATGGCAGGTCACGTCAAGAAGCCTTACGGCGGATTGGCATAGCCCACGGTGTTATGGACTCGCTCAGCGGAAGTATTTGGCGTTGTCGGTACCTGTGCAGGAGGACAAAGATCCGGATCTTCAAGTCGCTTGTGATCGCTGTCTTACTCTATGGTTGTGAGACATGGACACTAAATAGTGACTTGAAGAGACGAATCAATGCCTTGGTAATAAGTGTTTTCGCAGAATCATGGGGTATCGCTGGGTTTGATTACGGGTCAAATCAGCGATTGCACCGTGAGACTGAATCGAGGCCTATTACCTGCATAGTCCGTCAGCGCCAACTTCGGCTATATGGGCATGTGGCACGCTACCCTGAAACTGATCCTTCCCATCGGGTTATATCTGTAAGAGACAATCCGGCGTGGAGGAGGCCAAGGGGGCGCCCACAAGGCTCGTGGCTGGGGCAAGTTGATGCTTCTTGTCGAGATCTGCATGGTATGGGAAAGGAGCTTGCATGGGAACTCGCGCGTGGTGACCCCCGGGAGTGGCGTCGTAGGGTGGGCGAGGCGACGCGCCCCCCGGCGTATGCCCCCAATGATTGATTGATTGATTTCATTGTCTCCATGGTTTTTACGCCTCATATTTCTCCTTTAATTTTTGGATTAATCGGTCTTTATTCCTGCCATTACCCAAGAATGCCTTTTTTGATGTTGTGGTTTTCATTTCCAACTCAAAGACAATGTCAGGAGAAGTGTTCTGTTTGGCTCTTCGCTGCTGTTCCGCAGTTTTAGTTGAGGGAGCACTGCCATATCCGTCAAACACTACTATACTACCTGGCCCATAGTGAACAAGAACATGGGATACATACTGGTCACACACCTGGTTGTATGTGGGATCAGCAGGCCATGGCAAGCTTTGAAGAAGATGTCCTCCATCAAGGACGAAACGTGCATTATCTGGAAGTTCTAGATGGACATTCACTTGCGACTTGAGAACACTAGCAAGGACACTCCTAGTGTTCTTTCTCACGATACCTTTATCGAATAGGGAGGGTGGCTGTTTGGCAAACTCGTGAAGCAGATATTCCTCCATCTCAGAACTCTCCCGGATCATACATGTGACCCTCATGAACAATACTGTTCTATTCACCTCCACCTCAACACCTCGCACAGTGACTTGATTTTTGTCACCACTGGTCCTGGTCACACGGTCTTTTCGTTTTAATTTTACGTCAGCATAGGTTTCGCCAGTCATTACAGAAGCAGCCTTGACACCAATATCAAATGCTTTATCTGCATTTACACATTTGCCAGCAACAACACCGCTTGCTACACAGACCAGAGCATCATAGTCTCCATATGAAAATGGAGAGTGTACTTTGAGCCAGTTCAGGAAGGTCTCATAGTCTTTAGCATCTCTGGCTGAACTGCTAGTACGCAGATGTACGTGCTGGTCAGATGTGTGACTGTGGACTGCAGTGAAACATTCCAGGGCATCGCATATTGGGATGCATCTGGACATAGCATGCACCCATTTATTGAGTGTGCAAGTCTTCAGCAACCGCATCAATTCTTGTTCAATAGTCTGGGCGCTAAAGTTTCCACTCCAGCATTTGTCTGTTCTTCGGTTGGTGAAATACCCATGCTCGGTGAAGTCGCAGTACTAGTCTGGAGACATGATATCACTTAGACCTTTCATCTGGTCAAGGTAGAGGCGGGCAGACTTTGCATATGCAAGGTGGCCAGCAGCATGGAACATGGGGATCATTTCACTGACGGTATGGAGATGTAAATCCCAATCTCCTGTGCGTTCTGCTCGGATGAAACATCTAATAAGGAACACTTGTTTCAAATATTCAACCCAAAGCTTTCCAGTTCGACTTTGGGTGGCAGACTCTTTCATCAGATCATCCATGATCTGTGTGAGCTGTTGGACACATATATCATTTTCCACAGAAGCAGTGGCGCATTCTCCACTCAGCAGATCTGTGTGTACAGCCTGGATATGAATGAGATTAACATTACTGAGACATCCAGGTGTCTCCAGTAAGTTGGACATGATGGCTACCGACGACAGAAGATGAGCGCGAAGTGCGCGAGCATATGCATGCCCGGTCATCATATGGATTACAGTATTTGGAGCATAAACAGTCTTCCATAGATCTTCCAAACCACTACCACCCATCACATATCCAACTGATCCCATGTATGCATGAGTAGGTAAAAAACCTCCAAGTCTAATGACAATGTTGTTTAGCTGTGCATGGGATGATTTAACACTTTCAGTTGCTTTTATATAGAGGGGTTGATCGAACGTAACAGGACAAACACCAAGCCCATGCTCTTCAGCTAGTTTCTGTGCAAAACACAAAGCAGAGTATATGGTGTCAGGCTGAGAGGGGTCCTGGTTAACGAATGGCAGGATCTGAATCTTACTTCTCTCATGATTATCTCCCCTCACAGCACATTGCATAAAACCGCTCCATGGTGGACAGTCTGACACATAGATACCTAGAGAGAAAACTTGCTATCCAGGGCACTATCCGAGCATTTGGACAATTTCCCAATAGGGTGGGGGGGTCCCTTGGAGGTTCAAGGGGCCCCGACAATGATCGACTTGAATCCAAGTGTGCTAGGTTTCTTGTACACTTTGATTGGGATTTTGCCAAATTGACCTGTTTGTGAAACACAGTCTCTCTTAGTAGAACGGTGAATGACAGACTGGATTGTCTGCTCACCTAGAGGGGTACCACATGCAATACCACCCATAACATGCCAGGTACCAAGACCTGTGAGGGTTCTAACATTGATGTCGGCATTATCAAATATAAAATTCACAAAATCACCTTCGAGATCATACAATTGTTCATCTGTAAGCAGTGCATCATATAGACGTTGAACCTCCCTATAATCATCAGCAAATGACATACTATTCAATATATCTACTAGTTCTCGAGACTCATACTTACGATTGATATAAACAGATATTGCTAGCAATATTGGAGACACAAATGATCGAGGTCGACACGCAGACATTATGCCGTGTGCAAGTGCTGTACGGCGGCGTTCACAGCCGACACTCTCGTCAGATTTTGATTTGATTATACCACTCAGTAGTCGTTTCAAAGGGCAGGCACCATTTTTTTCACTGTCTTGCAATTGTGTCATTGTCGGGTAATTTAGAGTTACATATGCTACAGACTTTACATCATCTTGTATGATTGCAGCTGCCATATCTATGATTGAATATTTTGTCATGTTACTGGACTAAAAATTATTCTAAGGATGTGGTTACTTTCATCTAAGAAAGTATATATGGTCTGTTTTTCCCAATATCACAAGTCCGAACAATGTCCTGCCCGAAACATTCCTCCAATTTCTGTCCTAGCCTTTTGGGGTTGTAGCCTCTTCTCCATCTAAAATAGTCGTCCATCAAAGCCCTAAGTTCTGCAAATGAATATTGACATTCATCATTGTCGCGTATGAATTGGCACAACTTCTGGAATGCCGCGTGTTTTGTGGCATTGACAGGTCGGCCCCGTTGATATCCTCACGGGTATTCTCGCTTGGAAATTGTTTGCCAGCATAGAAGAGAAACCCGACAGTCATGGTGGTACTTGACTTCAGCAGCAATAAAATCTACTCATTGGATACGCAAAGTCTAACACATCTCCCCACTCATCATGGCGATCGCCAGCTTTCTCAATTACGCTCTGAAGGGTCTTTTGTCATAGCATCATGTGCCCGCCCCGACGGTTGGGGGGTATCTTTGTTTCTACAGTGTAGTCTATTACAGTCTTTGCACCATAGAGACAATCTTCTTTTATATTGAAAACTCGAGTTCGTGAACGTAATTTTGAAGATGATGTGCCCCAATCGGAGTCCAATGGCTCTTCTTCCCTTTCCTTTTGTAAGAAGTAAATACTGGCATGGGCGAATGTATATGCGACGACATTTACCATGGACTGGGACTGGCAATTGTGACCTCTTCCTCTCAAATACAGACTGCAACCATCTTCTCTTTCAATGCTGGCTCGTATGAGCCCTCAAGGCCCTTATCATGGACCTCTGCACGATCTGATGTGATCTGCTTACCGCATGTGGGAATACTGCAAACTCGGCCATCATGGGCAGCACCTGAAAAACGAGAAAAAATTTTTATTATAATTATTATTATTATTATAATATACTATTAATTATAATATATGCTAATTATCACTCACTATTATTTTAATATGCTAGTAATTACACTTTATGCCTAATTATTTTAATCAATGAACAGGCACGGGTCCACTGTAATAAGTTGCCAGTTATGGACGTTTTTGGTACAACACACCATTTATCGCAAATTGTTATAGCAGCCATCTTCAATTCTGAAAATGCCACAGGTTGAATTTGCCAGAACTTTGACAGTGGACAGCTTATGGTTTTTCTGGCAGCCTCCCTGAAAAAATCAACTTAACTACTATTTTTTTCTAGGTTTTCGTTAAATTTAATAATGCTCCGTCATAATAGACATTTTCTGAGCTTTTGTGCTTCAATTGGTTCCCATGTCATTTTTTTTGCCTTATTAAGATGACAAGTTATTGAGGTCTATGAGTTGTACGGCCACAATCTTTAATCTTCTATTTGGCACAGAAAATACCACCTGGTGAAAGATAGGTCCAGCTGAAGACAATTTTAGAAGAGAGTGCTGCCTTGTGAGGTTGATGCTTCTGGTCTGATACATGTACCATTCCCAGACGATGGAGATTGCCAGTAAAACGCAAATAACACTCCTGTGATAACCCAATGCTTGTAAGGTCATCTGGGATGATATGTAGGGATCTGGTCACACACGTGTTACATTCTCTATGGAGATTCATGTAGGCTGTTTGCGGCGTTGGTCTTCGCATGTTATGAAGTGTTGGTTGTAGTTTTCATTTGCATTTGTCTTTCATTTCGCTGAATGGTGTAAAACTGGACAATGTCAGAAATATTTGGCCATGAAGGATTGATTTAACCGGCATGTCTTTGGTGGCTAAGGGTTTGTGTGGACCCCTGGTTCACGTTTTCTTTTTGGAATGTGATAGCTAATGTTCCTGTTTTATCTGGAATGGAAAGATAAATAACTTATTACATTGCACCTTATTAACTGCACTTGCAGTTTGTGTTAGGCAATAATATTGACATCAAATACGAACAAATACATTCGCAGATCAGCAGATTGTAGTGTTTGGATACGTTGCAGTTGCGTCGCGGTTCGGCCTCCCCGAGAGGTTATGATTGCGGTCCACTAATTGCATAAAAATCATACGTGGACATACGGATGCCCTAGTTAAACAAGGCTAATAATTTTCTAACCCCCCCCCCCACTTTCACCCAATCGCCAAATAGAAGTATTATTTCCGCGGGGGGCACCCAATAACCCCCTTTTTCTACTAGACTACTTCCCTTACAATCTTCAAATACCTCCCCTTCCCACCTTCAATACCTCCTCCTTTCACCCTCATGGCGCACTCTGTGTTTTCACCCCTTCAATACCTCCCCTCTCACCCCTTCATACTTTGTTTCCCCCTTCAATACCTCCCCTCTCACCCCTCATACTTCTGTTTCACCCCTTCAAATACTTCCCCTCTCACACCCTTAAACTTTCTCACCCCTCATGACCTCATACTTTGTTGTCACCCCCTTAAAACTTTCTCACCCCTCATGACCTCATACTTTGTTTAACCGCCTTACTTTCTTCTCACCCTCCATGACCTTCATACTTGTTTACCCCCTCAATACGATCCCTCACACTCCTTATTCTCATCCCACTCTTAAACTCTTATTCTTTCGGTGTTGTTTAGGGCGAGATATGTGCTTTCCACTATCCCACATATAATAAGGTATGAGCTATATGCCATACTTTTGGCAAATACTACATTAACACAACATAGATTCAAAGATTAAACCCCGTGATCGCTGAGTACACCCTTATAGTGAGTCACGAGTGTGACAGCGTGATTGGCTGTTGACACACGGTACACATACTCTTTCAAATCACGGGAGTATGGCGGCGGGAGTCGAACCAGGGGTCGTGGATTCGTAAGCTAGGCGCCCTAGCAACTA
The DNA here is from genome assembly GCA_016584305.1 of Chionoecetes opilio. Taxonomy (NCBI): domain Eukaryota; kingdom Metazoa; phylum Arthropoda; class Malacostraca; order Decapoda; family Majidae; genus Chionoecetes; species Chionoecetes opilio. The sequence continues at coordinate 222,654 of JACEEZ010001835.1, forward strand.
CACACGGAGGCGCATTCATTGGCTCTCATAAAATATTATATGTAGTTAACCTGGGACAAAAATGTAGTTCCTGAAAGAAATTACAGGTTAGGCTTTATATTCATAACAGTCTCTAGTTCGTCATAACTGAGACTTAATTGTCTTGGCATTTTGCAATCTTTATAATGTCTTATAGCTACCCTAGAAGAAACTAATTTACTGCAGTAAAGAAAATGTCCACTGAAAAATATTGCAATTGTATTGTTCAGCATTGTTGTAAAACATTTCAACAACCATATCGGGTATTTCTAATGTCGGGTAAAATTTCACTTCAATCTGCCAAATCACGCGGAACAAATACAAAAACTTATAAAAAAAGAGAATTATATAAGAGAGAAAAGGCGCACTACCCATTACGGCAAGAGGCTAGGATTATCTGAGCACTTGTGGAAGTAGATAGATATGCGTACTTGCGTACCCTTCATTATTAACGCGGTAAATAACGGGAGAGATTAGACGCAGGAGAGAAATTTACCCGACATTGGCATTTTTAAAATTTAGAGACCGCCCATGTTTCTCAACTCCGCACGGGGAATCGAAACCGGGATAGGGATTCTTGGCTCGTGCACCGAGCGTACTAGCCACTTTCACTACGGAAGTAACCACAACCATGTGTGTGTAGTTGGTCGTTTGTGTGTGTGTGTGTGTTGTGCTGGTGTGTGTGTACTACTTCTCTTACCTTCTCCTTCACAGTACAATCTGGCGTGCGTCAGCCCTACCTCCAGAACTCCTTCCAGAGTGTATACATGTCGGAATCATTAGTTGGAGACATGTCAATGGATACGTCTGATAATTAAAGTATAGACAATATTGTGATGCGGGGGGAGTTTTTCTCTTTTCTACTGTCGTCGTGATGATGATATTCTAAGGATGCCGAAGGGGGGCAACCGGCCAAGGAGCGTGAGCATAGAGCCTGATCGACCGAGCTGCGTGGGCCGTATGTAAAAGTCCATGCATTGTTCCATGGGGGAACTGTGGAGGTATTGGAACCAACAGAGCGTTACACTCCCTTGCCCCACAGTCATTATCTGAAATCCGTCAGAAGGGTCCTTCTCCAGACAAAACGACAGGATGACAAATCAAAATTCGAAAAATAATGATTTCCTCTTTACATGTTGAATATGGTGGGCGTTCGAATCCTGCTCACTGAGTACATCTTCACGGCGAGACTAATAAGGTGTACCAAAGGGGAATCCCGCTCTGCGCCTCTCTAAGGACGCTGGTAATACAAAGTTTTAGGCACCCTTACTCAGGTTTATGGTTACGTCTCAGTATCCCAGCCGGAAGCGCACGGTGATGTTGGTTACGTAGCTTCATCAGTTCTGGGTGTGGTGATGTCTGGCTCCCCTCCTCTCCCTCATCCTCGTGGCTCGCTTCTGCTTGGGGGCTCTTGACGCCTTCTGCTTTCCTACTCTTCCTTGATCCTCTGTGAGACTTCGCTTTTATTATAGTGCCAAAACACATCCGCTTTCGAAAAAAATATTTACGAAATTTGGAGGATAAGAGTATTTTTTCAATTCAATTCTTTATTAATTATGTCCACTTAAGTTGAATGGCATCAAACTTCGTGTAAAAATTTTGCCTCTTACACTTTACCTTCACTCTTGTAAATGTGTCGCAGTGATGGAGGTGATGGACCCAAAAGGGAGAACACTGGCCTGCTTCGGATCTACACCATCCTGGGGGGTTAGTGTTATGCTGCGACGGTGGCTTAGGATACTTTATAAGGGACTGGGGATCCTGCAGACGGCGGCGACCCTTCCTGGATGCTCATCCTTCCCGCTCGGGGTAAGTCATCTGTAGGAAAAGTTAAAATGGGGTAGAAACGTCTATAGTCAGATGCGGGTCTGATCTAATGTTTTTACATAAAAGAGTATTATTTGTGTTTCGAGAATTACAAGTTGTTGTTTTTTGTGTTAAACGCTGCAAAAAGTGAGTAATATATATGGGCACATAACTTTGGAACGCCACAGAAGGTCGAGGTCTTGAGTCCGCTGTGTTTCTCCCACGGCAGGGTGATCGGGTACGAGTCCCGCTGGGGATCATCGATGAACGGCGCCGCCCCCAGGAAGCCCCTCTCCAGGTTGTTCGGCAAAGTTGGCTCGCTGGCACACGGCGTTGATTCTCACTCCTGATGAGGCAGAGAATGGAAGAAGCTGGTTGAGGAACGTCTGCAGAGGGCCATAATACTACCCCAAACGATCCTTATCGGGTTCCCATCTTAAATCTGTTGTGACGATGTTGTGATTCTCTAAAGTGAGTTCTGAGGATGAATCTCCTTTTTTCTTCCCCTATTTTCCGGGCATAAATAAAGAACACACACAAATGGCAAGAGTTTAGTCAATTAGTATCAAAGAGAATTTTCAACAATTTGGACGTTTTCATGGCGGAGATTATTATAAACTTTCCTTTCTTAGGTTCCCTGCAGGGCTAGTGGCACTCGCTAGCAGAGAGGACTCGAATCGATCCCAGGGTAATCCCTAAGTAATTCGGCAACCCTATCCCACATCTGGTTTCATGATAAGAAACAGGACGGCACTAGAAAACTGTTGGAAACCAAACTAAAAGAAAAACTACGGCAAGCAGCCCCTCGCCACTTCCGTACCAACTGGCAACACCAGCCCAGCCATTCTTTCGCTTGCCATCGTTGGATAACACGTCTTCTCTACCAAGTGCTCACACTCACGTATCCGCTGGCATCGAGTTTTTCTATGTACGCAACTGTTTGGTTACTCCACAATTTCACCCCCGTTTTTCGGGGGTGGAAAGGCACGCCCTTCTTGTGATTTCCGCCTTGCTGAGTGTTGATGGGCGGGCCTCCACCACCGGCGTCGGTGTCTTGCGTCCCGCGGACGTTGTTTATCGTGGTGGTGATGGGAGAGGGGGGGCGATTCGGTCCCTCTCCTCTCTTCTTGCCATCTACTTACAGTTGTCATGGCCTTACCCCTCCTCACCCAACTCTGCCCTGTGTCAGGGGAAGGGAGAGTTCAGTGCGTGATGGTTAGCGGCCCCTGAGTGTGTCGTTTTGTGGCTTTGCTGCTTCGACTCTCCTTTACCATCCCTTTCTACTTCCTTGCCAGGAGGGGGAGAGGGCTAGCGTGGTGATTACTTAGGCGCCCGGGGCAAACGTTCTTCCACCTTCCATTCCCCTCCGGCTTTTAATCAGGGGCGGTTGCGTTGCCTTTTTACCCTGCTAACTAACCTGTTTACCTGTTACCGTGCTCTGGGGTCCCGTCTGGGTCTCGGCGGGTCGATCGTCACACTCCTAATATTCTAGTAGGAAAAGGGGGTTATCGGCATCCCCCGGAAATATAATTCTAATTGGTATTTTCTGGTGGGGGAAAATATGTGTATAGAAAATTATTTAGCCTTGTTAACAGGGCCATCAGATGTCCCACATACCATTTTTATGCAATTAGTGGCCGCCATTACCGAAAAATCTATTTTTCGCAATATCTCCGTCAATAATACTGATAACTGAACAAATAAGGTATCTATACCTAGGCTAGGTTATGAGGATCAGAGGTCACGTTAGGACCATTCCTGAAGTGATTACTTGTGTTATTGACATCCTAGCATGGAAATCTTGTAAAATAAAATATAAAAGAGACAGTGTGATTATAGCTGTGTTTTCAGGTGATAATACTGGAAAAGTCAGAGGGCAAACTGTTTGTGAATATTTCATTTTAACATCACTGGTTATTTTAATGTTGTATTATTAGTCTTAATATTAATCGTGAATTTGTTTCCAGATAAACAGTGTGGTAGAATTAACATGGTGGTGGTAGACGTTGATCCTACCAACACAAACCTGAGGGAGATGAGATCGCAACCAGTAGGCGAAAACACTCTTCACATACATGTATTTTCTTATCGTAGTCTTGGTTTATAGTAAATTTTCTTTCCAGATAAACAGTCGAGGCTAGAATTAACAATGGTGTAGAACTTTAGTAGTGGGGGTGGTCAGCAAATACTAGTAATCATGCCTAAGCGCAAACCTGACCGGAAGTGGAGATGATAAGCTCCTAAACACTCTCCACCTACATGCATCATTCATGTGGCTCTCCATGGCTGATCATGGTCGCTTTACATCCTCAGTGGAAATCAAAGGAACTTGCAGATGACAAACTGCAGCACCTTCATCAGATCCGGAACCGACTGCGTCTATCACCACGATTCATCATATCGAATCAAAACCGTGTGTTATCAGATCCAACCAGTTTCCCGCAGACCTGAAAAGTGTTGGATATCACAGACAGTGTTTGATCCAGCGATTCCTTGCCAACCTCAATCGTCTCTGCCAAATAATGACAAGAAGACGAGGAAGCAGAATGGCTCACAGTTGCATCACTCCCCTCGCAGGTTGTCTCTCACAAGTTCACGGACCAATATTTCCCAACCAGAATGCATTTCTGTGACAAACAAATAGGATCAAAGATGGTGATCGCAAAACCGAGCGAGACTGAGTCTTTCAATCATGGGAAGAACAGGCAAATAGATGGAACACACGAATTCACTAGGTCTGGAAAAGATGGGTCCTGGTTCACCTTCATCGATGAGTTAAAGACACAGATTCTTTGCTTGTCGAAGGCAAAACGCCATCCGTCATGCCCACAAATCCTTCACCACAGCATATGCTAACTACGCGCGTGGGATTCGCAGGGACAAAGGAGAAAATACTGAGCATTGCTCGTGTGTCAGCCGCCTACGAAATAGCACTCCTCTCTGTACTTGAGACATTCAGACTCATATTATTCAGCAAAATTGAGATCCTAGTTATTTCCTTGCGCCTGATCTTTGTTGAAGACTGAAAACAGAAGGGTACGAGAACTCCAACTGTCGTGAGCGAGAAACTACTGAAACGCCTTGAAGAATGACCAATCAAAAGACCATGCACACACTTCGCGAAGCGATCATGGACAAACGGTGGTGCAATCGCATTTTTCTGGCTAGTTTCACCAGCTCCAGTACGCTGTATCTAATGCTCGGACGAGCCTCACTCTAGGAAGCACGATAAAGGACCAAGACGTTCGCTCTCCTTGTTCGTTTAATATTCTACGGGCTTTAGGGAGTCCAAGGATTACCATGGCCGCTCAAGCTGACGAACATGGGAGCTTCAGGCTCGAAGAGCTTCTACCGCCAAACTCATCCGTTTCCTCAGCTTATAATGGATGGGGCAAGGAAGACACGAGATGAGTGCAAAGATCAAGCGTTGATATTCTCCATCGGGCAAGACCTGTGCGTTGCAGTTAAGGAGGGAAAGGAGAAGACTACCAAAGCACGTGCGTATCTGTTTTGAGGCGACTGTATGGCACTTGTCCGAAGCAAGCAACTCAAACATGATACTACCCAGACTCGGCCCACTCTGAGAGTTACGGATTTTGGTTGGAAGCTGGAAAACTCGCTCATGCCAAGCCCTAGATAAAGTTTCCCCATATCTGACGCCGCAAATTGTGACTGGTGAGAGGGAAATGCTGTATTCACTAGTGTGATGAACATATGTATATGTTGCAATGTTGCGAGGCGTCTTATGCTTCTAATTATGTACATAATATATATGTATTAATAAGCATTTAGATGAAAATGAGAATTGATCGTATTGAAAAACTCTCCAATTCAACACACAGCTCATGACCTATTGATCGCCAAAAATATACCTGTTATGTTCATTCTTCCCTGAAAATAGACTATAATATTTTTGTTTTGGGGGGGGGTTTACGAAAGCTGGAATTTGCCATGACAGCATGACAACGGGGACAAGTTAGTCCACTTCGGGACGTAGTCTTGCAAGATCTATGACCCTTCATAACCTAGGTTAGGGACACGTTAATTTGTTCAGTATCAGTATTATTGACGGAGAATATCCGAAAAAATTTATTTCTCGGTAATGGCGCGCACTAATTTGCATAAAAAGGTATATGTGGGACATCCGGCACTGCCCTGTTAACAAGGATACTCATTTTCTACACATATTTTCTTCACCAGAAATACCAATGAGAAATATATTTCCCGGGGGGTTGCACGATAAACCCCCTTTTTCTCCAGAGTCTAGAGGGCGCCCAGTGATTCTCAAACTCCGTGCGCCGCGGCGCACTTGCGCGCCGTGAGAATCCCCTAGGTGCGCGCGTCGTAATTTTTCATAGATATGGTATATTGCGCTTTGAGGTTGCAGTTTTGTTGTTTTATATGATGTATGGAAAATCGTAAATGAATGAGTTAATATGTAATAGGCAGGTAGAGCAAGGTCCTTTTAATAATATTATAGTACTTTGGGGTAGATGGATATAAAGTAAGAAATAGAGAATAAATAAAAAGTTATTCATGCCTAAAAAAAAATACTTCCCGCCTTCACCACAATACGTGTTGAACGAGTACTGTCCACGACTGTAAACAGTCTGAACCAGCAGCTGCTGGTGTTACTGAGTACCAAACTTACTAGGTTTATCACGCGTTCATGTGAATTTGTTTTAGAGACATATAAAAGGAAAAAGGATGATGGAATAAAAAACCGATGCATACGTATATCATTCAGGCTTTATGCAAGTTTGACTGTTTGACGTGATTTACTGTGACCCCCGATCGATAAATAGCATGTATAATTTCGGTAACACACGTAGGCAGAGCGTTGGGTAGGCACCTCCCGGGTCCAGTGTCTAGCCGTGAGCCTAAGTAAGTATCGCTGTTGTGGGGTTAATGAGGCCAAGCTTAAAAAATGGATAAGTACCCTTACTCATTAAAAGCGAAAAAAGTGTACTGAAGGCAATAGCGTGAAGTCGCAGTGATCATGAATCAAAACGTGAATGTGTCAAAGGCACTGAAGGTGAATAAACAGTAATAACTATTGAAAGTGAGTCCTCTCTTCCAGACACTAGTGTGGAAAGTGAAGAAAGTTGAAGTGCAGTTGAATATGAGCATAGTCGTACAGGTTCCGTGCTGGCAAAGTGAAGTGGACAGTTGAAAAGTGACCGTATAGCGTGCGGTCCGAGCGGGCAAAGAGAAGTGACAGATGAAAGTGAGTTTTGGTCATCCAGGTCTAAGCGTGGTCCAAAACGACGACACGTGCAGCAAAAGTATCCGCATGTAAGTCATTTCGCCTGGAAAGACAGTTATCTTGGACTTGGTTTCACTTGCGTGATGATGAATATGGTCCAAAGCCAAAATGGTTGTTTGCGGCATTGAGCTAGCAAATGAATCTATGACTCTATGAAAAATGAAGAGAATTAACAACAAACCTGTATAACAATAAAAAACAAACAAAAACCCCCCCCACATAGTCACCTCTCTCAAGATAGCATATAGATTACTTTAAAAGCACTCTTGAAAGATACACAAACACAAAAGGCTTGGGTTGAGAAGAAGGTGTGAAGGTGGCAGAAAAGCACAGAAAGCAAGCTATTAGTGGCAGAGTCATAGAGCAAAACAAATGAAAACCCCAGTCAATTGCAGTCATACTTCCTTCCAGCTGCTGTGCTGTGGTGAAAACATTGTTTGGGATGAGGCTGAAAAGGAAGTTAAAAAAATTCCCCCCTCTCAGGGACGACACGATTGAGTAGACGAATCAAGGACATGTCGATTTGATATTGAAAAAAGTGTTGTGTAGAGCTCGTGAAAGGTAAAATGTATGCTTTACAAGCGGATGAATCAACAGCATTGGAGGGAAAAACCTCAGTTACTAGTGTTCATCCGTTATGTTGCTGATAACAAATAACTGAACATTTCTTTATGCTGCAAAGAAAAACTGGTGCAAACAAAGGACAGGAAGATATTTTTACAGTGACAGAATACTGAAAAGAAAAGGACTTGTCACGGAAATTATGGTAGGAATTTGCACAGATGCTGCCTCCATGGTCGGATCGGTTAAAAGTTTTGTGTCCTTAGTCAAGAAGGAGCAACCAGATTTTGATTACTACCCTTGTTTCTTGCACCGTGAAGCTCTTGTTGCTTTAAAACACTCGGACAAGAATTTAAAGTTGTTCTTGATGATGTTGTGAAAAAATGGTAAACTTTCTTAAAAGCAGACCAAAGCAGTCAAGACTATTTTCCATGGCTTGTGATGAAATGGGATCTCTCACGAAGGTTTCCTCCACACAGAGTCCGGTGGTTATCAAGAGGCAAAGTGTTATCCCGGGTGCATGAACTCGAGAGAGGAAATGCTCCTTTCTTTACCCTGAGGAGAAAAACTGAATCTGCGAACTACTTGATGATGAAATTTGGAGTGCAAAATTATGCTCTACTTGGCAGACATAATTTGAAACATTGAACAAGGTTAATTGCAAGTATGAAGGAAGAAATGAAAATATGGTAAACATCTTCTGACAAAATGAACAAAGGGGGGGGGGGCCTTGGTAGAAAAAAATTAGACTCTGGAATGAAAGGGTGAGTGAAGGCAAGATTGACATGTTTTCAAAGACTGCTGAAGCTAAGGACATTGTCTTCACTCATCATTAAGCAGCACCTTGAAAGCCTAGGAAGGAACATAAAAAAATATATTTCCCAAATATATCTTGTTGGAAAGTTATGATGGCTGAGACATCCAATTCGTTCACGATCCCTTGAGCAAGCCACAACTTAGACCTTGAAGGAAGAGGAACTAAATCAATATCCGTTATGACCGAACACTAAAACTGAATATCTGGATATCACATTAGAAAGCTTCTGCATTCAAATGGAAACGAACACCCACATATATCCAAAAGGGCCCCAGAAAATACTCTTGCAATTTCAACCTCATATCTGTGTGAACTGGATTCTCAGCCCTCACAAATATACAAACTAAGAAAAGGAATAATTGCTGGGCTGTTGAAGAGGAAAGAGAGTGTGTCTGTCAACGTCCTCCTAGCATCGAGCGGATAGCAAACTCCAGGCAGGCACAGTATCACACTGATCAGGTATGTTATTGTTGTAACATAGTAGTTTATTACCACATTATTTCCTCATTGTCCATTCCGTATTATTATATATATATATATATATATATATATAGATAGATATATATTATATATACCTATATATATATAATCTATAGATATAATATACGTATATATATATAATAATATATATAATACTATATATAAATATAATATATAATATATATATATATATATATTATATATATATATATATATGTTATATTATATATCTCTATATAACGTATATATATATATAGATATATATATATATATATATATATATATCTATGTATACTATATATATATATATATATATATTCTAATATACATATATATATATATATAGCTGCTGCGCCGCTGAAAGTACAAGATATTAACTTTAGTGCAAGATATAAACAAGACATAACCTATCAGGTCCAGTGAAGTTTGCGAACGGGACTCTAGACAATAAGGGTGGCACTGGCCTCACGCTTCACGACCTGTACCTATGGTCTCCGAGGTCACCGTCGTCGTGCTGCCAATGGAGTGAGGATATGTCAGGCGTCGTTTCTGCCCCTCCCCATCGCCGCGATCGCGGGACAAGACTTGCCGGTAAGGTCCAGGCGCGCTGCTCCGGTTGAGCAGGCGTTCCCGGGGCTGTCCACGTTCTTCCGTCCGTTCCTAGGGATGACTGGGGGGGGGGGGAAGTGGATGTGAAACTCTGGGAATGTCTTCAGGCTGCCCCTCACAATAATGGCTGGGGTAAGTCCTGGACCGACGTTCAGTGATCCTCCTGAAGATGGGGTTATTCACCAGAATCCCCTCTCCGTCCGTCCTGTCACCCCTTCTGGTTCTGGAATATGTCTCCGGTACCTCCAGAGCGACAGTTTCGGTCCGACGCTCCGGAGGATCGCCTCCTAATGAAGGCTTGTTCCTGGTGACCGTCGGTAACGGGGTTTTCGGGACGTCGCAACTAAGGGGCGCTGAACTCGTTTTTACCCAGTGGACTTACATTCTCACAGAAGGGGTCTGCTGTGTCGCTCTCCCTCTCGCCCCAAAGTTCTTGGTATAACTTAGGTTTCAATGGGTGAGGCGGGAAGTTTTTCATTTCCGGATACGGGTTCTGAGCAGTTGCCTTCCTTCGCCTCCACACGGGTTAGGGGTTTCTTGCCCCGTCTCCGGTGGCAAGTAGCTTAGTGGCGCCTAGCTCTGGAGGGGACCCAAAATGACGGATTTGTAAGCCTGAAAAGCCTATTTTCCGTCCCACGACAGAGCCTAGATAGATAGAGATTATAGTTTTAAGCGCCGCAACTGCGGTATTGACGCCTGCTTACATTAAGAGACAGTAAAAGTAATATTAAAAAACAAATTTTAAGATATAATCAAAATAATAAAAAAAACAAAATATATAAAAGAAACACAGTGCATTAAAAGCACAATAAAAAGAACATTAAAATATCATAACTTGTTGAGAAACCAACCCCACTCAATAAAGTTATGGACCTCAAGTCCCGGGCGAAACACCTCTCTCCCAATGCCAGGGAGAGACGGTAGCACCGTTCCTCCACCGACACCGGGACAAGAATTGCTCGCCGTAGGTTCCCAAGACTAGGCCATACGACCAGCAAGTGCCGACAGTTAAGGGGACCAAGAAGAAATCATCACCGTAAGGAGGGTAGTCTCCATCCATGAGGACATCCATGTGGATATAAAGTGTGACCATACGCCAATCGTGCCAAGGCAGTCTCCCATCTCCGGGAGAGACCGCAGATAGCTCAGTCCTCGATACTTTGGCGGATGGTGCGCAGGTTTATTTTACCCTTATCTTTCCATCGCTCCTGCCAACTGCGTGTGAATGATCTATGGATTGCCGAGCGATAGGTCTGTAACTGGCACTGCAAAATATCATTAGAGCTGGTTTTGGCTGCAGCTTTTGCCAAGGCATAGCTTTATCATTACCGGCAACACCACAGGTGCCGGGGGGGAAAACCCAACAAAAGCTGACCGTCCGGCGTCGCCTCTTGATCAGATTAAAGCCATTCCAGGATGGCATTGACCAGCGGAGGGGAAGAGAAAAATTACATAGCGATTGAAGCGCACTGTAGGAATCACAAAAAAAAAACCCCCAACCCCAAAAAATTAAAAAAAACTTTTTCCCCAAAAAATTTAAACCAAACCCCCCCCAAAAAAAAAAATTTTTTCCCAAAAAACCCAAAAAGCCCAGCCCCCCCCCTCCAAACACCCAAAAAAAAATTTTTTTTTGGGAAAAGGAAACCCCAAAAAAAAAAGTTTTCATTTCAGCTTTTAAAAAGGGCCCCCCCAACCCCCCCCCCCCAAACCCCCCCAAACAAAACCCGGGGGAAAATAAGAGGAAACCCCCCAAAACCGGGAAAAAACCCAACTGCAAAAACCCCAAAAAACCCCCCCCCCCCCCCAACAAAATTTTCCCCAAAAACCCCCCAAAAAAACCCTTTTTTTTCCCCCAAAAAAAAAAAACCAAAAAAAAACCCCAAAAAGGGAATGGGGAAAAAGACATTTGACTGGAAGGAAAAAAAACCCCCTTTTTTAAAAAAAAAAACCCCTTTTGGAAAAACAAGAAAAATTCCAAAAACCCGGGGAATTAACCCCCCCCCCGTCCCTTTCAACCCCTTCATCCTTTAAAAAAACCCCCTTTTCCTTTTGCCCTCTTTTTTTTCTTCTTCGGTTAAAAAACCCCCCTTGGGGCCCGAAAAAACTCAGCAACAACCTCAACAAAAAAAAACCCCCCCCCACAAAATAAAAAAAAAAAAAAAAAAATTTTTTTTTTTTTTTTTTTTTTTTTTTTTTTTTTTTTTTTTTTTTTTTTTTTTTTTTTTTTTTTTTTTTTTTTTTTTTTTTTTTTTTTTTTTTTTTTTTTTTTTTTTTTTTTTTTTTTTTTTTCTGATCGTAATATGTTATATACGCTGTCGCCAGCCGCAGATTCCCAAGAATACCCTAACATTTCGGGCCGCCCGCACACGTTTCCCAGGGGGTAATTAGAAGACCCCCC
>JACEEZ010001836.1:0-22793 GCA_016584305.1 Chionoecetes opilio
ACACCCACACACACCGCGCGCGCGCGGCGGGGCCACACCCCCACAACACACACCCACCCCCGGCGGCGCGCCCCACACCCCACCACACACACCCACACACACCACCACAACAATTGGCCTCGTAAACATCTCCCCTTAATGAGGGGCGACCCGCCCATAAACCTAAAAAAAAGAAAGTGTCTATTAAAGGAACCATAACATCCCAAAAAAAAAAGCTGCAAATTTTTAAAGGGTGTCAAGCCTGATTCTCCCCCGGAAAAATACCCCTCGCTGGGCCCCCCTCTGCCTTGAGGTTTGCCCCCCCCTTGGGGGGCCCTGTTGAACAGTCTCCTCTTCTTCAGATGGTGCGGGGTTATCTAATCGCTTTAAAATGTTGGGTTGGGGGATATGGCTTCCCACCGGGTTTACGTTCGCCTCTCCTCTAAGGCCGGCTGCCTCCCCTCGTCCCCTCTCCACGGAAAGCCCTTCTTCTTGTCCGGGTGCCCCATGTAAAACCGACGGGGCCCTATATCCCAAAACCCGGCCCAAAAGGGACCCCCTTTGGTTTTCCCTTGGCCCTCGCGAAGGGGAAGGAAACCCCCAGAGATTTTTACCATTTGGGTAAAATTCCTTCCCGGGGCTTTGGAGTTTGGGTGGAGCCTTTCTTCCGGCGGGGAATTGTGGCCAAACAAGATCACCCCAGTGAAGCGGGGCCGGTTTGGCTCTGGGGTCGTAGTTCCTTTTCAGGGGCCCACCCGGGGAAAGCTTCAACTTGTATCGACTTGGTGGGGGGTTTCCTCAAAACGCTCCTGCGGGGCCCAAAGCGAAACCCCAGTTTTGATGGGGGGAAGGGGCCCGGGGCGGCCCCCCAGTTGCTCCCCGGGCAGCGGATCCCTTTCCCAAAATCATAAGCCCATCTTTCGGAGCCCGCCTCCTACCTCAGGGGTCCCCTGCTCCCAAAAATACCTCGTTGCCGGATTCGTAGCGCCACTTTTCCCACAAGGCTTTTTTTTGCCCTGTTTTCTAACCACTCCACCACGGACCGATGTCGGGTCGTTTCGTGCCTCCCGCAGGCGTTTTTGTTCAGCGCGCGGCGCTACCTTTATATTGCCCTTTGATGGGGGATCTGGTTCCTTGCTGCTGCAGTGAAGCACCCAGGTTCACAGGGCGTCGATAAGGCAATCACTTTTATTGTGGAAACCCGACCGGGCGATGTTCAATGATTCGTATGCTCGAGCTTTCCCACCCATTTGCTAGCTACCCTTCAAAATCTTCAGGTCTTGAGCCACAGGAGACTGCTGGCCCTTTTCTCACTGTAAATTTTGGGGCGCCGTAGGGAAAGGGGGGAAGTGTTTGAACTTTACAAGGGCAAGGGGCTCCTTCCGGGGGACGCGTAATTCCTTTCTTTTTTGTTGAGTTAATAGCTGTATAGGCAAAAATTTTCCGACCCCCTTCACTTGGAGGGGGACGCATCTACCCATCAGCACAGCGTCGCAGTCCACATGTTAGGCGCTGGGGTCAGGATATGGAAAACCTGGGTTAACCCCGCCTTCAATTTTAAAGGCGCATGCCCTCTGCGCCCCAGCAAAACTTTGCCCCCCCCTGGCAGGTGATGGGGGGTTTTCGGCAAGTGGCAAAGTCCGTAAAAAAGCGCGATGTAAGTCAAGCCCAAAAAAACTGCACACATCTGCCACTTTTTTCGGCCCCGGGCCTTTTCCTTTAGGGCTGTCCCCTTCTGGGATCTTTCCGACCCCGCCCTGGCCGACGATTGCCCAAAAGGAAAGGCCTTTGCTGGAAAAACGGCACTTCTTGGGGCTAATTTCAGGTTTGCCTCACGAGTCTTAAACCCACTTTCCAGCCTCTCCAACTTTTCGTCAAAGGGGCCCCCCGAAAACAATCACGTCACCCAGGTAGATAGGGCACCCCTCCACTGGGGGCCGCCCAAAAACACGCCCATGAGTTTTTCAGATGTAGCTGGAGCTTTTCATACCCCCAAAGGGCAACCTTTGAACGCAGAACCTTTGGCCAAGGAAAAGGCAGTTTTGGGCTTTGTCCCGTGCCATTCCACTTGGGGGTGCCGGATTAAGGTCCGGGGGGAAACCACTAAAAACCCCCTATGCATCCGAGGTCATCAACCCGGGGGCAGGGGGTAAGAGTCTTTCACATTTCTAATTTTTCAGACCCCGGTAGTCGGTCGACACAGCCCCGGTATGAACCGTTTTTCTTTTTCATAGAACAACAGTACTGCTGAGAAAAAGGGGGGCTGTTACTTTTAATACCCCCCGAGCCGCTAACTCGTTCACTGCAGCTTCGACCATCTCTCTTCGTGGGCTGGGGCATTTTCGTGGGGCCGTGCTTAATAGGGGGGTATTACCGGTGACAAACGGGGCTGGCAAGTTTGGTGCACCCTAACCCAGCCCCCTCTCGCGAAATTCGCTACGAGCACAGAAATTTTTCCGCAGTCTTGCTGCATTTGCTAGCCAACAATCCTACGCTCCTCGCATCAGCTCCTGCAATGCCCCCCACATGCATAGCAAACCGTTTCCGTCGGACTACTGCCGTCCCCGGGCCCGCTGAACCCCCTCCAAGCCCCATCGTCGCCCCAACGTACCTTTCCTCTTCATGGGAGAGGTAGCCACCTGCCCCCCACACTTCACCCTCCCCGGCTGCACAAACTCCTCCCGACCACTATACCATCGGGGGACCGTAAACCCCTTTTGGGGCTAAAAAAAAAACTGCCGTCGACGTCATTTTCAGAAAGCGACATTTTACTTGAGCTTCTGTTCTCGGACGATACGAGGGGTTCGCCCCCATACCTCAGCCCAGGTGTAGCCAAGAGAAATAGCACATCTGTGTTCCGACAGCATCTTCCCCCTCCCAACGTCAACACACGCCTTGTCGGGGTGAGGAAGGCCCAATTTGGGAGGCGGGTCTTTTAGGTCCGCTAAACAGGGCAGAGTCTCTTCCCCATTACCCCAACCCTATCGTCGCCCCACTGGCCCTTTAACAAACCCAAAAGCCCCGTGACCCACATACCTCTGAGAAGCCAGGGAATTTTTTGGCTGTCGGGGACGTCTGCCCGGGCGTGTCCTCTCGCCCCAGTGTCGAAAGTCATGAGACGGTTTTCCGTCGACTGTGCCGTAAACCTGCCGGCGCTGGGGGGCAGGTTAGGGGGACCTCAGCGTGGTGCCGAACCTGCCAGCTTTAGGCTGGGTTGGTCTGGTGGTGAGGGCCCCTTGCCCCCGCCCGTCTCT
Organism: Chionoecetes opilio; assembly: GCA_016584305.1. Taxonomy (NCBI): domain Eukaryota; kingdom Metazoa; phylum Arthropoda; class Malacostraca; order Decapoda; family Majidae; genus Chionoecetes; species Chionoecetes opilio. Next base: position 3,234 of record JACEEZ010001836.1, read on the forward strand.
TTTCCCGGGAGTTTTGGATGGTCGTGAAGGCTCAGGCCGCTCACTCGCGAGGTGACCGATTTCGTACTCTCCAGCACAGGGCAGGGGGTTCGACGACCCTCTCTGGCAACCCCTGCGCCCCCGGGGTTAAATCGGGCGCCGGGGCCCTCGCTGGCCCCCAAGCCCAACATTCCCCGTTGAAAATCCCCCGGGCTTACCTCTTTTGGGGTTTTCTTGGCCGGGGGTGCCCCGAGCCGAAACCCCCGACCCCCCCCCTGACTGGGGCCCTCCCCCGCTAGTCCTCTGAAGGATTCAAACTCGAGGCCGCGCGCCAGGCCCCTGTAGGTCCCGGGATGGCCTGTTTGATATAGTCATCAACGGTGTCTTCCAGGCATCAAAAGAAATGATTTTAATAGGACAACATCAGCTCTTCCCTACCCCCCGGATAGGCCTTTCGCAGCAGGGACTCCAGTCGTTTTGGCCCCGTGGAAAGGGGTCCCCCCCCATCCTGACCCCATCCTAAACCTGGCACAAACGCTTCGGTGGGGGTTTTTGGGCCCGAAAAACCTCTCCAGAAACTTGGTGATCGGATAAAGGCGCTGTGGGGAGATAGATACCCCCGGCTTCACTGAGGGTCCTTTAGACGGAGATATGCACCGCTTTTTCCAACTCGTCCCGACTGGGGATCAGCCAAAACTCAAATTTGGCCAAGTACGCCTCCCAGTGACACCAGCCATCGAAGTCTGTGGCTTCCCTCGCGCAGTTGTGACGCGGGCGGGGGGTAAAAAGGGGGGGGGGGTGGGGAAAAGGGGAGGACGGGAGCCCGACGTCCTGTGCGCTGCTTTAGCCCGGGGAAATTCGGCCAAAAAAGGGAAGCAAAGGGCCTTTTACAAATAATTCTGGTGTGAGGGGGTTTCTTAGCGCCTCGAAAACGTCACAATTGCATAGGCAGGATTTGGGAAAAAAAATCATATTTTTTTTTTACAAATAAAAAAAAAAAAGGGTTTTTTTTATTATAATCAGATTTTTTTGAAAAAATAACATGGTTTTTTTTAAATATTTTCTTATTTCGACACCCAAAAACAGATTTTCCCCTTTAGAGAATTCCAAAAGGGAAGGTAAAATGAAAAACCCATCATAACCCAAAAAATTTTCCCTAAAACAAAAAGTATTGCAAAAAAAGAAATAATAAAAGGGAAAACATAAGTTTTAAAAAAATATTTAAAATTATGTACTTAAATTTTTATTCAAATTTATTTTAGTTATTCATTTTTTTCTTATATTTTTTGTGGGGGTAAATTTTAAAAGGTTAGGTTAGTTTTCCTTTTCTTTTAAAATTTCCCCCAAAAAAAACCATTTTGGACTCTTTTTTTGCCAGAAAAATTTTTTATAAGCTTTAAAAAAAACTTTTTATAAACTTAAAATCATGGTTTTTTTAAATTTATAAACTTTTTAACATCATTGGTGGGTTAATTTTTGAAATAGTTATTTTATACAGCACTTTTCTTTGTAAAACACCAATCTCTAAGGAGGGACAATGCATGGCATTGGCCAAGATTTTTAAAAAATCTTTTTTGGGCCCCATGTGAGAGCCCCCAAGGGGGGCATAAAGTAGCCCATAAGGGCTCTACTGGGCCAGAAAGCCCCCTTAGACCTTTTTTTGTGTAAGGTTTTTTATTTTTTTTTTGTATATATACCCTTTTCCAAAGCCCTTTTTAAAATAATGCATCATTCTTGTGCAAAAAATACGGAATTAAGCCATGCCCACACAATACCCAGTGCATCCCAAATAAATCCCATGTCTAGCCCACCTGGGACTACCCAGGCCCACTAGTTCCCATGTCAGCCCACCTGGGACCCACATAGTTTCCCCTGTCAGCCCCCTGGGACCCCCCGTTCCCATGTTAGCCCCCCTGGGACCCACATATTTCCCCTGTTACCCACCTGGGCAGCCCCAAAAGCGGGCACATGGGGCCCGCGGCCAAATCTATAGGGTCCCCGTAGTGCCCACATGGGCCCCATATAGCAGCCCACATGGGTCCCCATGGGTCCCATTACCGGGGCGGGGGAAGGGCCTCTACCCGGTTCTGCATCCTCCCTGGGGGCAAACCACATCTCCCAATCTACCCAGCCGACCAACCAGGTCGGGTGGGTAGGAAGCAAGGCTTTTCACTGCAATGGCCCGGCCCCATTTAGTTTTGCCACGCATTCCCTTTCGCCCCACTTTCCCCTTTTTTTTCCTCCTTATTCTCTCAAAGTTCTCGATGAACTGGTTGCCTCGTTTCACCTCACAAAAACCCCCTCGCATGCTTGTTTTTGTTCCTCCGTGGCTTGGGTCGACGTCTTAATTTCACGGGTGGCCTTGTCAATAATGCCTCTAGTTTTTCGCCCATTCGGCTGAGTATCCGAATCACTGCCACTTAAGGCGTTTTTTTCGGGGGGCAAGAGAAAAATTTCTCTTTCAAGAGAAAAATTTTTCGTTGCTCAATTTCGCTGCTGTTCAATCATCCGGGAAGATGATTGCCCACCGCAAAAATTTCTTGCGGAAGCAAGCGAGGAAGGAGTGAAGTCGTCGGATTGGGGTGCGTGGCGATTTTTCTTTAATAAAAAAATGACAAAAATGTACTTCGACAAAACAATTAACTTTCTTATTTAATGTTTATCAAAAATTGAACAAATAAAGGGGGGTTGGGAGGTAATTTAAAGGGAAAATTAAAGTCCCCCAACTGTAATTTTGTTTTTTGCATTTCGAAAAAAAGCTGGGGGGTAAAAAACCGGAATGTGTAACTTGTCAACAAACAAAAATCAAAAATTTAACACACCTCACTTTACCCATTTTTCTAAAAAACCAATGGAAATTAAGAAACACTGAGGATATTATCGGCTTCTGAGGAAATTTTGCATCGCATAGTATACATTTATAACTGTAATGTAAGTACAAGTATTCGAAAAACAAGGGTTATGTAAAACAGTGCATAAACATTTTCTCACACTTGTTTGGCTTCATCATCTCATTGCTCGGCTATTTATGATCACATTAAATTTCTAAGCACACTTCCTGAATATGCACACTTTTCTGACTATAACGGTATAGGATGCGTCCCAGTGTGAAAATATCTAGAGCCGTGTTTTTGTCGTCCAAGCATCGTCTTGGTACGAAGACCGTTTTTTCTCGCAATTGGTTTCTGCGACAAAAACACAACAAGCTTGGTAGGGGCCGAAATAATAACACTGGGGAACAATTTGAAAAAAATTTATTGTTGAGTTAGATTTTTGAGCTTATTTAGACTAAAATTGGCATGCTGATTCCAAATCTGTAGTCAGTTTTTTTCTAGCACGTCAAGTTTTTTCTCCACAGCTTACCCTCCAGATAAGCAAAATTCCACTTGTGAGCCTCATTCAGCCTCATTCAGCTGAAATTCCAGTGCCAGTTTTCGAACAACTACCTCCTCTAGAAGATCTGAGTGATGTTGAAGAACGCAGTGACAGCAATGATGCAGATTTTGACATTCACGAGGATTCAGTTCGTAGGGGATTTGATCTGCACGAGTTGAATGATTTAGCACGTGATTTGGGCCTATCCAAAAAAGCTTCAGAAATACTAGCATCAAGACTGAACGAGAAAAACATACTTGAACAAGGAGTGAAGGTATCATACTTTCGAACCAGAGAAAGTACATATCTGCAGTACTTTCGAAGTGCCAGCGGTTTTGTGTTTTGCCATAACATTCCTGGTTTACTGAAGGAATTAGGGCTTTCAATCTACATCCAAATGAATGCGATTGTTTATTGATAGCTCAAAGCGGAGCTTGAAGTGTGTCCTTCTACACAATGGCAATTTGTTTGGCGCAGTCCCATATTGGGCATTCGGTCTGTCTTCGTGAAGAATATGGAGATGTAAAGAGAGTCATTGAGTTATTGCAATATGACAAACACAATTGGATCATCTGTGTTGACCTTAAAATGGTGTCCTTCCTTCTTGGTCAACAACGTGGATACACAAAGTATCCCTGCTTTCTCTGTATGTGGAATAGCAGAGCTCGAGAGAAGCATTGGGTTCAGACGAATTGGCCTCCGAGATCTGATCTTAAACCTGGAGATCCTAACATTGTACATGAGCCACTTGTTGACAGGAAGAAAATAATATTCCCACCTCTGCACATAAAACTAGGTCTCATGAAACAATTTGTAAAAGCATTGTCAACTGATGGCGACTGTTTGAAGTACATCATCTTGGCATTTCCTGGACTGTCAATTGAAAAAATCAAGGCCGGTGTGTTTGATGGTCCACAAATTCAAACAGCTCATCAAAGATGAACATTTCAACGGTACTATGTCAGACCTTGAAAAGAATGCTTGGCTATCATTCAAAGACGTCGTCAAGAACTTTCTTGGAAATACACGTGCAAGTAATTACACAGAAATTGTTCAGAAACTATTGGAGAGCTACAAAGCGCTTGGTTGCAACATGAGTATTAAAGTACATTTTTTGCATAGCCATCTTGCCAACTTTCCAGAAAATCTTGGTGCTGCTAGCGACGAGCAAGGTGAACGATTTCACCAAGATTTGAAGGTTATGGAAGAACGTTACCAGGGTAGATGGGATGTGCATATGATGCTGACTATTGTTGGAGCATCAAACGCGATAGTCCTCAAGTTGAACACTCCAGACAAAGCTACAAACGTAAATTTTTACCTTAACCTGCACACAATTATAGCCTTATCCTTTCTAAAAACATGATAATGTTAAATAAACATTCTATTCATGCCTATTTCTTTCATTTTTCATTGTATGTTAACATTTGCAACTTTTTATAAAATAAGCACTGTTACTGTTATGTACAGTATTTTTCATATTTTTTAAGAAAACGAAAATCCTACAGTTCAAAAACTTGACGTGATAGAGAAAAACTGAGATCAGTTTTGGATTCAGCACCCAAAAATTACTTAATAACAAGTGTCAGACCTAACTCAACAAAAATTTGTTCCCCAGTGTAATCAGTCCAAAATATTGCAAACAATATTACAAAGCAGTATAACACACATTTCAGCAAGTGTTATTGGATTGGTCTTCGTAATCCACGACGGTGCTTGGACGACAAAAACACGGCTCATAGGGTCAAAATAGTCATTTGATCTTTGTTTTGCTTACATCTCAGCCGCTGCGTCGCCATCTCATGGAGCAAGCGACGGTCGAACGTTTTCTGCGGGGATACAGCAAGAGAAAAGTGACCGCTTGCAAACGAAATTTCTCTTGCTCCCCCGCAGAAAACGCCTTAGCTAATTTCATTTCACGTTCTTCGGCACCTTCATCCATCTTCTCAACAATCCGCCACGACACTGGACACCCTTTTACTATTGTCAAATCCCACTGCTGACACCACTGAAATGAACCGCTCCCAGTGGCCCAGCACTTGCTACGTATGAGTTCGGTGTGCTCACTGCCTGGGAGATTATCCTGACCCACAGGCTGGTTCAAGCACAAGTGTCACAGTTAGGTCTTTATTTCCCACTTGTTTCCACCCTACAACGAGACTGTCTGACTCCCAAAACACACGTCACAGTTCGTGCACCCCAGTAATCTAATGTGAACAGCTGTAACAATGGTGGTAGCGGAGGAAGGGGGGAGAATTGGCTCAGGCTGCCTCTCGACCCCCGACTGACTCTCTCTCGTCACCTTACACTCCTCATCCACTCGCTCTGCCTCGAGCTGAAGCCTGAACTGCCTCCTTGTGAAGCTTCGCGCACACACACACACACACGGCGGAGGCGGAGGCGGTAGCCGATTGGTTAGCGTCTCCGACTGGCGTTCTCCGGTGACCCGAGTTCGATCTCCGAAGAAACCTAAAACCTTTCTGCACCGTCGAGTGGCCTAAGAACACCCACATGCCCTGCCTATCAACTCTACCTTCGATTGCGAGTGCATCGGAGGACACAGGGGGGCGGCATGAGCCTCTAATCACAGGCGTCACTATAAGAATCCTGCCTGCGCCACCACGGGCGTGGGACCAACCATCAGAGCCTCAAGTGAACCTCCAGAGCCTACCATCCGAGCCTGGGTCACCACTGCCTACAGGCGCTATAGGCACAAAATGTTAAAAAAATAATTAAAAAACACACAAACAATTAGGCCACTCGTAAACCAATACCATTCAAGATTCGGTAAACGTCTCATAATCAATATAGCATTATGCCTTACCTTTGCTATCCTCGTCAGCTAGGCTCCTCTACACCTGCTCCAGGCTGCTCTCTTGATATGCAGGGAAGCAGGCAGGTGTTTAAGACAGAGGGGGGACGCGTAGCTCGTAAACAGGGCTCGTGCTAGGAATCGAGGACTTACCCGGCTGGGCTCTCCTTATCTGGCTGTTCATACACTCAGGGGGGAAGGGTTTAGGCAAACAGAAGGGTGTTTAACGGTGTTATATTGAAGTAACACACAGTACAAGCTTTAAGGTCACTCAATACAAAGTAAATGTACGTCATCTACCTCCGACCTCTTCATAGGCCGTCGCAAGGAGAGACGCTACAACAGTCACCACCCCAGTACCTCACACAGGCACACCACAGTGGCCGACTCGTCCAGGCGCCACTACCCACAGGGGCAATTCCTCTCCTATGAAGTCCCTTGTGCCTCCCTACGTGCCAGGAGTCGTCTCCCCACTCCACTGGCCACGTAGATTCCCTCCGTCAGCGACTGCCTCGCCGGCAGTTCGCTCGACCCACCGCGACACACCACAGTGCCACCCACAGGCACTACATCACTGTGGCTGCCTCGTCCAGCGCCGCACAGTGCCACGGTAGACGTCACGTCGCCTTACCTCACACCAGCACACTACAGTGCTAGAACAGTTCAGCTGTCACCTCCACAGGCGCCTCAAACCATAGGATACTTCCTCTACCTTTGGCTCACCTGACCCTGAGGTAATTACGGGCCAGGCGAGTCTCCAAACTCCCCTGGGCACCGCATTTCCCCTCTGTTCCCTGCTCGCCGGTGTCTCCTCTGGCGCCTCGTGTCTCCCCGGGTCTCGGCCTGAGCCAGCCAAAACACAGCATGGCTTCCCCGATCTTGAGCTCGAGTTGTCCTCGAACTTGAGCTCGAGTTGTTCAGGAGCACCTTCGTAACACTGCCCTTCCCTCACAAAAACTGGCCGACCTCGGCCAGCCAAAACACCCCAAAGCTTCACAACTGCAAGTCCCTCCATCGCCATTCATCAGCCGCCACTGAAGTGTTGGAAAGTCATACCAGGCCGCCCTCCTCTTCCACGCGAGACACACCAGCAGGAACACAGCTGCAACCTCAACCAGGCGCCACAACACAGCGGCCATCACAGGCCACAGGGGGATTTCCTCTACCCCTTGGCCCGCCTCAGAGGTAACCACGGCCAGGAGTCTTCACACTCCACTGACCATAACAGCNTTTATGGGTTGGTCCGCCCATGGCGGGAATCCCATTTCATATACCACATTTTTGGAACCAGGTTGACCAGAGGAAGGTTTAAGCCTACTTATGAGATGATCATCACTTTTTTTTTCTTTTTTTTAGCAGCCTATTAGCGATAATTGTGAAAAAAAGTGGGTTGCGAGAATTGAGGAAGCCTTGATGTAGGGTGATGGGTAATGGGTGAGTGAATGGGTGGGGCGATGGGTAATGGGTGTGGGTGATGGGTGAGTGAATGGGTGGGGGGTGATGGGTGATGGGTGAGGGAATAGATGGGGGGTGATGGGTAATGGGTGAGTGAATGGGTGTGTGGTGATGGGTAATGGTGAGTGAATGGGTGTGTGGTGATGGGTAATGGGTGAGTGAATGGGTGGGGGGTGATGGGTAATGGGTGAGTGAATGGGTTGGGGTGATATGAATGGGTTGGCGTTAATACATACATTTCTACATCCATGATTTCAGGAAGTTAGAAGGGGCTATCTGGAGAGTCTGTGTTTGGTGGGCCTTCGGCCCACCAATAATGTCCTCCGCAGGAGCTAGCCAAAAAGTCCGCCCGGAGGGCGGCTTTGCGGCTAGTTATTCATAAAGTAGACATCCTAACGAATCCAACAATACCTCATTTGCCTTGTTCTAAAGTGTGGAGGGGTAACTCCTTAAATAAGGCCCTTTTTTGGCCTCGACCGCTCCACTATTACTGAGGGTACAGCGATGCCTGGACAGAGAGAGAGGAGCCTTGCGACGCCTCTTCCCCGAGCCTTCCCCGAAATTTCCTGGCATTCGTCGGGGACAAGTTATATGACAAGGCAGAAATGTCTGAGTTATGGCGCCGCCTCATTGTTGGCCTGACGTCAGCCACGATGAGAAATAGAGACGACCTCCGCGCCTATCATGCTGGGACAATATTTTTTTATGTGAGTTTCATCTTTGTGGGTCAAACTATTAATGGAAATATTATGGGAAGAACCGTCATTTATTTTTTTCTCGAAAACCCTGATCATGGACCTCATTCTGTGGCCATCGCCCGCCTATTATGCTTATATTCTTACATTTAATTATATATCTTTAACACATTCATCACAGATACGATATGAAAGGACCGGTGACCTTGGCACAGCTGATCCTCCATGACCGGGACTATCGGTCCGTTTTGCAGCAAATACCAGGACCGCCACTGTTCCTTGTGAGGGCACTGGGCTAAGGCCTCCTAGAACACCTAGGTGTTCTAGGAGCCTTGACTGGGCGCCTTCACGCATCTCCTCCTTTCCACCACTATTATTGATTACATCCAAGGCACTGCCACACACGATCATTATTCACTTGAATGACCTCAAATTAATAATTAATTAATTATTAATTAATTAACTCTCTCTCTCTCTCTCTCTCTCTCTCCCCCATATTCTATTTAATAATATAAGCGAAAGTGTGTGTGTCTGTGTGTGTGTGTGTGTGTGTGTGTGTGTGGTATAGGTTCCGCCCCCGTGGCGGAATCCCATCCTATGGCAAAGTTTTGGAACCAGGTTGACCAGGGGAAGGTTTTAAGCCCACTTATAGGATGATCCGATCACTTTTTTCTTTCTTTTTTTAGTAGCCTATTAGCGAGAATTGTGAAGAAAAAAAGTGGGTTGCGAGAATTGAGGAAACTTGATGTAGGGTGATGGGTAATGGGTGAGTGAATGGGTGGGGTGATGGGTAATTGGTGTGGGGTGTTGGGTGAGTGAATGGGGGGGGGTGATGGGTTGGGGCTGAAGGGTGATGGTGTGAGGGAATAGGTGGGGGGGTGATGGGTAATGGTGAGTGAATGGGTGGGGGGTGATGGGTAATGGGTGAGTGAATGGGTGGGGGATGATGGGTAATGGATGAGTGAATGGGTGGGGGGTGATGGGTAATGGGTGAGTGAATGGGTTGGGGGTGATGTGAATGGGTGGCGGTAATACATACATTTCTACATCCATGATTTCAGGTTAAGTTAGAAGGGGCTATCTGGCCCCTAGGGGCTATCTGGAGAGTCTGTGTTTGGTGGGCCGAAGGCCCAACAATAGCCCTCCGCAGGAGCTAGCCAAAAGTCCGCCCGTAGGGCGGCTTTGCGGCTAGTACTCACATATATTCTGTGTACAGCAATATTTTCATCAGCAGCAGCAAAAGTGGTGTTAATATCAATTGTAGTAGTAGTAGTAGTAGTAGTAGTAGTGGTGATGGTGGTGGTGGTAGCATCAGAAAAGCAATGGTAACAGAAGCAGCAGCTGCAGCAGCAGCGGTGCTAATGCACTTGTTGCTTCACCGACACGCTAATAATCTAAACTTGGCCAAGTGAAAAGCTATCCGTCTCGTCAACTCTCCTCCTTGAAGTGGCTGCCTTCCACCTCTCACTCTAATGTAGTGTTGCTTCTCTTGGTAACTTCTACCGCTATTCCGTGTAAGTGCTGCTCTCAACTTGCTGACTGCATGATCCACCATGATCCTCCTCCCCACCACCCTCCACTCGCTCCACTACGCAACACTTCACCACTGCATACATCACACAGCCAGGCTACGGAACACTCCACCTTACACTACTTCCCACTTCTTACAACCAGGACTCATTGAAGAGAGGAAGTGACGCGACCCTTTGTGGACTAAATTTAGAAAGGTCAAATTTGTGTTTCTTTTCTGAGAAGGATATTGCTTTATCATATTTGATTTTTGTGAACTGAGCACGCTTGCTTTTTATGTAAATAAATTCATACATTCAAATAAACTTCCGCCATCCCTTTCAGAACGCCCTATATCTTACGCTCGAAATATTGTCCATGAGAAAAATAATATATTCAGCTTCTTTGACATAATATTTCTATAAAGTTTTTCGTTGATTTCATTCATAATTTATATATATATATATATATATATATATATTATATATATATATATATATATATATATATATATAATATATATATTATATATATATATATAATATATATATATTATTATATATATATATGTATATATATACACATACACGAATGTGTATGTGTGTGTATATGATAATATGTATATGTGTGTGTATGTGAGTTTCAGTCAACAAGGAGAAAAAAGCCTGGTGAGTGAGCAATAAGAGCAGCTTTTGCCAAAGACATATTTTGCAAACAAAGCGAGGAATGTTGACGAAGATGGCGTGCCGGAGGAGGAGGAGGAGGGAATACAAAGAAATGCGAAGGAAGAACAGACAGCAACAGCCCTTGTGAGCCAAAACGGGGCTGCCTTTGTGATTAGTATCTACGTGTTAGAAGTAATATCCCAGCAAAGTTGAAGCCTCCTCCTCACCCACCTCTCCCTCCGGTCAAGGCCGGCGGGGAAAAAGTGAGAAAAAACCACCATGCAGTATTGAAATACTGTTATGGAATTTGATATGAAAGGCGGAAGGAGAGATAAAAACTCAAACTCAAAACAACTTACAAACAAACAAACTCCAGGGTAAGGCTTAAGGTATGAAAATAAAATACGCAAAATATTTTAGGAGGACCAAAGTAATAGAGTTGGGCAGCTGATGCTGAGTATTTTATTTATCTTCTTTGTTCTTAATTAAACGTCTCAACCGTGTTACTATTAACTACACATGTTGGAAGAGAGTTCCAACTATTAACAACTCTGTTATAGAAAAGTGCTTCGCTTCATGCGAGTTAAATCTTAAACCAATGATCAATTATTACGAGTCAAGCTTTTTGATCAATATCGAAATAGTTGTTTATGTTAACATTATCTTAACCATGGAACATTTCAAACAGCTCTATTAAGTCTCCTCATTACCACGTTTTGACAAACTGACCAAGTTAAGTTCCTTCAATGGCTCTTCGCAGGGTTGTTTAAAGGGGCAGCATCATTTTAGTAACTTTTCTTTGTAGTCTCTCCAGCCTTGTACATATATTGTCTATAGCAGTAGCTATAGTAGTAGTAGTCGTAGTAAAGTAGGAGGAGGAGGAGGAATAACCACTAAGGAAGATCAAACAGCGACCGACCTGTTGGTTCTTACTAGGCTGTTTATGATGCACTACACTGACTACAGTATCAAACTTAAGTGACAGACATAGGATATAAGTATAATGCGAAGGCTGAACCCATCTTTCAATCCTTCCATCCGAGGCTAGCAGGAAGGACGATTAACTAAGCAACATGAAAAATTGCACGGAAATTCTATAGGTAGAAAAGTCAATACTGTTATTTCTATTCAGACCAAACAAGCGGTGCAAGACCAACAAGAATAACCCCCAATAGTTACATCTCGCTGATACATTCGTAGATTCTCTAATGATGACGAATGATATGACACGGATGATATGACAGGTCTGGCTTGAGGTCGAAGTACTTGTCTAATCTGTTCTTGAAAGTTAAAAAGGTCATATTGTCAACGATATTGGAAGGTAGACCATTCCAGACGTTTACGACCCGATCAAAGAAGAAGTGCTTGGTTTTGTCAGACGAAAAACTTTATCCAACTTCATCAAAACGGTGGCATCTCATATTTGGAACAGTTCAACAATATGGTAGTCTTCAGCACTGAACTTATTAATATATTACAATATTTTCAACAACTCTATAAATAACCTTGCATTCTCTTTTCAATGGGCTGAATAAGTTAAATTCTATAAGTCTTTCTCATAGGGCAAGTAATTATGTCCACCGGGAATCATCTCAGCAACGACGCTGTACTCTTTCCAACTTGTCGGTGTCTTTTCGTAATATCGGGACCAAAACTGTGCGTAGTATTGATGATGGGGTCCAAACTAGCAAATTATACAGTATTAATATGACTTTTTTCTAATAAATTTTCGAAAGCACGTACAATGCAACCGATTAATTTGTTGCGTTTTAGTAAACTCTAAGGCCTAAGCAATGCTGACGGTACTTTAAATCGCTTGATATTATGATTCCGAAGTCGTTATCCATATTTAGAAAGATGTTAGCCATACATCAAATATTGAGCGCGATCCACTTGCTTCCAATGTGCAATATTTTTCACTTGTCTACGCTAAATTTACTTTGCAATTCGTTGACCCAGCAATAATTCACTGGGGAACAATTTGAAGAAAAAAAAATTGTTGAGTTAGATTTTTGAGCTTATTTAGACTAAAACTGGCATGCTGATTCCAAAATCTGTAGTCAGTTTTTTTCTAGCACGTCAAGTTTTTTCTCCACAGCTTACCCTCCAGATAAGCAAAATTCCACTTGTGAGCTGTAGTAAAAAAAATTTTGTTTTGGCAATTTGTTTGGTGCAGTCCCTATTGGGCATTCGGTCTGTCTTCGTGAAGAATTTGGAGATGTAAAGAGAGTCATTGAGTTATTGCAATATGACAAACACAATTGGATCATCTGTGTTGACCTTAAAATGGTGTCCTTCCTTCTTGGTCAACAACGTGGATACACAAAGTATCCCTGCTTTCTTTGTATGTGGGATAGCAGAGCTCGGGAGAAGCATTGGGTTCAGACGAATTGGCCTCCGAGATCTGATCTTAAACCTGGAGATCCTAACATTGTACATGAGCCACTTGTTGACAGGAAGAAAATAATATTCCCACCTCTGCACATAAAACTAGGTCTCATGAAACAATTTGTAAAAGCATTGTCAACTGATGGCGACTGTTTGAAGTACATCATCTTGGCATTTCCTGGACTGTCAATTGAAAAAATCAAGGCCGGTGTGTTTGATGGTCACAAATTCGACAGCTCATCAAAGATGAACATTTCAACGGTACTATGTCAGACCTTGAAAAGAATGCTTGGCTATCATTCAAAGACGTCGTCAAGAACTTTCTTGGAAATACACGTGCAAGTAATTACACAGAAATTGTTCAGAAACTATTGGAGAGCTACAAAGCGCTTGGTTGCAACATGGAGTATTAAAGTACATTTTTTGCATAGCCATCTTGCCAACTTTCCGGAAAATCTTGGTGCTGCTAGCGACGAGCAAGGTGAACGATTTCACCAAGATTTGAAGGTTATGGAAGAACGTTACCAGGGTAGATGGGATGTGCATATGATGGCTGACTATTGTTGGAGCATCAAACGCGATAGTCCTCAAGTTGAACACTCCAGACAAAGCTACAAACGTAAATTTTTACCTTAACCTGCACACAATTATAGCCTTATCCTTTCTAAAAACATGATAATGTTAAATAAACATTCTATTCATGCCTATTTCTTTCATTTTTCATTGTATGTTAACATTTGCAACTTTTTATAAAATAAGCACTGTTACTGTTATGTACAGTTATTTTTCATATTTTTTAAGAAAACGAAAATCCTACAGTTCAAAAAACTTGACGTGATAGAGAAAAACTGAGATCAGTTTTGGATTCAGCACCCAAAAATTACTTAATAACAAGTGTCAGACCTAACTCAACAAAAATTTGTTCCCCAGTGATAATCGATTTAGATCTGACTGCAAGGTGTCTCCGTCAAGTGTTTCCTGGTAAAATTGGTGGTATTGCCAAATTAATATTTTACAAGAGTCCATCATCAATGTCATCATTATATGTAAGGGGCAGAAAAGGGCCAATCACCGATGCCTCGAGTGCGCTGGAGGAGGAGGAGGAGGAACGGTTTTCTGTGCAGGTGTCTCGTGCCTTTCTTCTTTTCGCACCCGAACCCGATGATGGCCGGTGTCTAATTTTTCGGAAGAAAGAAAATCATGATATTGACACGTGCATTGTAGTGCGAATGACGCAGAATTACTGTTATTAAGGAGTATAATATGGAGTCCTTTGTGGCGGTGTATATTGCATTCCTCTCTACATGGACACTCGGCACCAGCTAATATGGTGTGAATTTTTTTGTTTTGAAGTTTTTAGGTTCTCCCCCTCAACCACAAGCGAATATAGACAAGGAGAATAGGAAGCTGTTCATACAAAACACATTCAGCAGGGAAAAGCAATGTGAATAGATAAGCACGACGAAGTTTGTAACCTAATGGACCTGTTATATCTAAGGGAAAGGTTTATACCAGTTTATGATCCTATTTGGAAAAAGTCTAGATTTAGTGTAAATTGTGTTTATCATAGTTAAATTCCCTCTTGCGTGAAAGCAAAAGGCTTCTAGGTATGACTTTCACAAACGAGTTGAAGAAATTTTGTGAAGGAAATTATATCAGTAGCAGGAGAATGACACACAAAGTGAAAGTTGAGCGGAACGGGGAGGACTGTCGAAGCCACCCGCGCTGGGGGTAGTGAACGTGCACAAGAAGCAGGTCCTGACAAACACTTTAGTGATGCTAAGATATATAATGTAGTTTTAGGCTTTGATTTATGTAATAGCATATTAATTGGCCGAGATAGGAGCACACGATGAGGCACCCTTTGGGCTATGTAGATGACTTTTTGAATAAAAATAAAAGAGAGAGAGAGAGAGACTAGAGAGAAATAGAGAGGCGAGAGAGAGAGAGAGAGAGATGAGAGAGAGGAGAGAGGAGAGAGAGGAGAGAGAGAGAGAGAAGAGAGAGAGAGACGAGAGAGAGAGAGAAGAAGAGAGAGAGAGAGAGAGAGAGAGAGAGAGAGAGAGAGAGAGAGAGAGAGAGAGAGAGAGGAGAGAGAGAGAGAGGGAGAGAGAGAGAGAGAGAGAGAGGAGAGAGAGAGAAAAGAGAGAGAGAAGAGAGAGAGAGAGGAAGAGAGAGAGAGAGAGAGAGAGAGAGAGAGAGAGAGAGAGAGAGAGAGAGAGAGAGAGAGAAAATTTACGGCCAGGACACTGTCGTGGTGGCCCTTGACATAGCGGGGGCCTTCGACAGGGTGTGGCACGGAGGCTTTCTCGAAAAACTCCAAGCCAAAGGCATCCAGGTGACCTCCTGCTGCTCCTGGGGAACTACCTGCAAAGAAGAACCCTCCAGGTCGTCGTCAACGGGCAGGCCTCTGAGTCCCTGCCCGTGGAGCATCAGTCCCACAGGGCTCTGTGCTGGGGCCAGTCCTGTGGAACATCTATGTGGACGATCTTCTCCGGCAGCTGCCAGCAGTCTCGGCTTATGCTGATAACTGTACTCTCTCCTGCTCCTACCCGCGACATGACAGTGGGCGTGCTGCTGATGAGATCAATCAGCAGCTGAGTATTATACAGGAGTGGGGTACACTTTGGCAGGGGGTGCCAGGTCATTTGGTACTGAAACGATTGGTACTGAGGTCAAGTGATCATCAGTTCACTTCGTCCACGCGCCAAATGGGACACAGGTTAATTAGGCCTCAAACCGTCTAGGCCTCAAACCGTCTAGGCCACGAGTCAATTGGGACCCAACTCGAACTGGCCATAGTCAGATAGGACCCAAAACCGAGAGAGAGGAGAGAGAGAGAGAGAGAGAGAGAGAGAGAGAGGAGAGAGAGAGAGAGAGAGAGAGAGAGAGAGAGAGAGAGAGAAGGAGAAGAGATGAGAGAGAGAGACGAGAGAGAGAGAGAGAGAAGAGAGAGAGAGAGAAGAGAGAAAGAGGAGAAAGAGAGAAGAGAGAGAGAAGAGAAGAAAGAGAAAGAGAAGAGAGAGAGCCCTCACCCGCCCACGCACATTCCATTCTCAATCTTTTAATCCCTACATCTCCCGTTTCACTCTCTCTCTCTCTCTATCTATCTATCTCTCTCCTTCCCTCCCTTTTCTCGCGCACACACACACACACAAACAAAAAAATACGCACACATATACGCACACACACATACATGAAAATTATTATAATATTAATGATGATGAAAATTACATTAATATCAAGTATAGGCGTACAGCCTCTGGCCCCTTTGCTTTTGGCTCAGTTCTTGCGGCTGTAACGTGGCAGCGAATTCAAAGTGCTTTTAAAATACCTAGTCTACAGAAGTTACAGATGTCTACAACAAGCAACAGAAGTTATTGTAAAACCGAAGTTTATTTAGCACTAATTAATTAATTATGCTAATTACTCATTAAGGGCTTGTTCTACGCAAAATTTTTGTTTCACAGACCCCCATTGATTTTGACAGCACTACTCACATGTCAAATTTCAGCTCAATCCGACAATATTTAGGAGTAGTTATTCACTTTTTGGCTTAAACGGGGGTTTCCACTCCCCTTACGCGAATGGGTCTTATGGAAGTAGCAGTTCGTTTCGCTCGCTGCCAATTAATAGCAGAATAATGATTTTAAATGATGATAAAAAAAACAATGATGATAAAAATAGATCATATGATAAAGAAAAATGAAAAAAGCCGTAAAATTTATATTAGAACTGTTAAAAAAAAAAATAATAAGGGTAACTGTAAAAATAGTGATAGTAATGATGAAAAGAAAAATAACAAAATATGTAAAAGATAATAGAATGCTAATGATAAAAATTTTTATAATAAAAACATAATGATTATATAGTAGTAATGATGATAATTGAAACAATTAATAAAAATAATGATAATAATAATATGATAATAATAACAAGATATTACTACTACTAATATCATAAAACAATACATAGTAAATTAATGAAGACGAGTCTTTTGAATATTTATTATGACATGTATAAAACAATGTTAATAAATAAAAAAAAAGGTAATAAAATTATAGAAAAGGGTTTTTAACTTTAAATTGAAAAACTTATTATGATAAGTATTAGTGTGTGTGGGTGTGTGTGTTGGTGTGTGTGTGGGTGTGTGTGTGTGTTTTGTGGTGTGTGTGTGTGTGTGTGTTGTGTTAACCGTAGTTGTTTTTACGGGCCGACTACACTCGTATGGCCCCGTCTCATATTTACATTTTTATCATTATCCTTAGTTTTTTGTTTGGGGGGGGAAACCCCCCACCCCGGGAGGCGGGTCACAAACCCCCGGCTAAAACCCTACCCATTCACTGCTGGGTGGACAGGGACTCGGGTTTTAGAAGCCCCGCCCGTCTGTCTTCGACCCCCGGGGGGATCGAATCCGGGATTTCTCGGTTGTAAACCCGAGGGTACCATTATAAAAAAATAGCATATCTTTTAATAATATAAGCGAAAGTGTGTTGTTTTTGTTGTGTGGTGTGTGTGTGTGGTTTTGTGTGTTTTGGTTTTTTTTGTGTGTGTGTGTGGGTGTGGGGGTTTTTGTGTGTGTGTGTGGTGTATTCCGCATGGGTCCCGCCCCCCGTCCCCAATCCGATCATATGGCACAGTTTTGGAACCAGCTCGACCAGGGGCAACTTTTAAACCCACTTAGAGAGATCCTCCCTTTTTTTTTTTTTTTTTTTTAGCAGCCTATTAGGAAATTAGAAAAAAAAAAGTAGGTTGCGGGAAATTTAGGAAAAATTGATGTGGGTGATGGTAAAGGGGGAGTTAAGGGTGGGGTGAGGGGAAGGGGGTGGGGGGGGGTGAATGGGTGGGGGGGGATGGGTGAGGGAATAGGTGGGATGATGGGTAATGGGTGAGTGAATGGGTGTGTGGGTGATGGGTATTTGGGGGAGTGAATGGTGGGGGGTGATGGGTAATGGGGATGAATGGGTGGGGTGATGGGTAAGGCGTTAATCTCCATTTCTAATCCTGATTTCAGGAAAAATTTTAAAGGGGGTATTGGAGAGTCTGTGTTTGGTGGGCCGAAGCCCCCAAGCCAATATTTTAAAATATAATTTTTATATATAATTAATATATTATATATATATAATATATATCTTTATATATATATATATATAATATATATATATTATATATAATATATTAATAATATATATATTATTATGTATTGTATAATAATATTTTATTATATATATAAAAATTATATAATATATTTTATATATATATATGTATATAATATTATATATGAATTATATAATATAATAAAAATTATATGAATATATTATTATAAAAATATAGTAATATATATATATTGAATATATATATGTATATATTATATATATTATAATGTATTATATTATTTTAAAGTATTATTTTATATATGTATATATATATTTTTAATTTGTATATATATAATATATATATATTTTTTATTATATAAAATTTTGTATATGTATTATATTATATATATATATATAAAATAATTTTTATAATTTTTAATATTTATATATAATATATATATATATAATTTATGTAATTATTAATATATATATATATATTATTTTAAAGTTATGTATAAAGTTTATTATATATATAATATAAATTATATATATAATATAATTATTTTATATATTATATTATAAAATATATATAATATATTATATATATATATATATTATATATATATATATATATATATATATATATATATGATATATATATTAAATATATATATTATATTATAAAATATATATATATATTATATATAATTATATTTATATATTAAATAATATTATTTATAAATTTTATATATATATATTTAGAAAAATATATATATTAATAAAATATATATAAAATATATTTTTATATATATAAAAAAATATATATTATATATATATATATATATATTAATTATAATATATTTTATTTATAAATAATAAATAAATTTTAATTAATATATATAATATAATATTTATATATTATATAAATTTTTATCTAGCAAATATGTAATAATTTTCCTTAATTATTTTAAAATGTTTTTTTTTTAATATAAATATTATGTTAAATAGGAATTTTTATAAAATTAATATATATTGGGGGGGAAAAACCCCAAAAAAAGCAAGAAAAATTTTCTATTATGGGGAATTTTAAAAAGATGGTTATAGGGGAAAATATTTTTTTAAAAATCTTTTAAATTAAATTTTTTTTTTTTTATTTTTTTAAAATAATAAAAAAATTTTTATTAATAAATAAATATTATTTTTTAATTTCTTTTTTCTTTTTGAAAATTTAATTTTAAAAATTTTTGTCCCCTTTCAACTTTTTTTTTGAGCCTTCTTTTATAAAATGGCTTTTAATTTAGCAAAAAATTTTCTTACCCCCTAAAAAACGGCTTTATTTCACCACATCAATTTTTGGGCTTTTTTTGGGGCCCCCCGAAACCCAAGGGGCGAAGCCCGCACCAACAACCGGACCAGAGGCAAACCCTTTGTTGGGGGTGGGAGAGTTTCGAGAGTGGGTGCTCGGGGACCGGCGTGATGAAAGGGGGCCTTTCCCCAAGGGAATGGGACCGGGGGTGTTGAAAGCGGGGGGGTCCCACAAAGGACAGGAAAGAGGATCCATTGAAAGGGGAAAATTTTCGAAGGAT
>JACEEZ010001836.1:27322-40841 GCA_016584305.1 Chionoecetes opilio
GAAAATACGTCATCATTTCGTGGCACGACCAGCGTATGAGCACATTGAAAATATTTGGCGACACAATTGGGAGTGGGGTTTTCTGTTCACCTTAAATAGTTTCCCTAAAAAAACATTTTCTCTGTGAACTTCCGTCACAAATCACTACTTATGGAGATATAAGATGTTTTAATGGGAAAGAGTGTATAGGAATTTTGAACATTAACAAACCCTAACCCCACCTTTAGACTCACTAATCTAACCTAACCTAACCTTTTTCCCACGTTTTTAACCTCCTAACTAAAGCCAAATCTGCATTAAGAGTGTCCGCGGAAAGGGGAAGAACAGAGGTGATGCAGGTCACAAAGAGGAAGAAGAGTGTGGCGGACGTAAACACTTGTCTCTCCCCTCCCTTAAACAACATGTCATTATCTCCAAAGTAATGATTTGCGACGGAAGCTCAGAGAGAATGTTTTCCTAGAATCCAATAAGCTAACAAGAAACCACACTCCCAATTGTGTGTGTGTGTGTGTGTGTGTGTGTGGGGTGTGTGTGTGTGTGTTGTGTGTGTGTGTTGTGTTGTTTGGGGGAAGGGGGAGAGTATGGGCAAACGCTACCGTAAAAATTGACCGAAAAAAACTTGTGTACGAACTAACTCAGTAACTGCACCCCTTCGTCCTAGTGTAAAATAATACCAATAAAAAAAAATGGATAATTTATAGTTTCACCCAACAAACGATTTTCTGATGTGTTTTTGATTTTGTTTTTGTATAGGTAAGGTTAGGTTAGGTTAGGTTAGGTAGGGTAGGTAGGTTGGGTTAGGTTAGGTTAGGTATGGGTTGGTTAGGTTAGGTTAGTATGGGTTGGGTTTAGGTATGGGTTAGGTTAGGTTAGGTATGGGTTAGGTTAGGTTGGGTAGGGGTTTAGGTTAGGTTAGGTATGGGTTAGGTTAGGTTAGGTTAGGTATGGGTTAGGTTAGGTAGGGTTAGGTTAGGTTAGTTAGGTATGGGTTGGTTGGTTAGGTAGGGGTTAGGTTAGGTTAGGTATGGTTAGGTTTAGGTATGGGTTAGTTTAGGTTAGGTATGAGTTAGGTTAGGTATGAGTTAGGTTAGGTTTATGGGTTAGGTTAGGTTAGGTATGGGTTAGGTAGGTATGGGTTGGGTTTTAGGTTAGGTATGGGTTAGGTAGGTTGGGAAAATAGTTGGATTGGGTTCGATGGGGGGACGGACAAGACCCGGGCGATGGTGCCCGACAGCTATGGGAAACTGCACCCAAGGTTGATCAGGGGGAGCCATGTGTCAGTGACAGAGGAGCCATCTGGAAGGTACCTTTGGCACTTTGTACCAGAGGACCCGGTGCCACCTGAGAAGCCTGCGTTCAAGGTGGCTCGGGCTCTCTATGATCTGCTGGTGACATACGACCCACCGACTCACTGATGGGACTGCAAGGTAAACTCAACTAGGGCCAACACGGGGGAAGGGTGGTACTCACGCCCATTTGGAGAAGATGCTGGGACGAAAGCTCTTCTGGAGTATATGCGTGTTGCACACAAACGAGTTGCCCCTGCGCCACCTTATCACCAGCATCGACGGGCCTACCTCATCTGACACTGGCTTCACGGGTCCAATGTGCAGTTTGCTGTCCAGCGTGAATGAGATGCAGTACAACGCAGAGTTCAGAGGCGGTGAAAGGTGAAGGCCAGGCGGTGAAGATCTCACGGAGATACCGGAGTATATCCTGGTCAACATGTCCACTGACCAGCAGGTCTCCTACCAGCTGGTCCAGGCTGTGAAGCGGGGCGTTCTCCCGTTCGAGCTGCAGGAGATCAAGTTTGGCAAGGTGTCCCACTCCAGATGGCTCACCACAGCCCAGTCGCTCATGTACATGTGGACCAGAAAGCATGGACTGACTGGCAAAGAACTGAACACCCTGGAAATCCTAGTCAAGCCTTTGAAGTACACCTGCCTGCAGGTGTACTTCAAACTCTACTACGACATCAAGGTTCACCACAGACTAGAGGACGGCACCAAGCACATCCTCACGTAGCTCAGAGTGATGAGGTCGCAGCCCAAGAAGGTCCAAACAGCTGTGACCTTCTACGTGCGGACAGGAGCATGGTTTGCACACTCAGAATGTGTCCTCCTCTCGCTGATGGCGAGTCAGAGTGAGGACGACTGCAGGTTCGCCGTGACCCAGATTTTGAAGCTGAGGGCTGGCGAGGAGTATGGGGACACCAGTGTAAGACCTCGCATCACACCCAAGCTGAACTTGTCAGCCACCAGCTTGCAGACACTGATCAGCTGGCAGCCTGGCCAGGTGCACGAGTCGGCATTCACCTGTTCACTGTCTGGGGATCAGATCCTGGAGATCCTGGTCAAGCCGTACGAGGTTCGGGGGTTCTCTATCCACACTCAGAGCACCGAAAGAGTCGTGAAGCAGGTGACAGAGGCTGCGGCACAGTGGTGGGGCAGCAGGCCAGAGACGGGGTTCATCCGGGCTCGGGCCCACCACCCGGGAGGACCATGCCCTGCTTCAGGTCTAAGAAGGACATGATGGACACGTTCTAGGCCAACGTAGAGGCTGGGGGACACTGTGATGTAGTGCCTGATGAACCAATGATCAGAAAGAGCTTTTCACGCTAGTCATTTGGAAAATCATAAATTTGTGCATGATGCAATACACAGTAACCCAAACCCGGGCATTGCGTACTCCATTTTAAGCATTATTCCATAAGGGTGCAATTAAAAGTGCGATTTTGCATAGTAAGAATTGCTCAAATGCAAAAATGGAAGCAGATAAAATCGTCTTAGAATTCCATTTTACATAGGAAATTGGCATGCCAAAGTTGAGAAAAAGAATTTTTGTTGTACGGCGTACCCTAGTATTTATGCCTCATTCACTCATACTGTAAGTCCCTCATTGGTGCTTCTGTAAGAGAAGAGTTATGGAAGTACAGTCAACCCTGGATGTAATGGACTAAAAGAAGAAGTGGTCCGCTGGATGTCTTGCCGCCTCAAATATCACTCTGGTAGGGAGCTGAGGCTGGTCCCGAGCACCCGTAGCCTCGCGGTCCCGTAACGAGGGAGAAAACGGTTTGAGCATTAACCGTGGAGGCGCTGCGAGGTAAAAGCCTCGTAGGGTAATATTTATTGGCCTGTAACTCCTTCGAGCATCTACCCCCTTTTGATGCCTATGACTTCTCGACAGGTGCGGCAAACAGCTGGACCTGTGTTTCTTGAGGAAGGCAAGAAGGCTTGAAGGTGGTGTCTTGGTCTTGGTCTTGGCTCCCGCCCCTCACACGCTGCTGCCCAACACTTGCAGTTGGGAATTATCTAACTGAGCTTCTCAAAATTATATTTTTTTCAGTAGAATTATCGTACAGCCCTCCTAAAGGTTATCGTCTTTGTTATCGTACATTAGTATTTAAATGGTATTTTCTTGTGCTTCTAATGAATGTTATATTGAAACATTCCTCTATTTATTGATCTACTATTTGATTATCCATCCTACACTTTTATGGGAGCATTCATTGTTTTTTTTCTGGGCTGGGAATCTCAACCATGACCTATAGTTGTGTGTCTTAATCTATGTATTGACTTTTTTTCAGCTTAAATGTTTACTACTATGGTCTTGTTTCCATGCATACACAGTAACCTCGCTAATAAAACGGACAATTTGGGGGGAAGGTGATCCGGTATAATGTGATGTCCGTTATATCCAAAGAAGTAGAAGGGCAGCTGAATTTGAAGAAATGGTCTTCTTGCTTCTATAAGGTAGGGTAAGGTAGGAAGGGTAAGGTAGGGTAGGGTAAGGCTTCTTGAAGGTAGGCAGGTAGCAGGTCACACGTGGAACGAGAGGTACGCGAGGAGAGCTACGGCGAGGGAATAACGCAGGTATAAGCGGTACAGACTTTGCTGAGTGGTCGTTTTAAATCTGCCTGAAATTATTCTCTCTCTCTCTCTCTCTCTCTTACTTTCGTTTGACTTTTTATCATTGAAAGCATAAACATATAAACAACTTGTAGTGGCAAAAATATATAGCAATAATAAGTCGTATAATGGGGAAAATGTTTTAATTAATTCTTTTCATTAACTAATATTACTTCTGGAGGAAGAGGAGGATGAAGTGCCCGATGAAGAGAGAGGAGGAGTAAGGGAAGTGCCAATGAAGAAGCGGAGGGGAGGAAGAGTAGTAATAATACTGTATTTCCTCTTCTAAGTCTGTTCATTGGCGATGCATGTTGAACCATTATCACCTCTCTCTCATCTCTTCATTTTTCCTCTGTAATCTGTGAAATAAAACATTGAACACATTATTCCATGAAGTGGCTTTAATTGAATTCTTAACACCTCACAAGTGGGCGTTGTATATGCCATGGCAGCCCCCTCACCCACCACCACAATCACAACCCACACCAGCCCACGCCCTCCTCACAGGTGTTGTCTGGATATGCCTGGCAACACGAACCTTGCCTAGGAAAACACTTGCCGCAATTCACACCTTGTTACCTTCCTCTCACCAGTGTGGTGAGCATGTGTGTGTTAAGACTGCTCTTCGGTAAATGTTTTCCTACACTCCTGACCTCAAGAGTTTCTCTCACCAGTGTGGGTGAGCATATGTCTGTTAATATCGCTCTTTCTGATAAATGTTTTCCTACACTCCTGACAAACTCACGTTTCTCTCACCATTGGTGGGTGAGCATGTGTGTGTTAAAGACTGTCTTGCTCTTCTGGGTAAATGTTTTCACTACACTCCTGACACTCCAAGTTTCTCTCACCAGTGTGGGTGAGCATTGTCTGTTAAGATCGACTCTTCTGAGTAATGTTCTCCTACACTCTTGGCACTCAAAATTTTCTCTCACACAGTGGGTGAGCATATGTCGTTAAGATTCGCCCTCTTCTGATAAAGGTTTCCTACACTTCCTGACGACTCAAAGTTTTCTCTCACAGTGTGGGTTAGGATTTGTGTGTTAAGATGGTCTTCTGGGTAAATGTTTTCCCTACACTCCTGACACTCAAGTTTCTCTCACCATGTGATTGAGCATGTGGCTCTAAGACTTTTTAACGAGTGGAAACATTGCACGTGGCACACCTCAGCCCTGTCTTGCGTGTATGGGTGAGGACGGTGTTGAGTATGCCACCGTGCTGGGCACACTGTTGCCGCAGTGTCACAAGTGTAAGGTACTCGCGCCTCATTGCAGCACTACTTTCTGGCAGCACCCCTGTGGTGGGAGGCGTCATCTGGTCCTGCAGGAACCCCAGGTGGAGGCCCCGCGGATAACCAAGCGTTCCCTAATACAAGGGAGCCGGGGAGGGAGTCTTGGCGTGGGCGCGTGACCTGGACTCTTCACCTCAGCACCTGTACAGTGGTGGCCGTCGCACACAAGCAGGCAGTGCTTTCCTTGAA
Organism: Chionoecetes opilio; assembly: GCA_016584305.1. Classification (NCBI taxonomy): domain Eukaryota; kingdom Metazoa; phylum Arthropoda; class Malacostraca; order Decapoda; family Majidae; genus Chionoecetes; species Chionoecetes opilio. Next base: position 32,708 of record JACEEZ010001836.1, read on the forward strand.
GGGTGCTTCCTCTGCTTCACCCTCCGGCTAACACCTACCAGTGTTTGCGTCCAAGTGAGTAAGGCCCGCACAGGAGCCTCACACCCCACCAACGGGATGAGGAGTGGAGTGGTGAGTGGCTAGTGACCTTCCCTTCAGGCCAGGTGTAGCTAGCCTTGCCATCAGGCACAGCCAATAATGGGTAATGGGGCAGATCATGGGAGTGAGAGAGAGGGGCTCTCTCTTCTCATCTCTCTCTCTCTCCTCTCTCCTCTCTCTCTCTCTCTCTCTCTTCTCATCCTCTCTCTCTCTCTCTCTCTCAATAAGCAGGCAAGGAACAGAATATAACATGAATATTCTTCTATTCAATTGATTATTTGCTCGAATGTGTACATACAGTGCATAGTAAAAACAAAACTATACAGTAATACTTTCATTAATCAATACATACACATAAGGAAAGAGGAGAGGGTGGGGGGGCGAGAGGTCATTCCCTGCATGGGATTGCAGACAAGTGACCGCTTCCCTCCAGCCCACCTTTCCATAGGCTCATTTGCACGGACATCACATTTTCACTTAAAAAATAACTAATATAATTAATAAAAAAATATTTCCTGAAGCCATTTTCCGTGAATATGAAAAGCAACTTGAGTTGCAAAAGTGTCTGTGTATTTGTTTTAGATCCGGGTGGTTTTTATAAAGAATTCTTTCCTACTCTTAGCCACTCTGAGCACTTTGAGTTTGCTCTGAGTGTCAAATTTTTATGAGACCACTCTCAGTGGCCCAAAATGCTATGATTGGCGGGCCAGCCAGAGCTACTCAGATGAAACGCTCTGAGTTTGCCATGAGTAAGACATAAGAACATAAGAAAAATAATGAAGCTACAAGACCGTGGAGACCTACACGCGTAGTTCCTGTAAAGGAAAAACCCGCTTTTTGTATAGCTTGTGATGCAAAGCTATAAGCCCTGCAGAGTACATGAACTAATGTTTTGCTGCCCCGAGAAGCCGCTCCATTTCAACAAGCGAGACGGTGGCGGAGGAAGGACGCGAAGAGAGACAAGAATACGAGGACCATGTTGGTGCGGTGTGGTGATCGGCGCCAGAATGCAGTGGCGGTGATTGCCCAGCAGGAATACCCATCACCCCTGACCTTGTCACAGATAGAGTGCAGGTGTGACCAGAGGAACAAGGTGTCTCCCCATTGGTGTTACACCTCACGCTGGACCCGGCCCCATATTCCCGTTCTCTTCCAGTCTGTGGTTTTGCGGGTGGAGACGCTTGGCTGTAGCTCAAAACTAACCATAGGATATCTTGAATACCCTAATTGGTGATTCATACAAAGTTACCCTTAGAAGTTCTGGTGAAGCTACCTACCCTGAGACGTAACCTAAGTAACCTCAACCTGACGTGTCAGGAGTAAACTGTCCACATACTCTTCCAGAAAACGGTAATGCCTCCGGCTTGAGCCCCGCACACATCCCGCTCAGCCTCGCACTGCCGTAGTATTGATTTTTTTTTAATTTGTATTATCATATGTGGTAAGTTGTTGGGCCTGTATCAAGGCCTGCCATATCTTCGTTTACTACCTTATGAAGGACTAATCTTTTGTCCTGTATGTCTTCTACTAAACCTCAAACCTCTTTGGGCAAACTGTTACTTTGGTCAAATCACGGAGAAATCTTATCTGACATGAATAACTATAACACTGCCGCCGCCATTCACGCAGCCCAGCCCGCGTGGCCCTTTCCCAGGGTGACAGGGACAGAGATTCAATAGACTTTTAATAGTCCTCCACGGCTAGACTGAATTTTCCTCTGGTGCGCATTACGTCAGCTGCATGTGGAGGTCAGCCTCGCCACAAAACAGTCGCCAGTCCTGATGACACTGGCACTACCATGTCTTCTGTGCTCCGTTTTCTAGGCATGTTCACGGTTCTTGTGCTGAGATTTTTTTAATTTTTTAATTTTTCTTTCCTACGGAGCAAAGTACACTACAATAGTACACTACTGATACACTACATTAGTACATCTACATAGTACCTACATAGACACTACATAGTACACCTACATGGTCCACTACATAGTACACTACATAGTACACTACATAGTCAACTACATAGTAACTAAATAGTACACCACATAGTACACTACATGTACACTACATATACACTACTAGTACACTACATTAGTACACTACATAGTAACACTACATAGTAACACACATATACACATACATATTAAAGTCATAATTATAATTTTTTGGATGTGGCCAAGAGGAGGATAGAAGAGTGGCTTGCCAGCAAGCATGATAGCACAGTGTGTAGGGCATGGCAGGGCGCTGTGGTGGCTGGCGGGGATTTGCTCCTCATCTCTCTCTCCTCTCTTTTCCACGAAAGTGGTACAGTCCAAAGGTTTTTTGTAAACGTGTGTGTGTGTGTGTGTGTGGTGTGTGTTGTGTGTGGTGTGTGTGTGTGTGTGTGTGTGGTGTGTGTGTGTGTTTGTGGGGGTATGCTGTGGGTAGGGAGGTATGAGTGAGTGAGGTCCAGGTAATGGCAGGCCGCCGCAGCCACAGGTGCGTGAGGTGGTGGGGAAGTATCCTCGTGAGCTCGGGGAATATTTTATAATAGGCCGTGATAACAAAATCGTCGGTTTTCTCGCACACCACTGAAACTGCCGTCACTAGCTTGCGCGTGGTTTTTACCCTAGTGGTGTCTTTAACCTTGACATGGAGTTTCGTACACAAGTTTGTTTCGTACCAGGTTTTGTTAGTTGTTTCGTACACCTATTTTTGAGTTTTTTTTCGTACATACCTGGTGTCCGTTTCGTAAACTCTTGGCAGCGCAATTCAACTCTGAGAGCTGAGTGTACAAAACGACTATGGTTTCATATCGATTACGAAACAACTTTTTGTATACCAAATCTACTGTGTACTAACAGCTTGTGTACTTAGGGACTGCACTTTCCCAAGGCCCCGGCGGACCGAAGCTCAGTGCCCCCCCTCCCCTCAGGTTTGGGTAAGGGTAATGTTTGTTAGTTTAGTTTTATTATGGGGGGGGACCTATATTTTTCTGGTAAATTTTTGATGTTTACGAACAATCTGAGTTTGTTTTTCTTGGAAATCACTGTTTTTTCGCGGTGAGGTCAGGGGTAAAACAACAACAACACCTAGTGTCTTCCAAGAAAAACAAAACATCAGAATTCCTTTGAAAAAACATCAAAATCTATCAGAAAACTATAGTTTCATCTGAACGGGAAGGGCAGATAGAACGAATCTTTACCTCATAGGTATGTTACTAAAATAACTTCATGTTTTGACCTGGTAAATGCTATCGCCTTTCCCGCCCTTATTGGTGGTTTTATTCCTCCAGACCTTCCAGATCCCTTCAGATACCTCTAACACTAATTATAAGTGGCGGAGAGATTAAAAATATAAGAAAATACTAACCTAACCTCACTATAACCTAACCTGGTAAAATTCTAGTCCTTTCGCCCTTAGGTCTCGTGAGGACACAGTGTCCCAACCCGCGGGCCCGCTGGCCACAAGCGCCGCGAGGCCATTCCGTTCGGCCCGCCAGATCATTTCCTTTTGGGTCATCGGTGCGGCCCTCCATCATTCCAACTGTGTGTTGTGTCACAGATGACCGCTTGGACGACGTTCTCTTGCGGGGGGGATGTTAGTTCCATCAACCACATGATTTTGATAAGCCTTTCTGCGCGAAAATGTCACCAGTTGTCTCAGTATAATTCCTTTGAAATGTTTTGTTTCTTTATACGTGGTTTTTCAGAGTTTTTTATTGGTGCGGCCCTCGGCCTCTCGACTGTGGATGGGGCCCGCGGTGGCTCTCGGGTTGGGGCCCCTCGTTAGGAAGGTTATTTGTAAGGTTAGAGTGAGGTTGGTTAGTACTATTATTTTGGGGGTTCCATGGGGGATCATTTAGAAGGGGGGGGACGGCGTTGAAGGGGGCATCACGGTATTATTCTAGTGTTTGCCATACTCCCCTCTCCCTACAAACAGCTAGGGGGACCTGGTGAATGCTGGGATCTTTTAGCTGGGTACAAATATGGCCGCAACCACATAACATAGTTTTTGAGTTAGGGGTGTTGAAGATTCCCTGATCTAGGGAAAATTCATTGATATGGGTTTGGTTAGGTTTATTTCGTTAGGTTATGTTACCGGTGGGTCAGGCCCCGCTAGTTGGTTTAAATTTGGCTAGGTAGGTAATTTGGTTTAGGCAATCATCTCATATAAGGAAATTACCCAATAATCTAGGGATTTTACCTCCCCTAACACAACTCTTAAATTCCGTTTTTCCGACCATAATTTTTTCCCCAACCCGGACCAGCATTCCCACAGGTCCCAAATCTTGTTTGGGGGAAGTGGAGAGTCTGGCAAACACTAGAATTTTAACTGTAGTTTCGTAGTCTATATGAACCATAAGTCGTTTTCTTAGTCTATATGAACCTAGTCGTTTCGTACACTCAGCTCCAGAGTTTGAACTTGATTCTATTACGAAACGACACCAGGTATGTACAGAAAAAACTCAAATCTGTGTACAAAACACTAACACACCTGGTTTGTGGGTACGAAAACTTTGTGTACGAAACTCCCTGTAACCGTAGCTCACACCCAACAACTAAACAGCCATTTCCGTAAAGACGAGTGGCCAATTCTCCAAACACATTATACCTATGCAGGAAAACATTTTAGTGTTGCCGTTTACAACTTCGCCACTCTGGTGATATTTTTGTAATGAATATCACCCAATATCACCAAGTGGTGACCTATCACTAAGTCGCCCAGCTAGTGTTTATGTTCTGAGTGTCCTCCCGCCGTCGTTGTCGCCCGAAAAAGAGTAAGCGAAATTGTAACCGTCTATACCTTCAGCTACAAAGCATAAAACAACGCTGAACAGGGTAGATTACAGTCTGATATAAACTACTGTGCATCATCTTCATTGGCACAGACAGCAGTGTGGGCTATTTATTGGTTAATATTTGGCGACACAAATTGGGAGTGTGGTTTCTGTTCACCTTAATGATTCTAAGAACATTTTCTCTGTGAACTTTCGTCGCAATCACTACTTATGGAATATAAATGTTTTTAATAATAAGGAGTTGTATAGAGATATGAAAATTAACCTAACCTACCCCACTTTAGACTCACTAATCTAACCTAACCTAACCTATTCCCACGCTTTAACCTCCTAACTAAAGCCAAATCTGCATTATCAAAATGGTCCACGGCAAGGGAAGAACAGAGGTGATGCGGCACCAGAGGAGAGAGGTGTGGCGGCGTAACACTTGTCTCTCGCCTCCCTATAAACAACATGTCATTTCTCCATAAGTAATGATTTGGCGACGGAAGCTCTGAGAGAATGTTTTCCTAGAATCCAAATAAGCTAACAGAAAACCACACTCCCATTTGGTGGTGTGTGTGTGTGTGTGTGTGGTGTGTGTTTGTGTGTGTTTGTGGTGTGTTTGTGTGTGGTTGTGTGTTGTTGGGGAAGGGGGAGAGTAGGCACAACGCTACCGTCAAAATTGACCGACACAACTTGTGTACGACTACTCAGTAACTCACCCCCTTCTTGTCCTAGTGTAAAATAATACCAATAAAAAGAAATGGATAATTTATAGTGTCACCCAACAAGCCGATTTTCTGATTGGATTTTGTGTTTTGTTTGTATAGGTAAAAGGTTAGGTTAGGTTAGGTATGTTAGGTTATGTTAGGTGTATGTTAGGCTGCGTAGGGGTTTAGGTTAGGTTAGGTTAGTATGGGTTAGATTTAGGTTATGGGTTTTAGGGTTAGGTATGGGGCTAGGTTAGGTTAGGTATGGGTTATGTAGGTTAGGTTAGGTATGGGTAGGTAAATCTAGGTATGTTTTAGGTTCGGTATGGGTTAGTTATGTAATTGGTTAGGTTGGTATGGGTAAAGTAGGTTGGGTTTAGGTTAGGTATGGGTAAGGTTAGGTTAGGTATGGTAGGTTAGGTTAGGTATGGGTTACGGTTAGGTTGTATGGGTTTTAGTTAGGTTCGTATGGGTTAGGTTAGGTATGGTTTAGGTTAGGTTTAGGTATGGGTTAGGTTAGGTATGGTTAGGTTAAGGTAGGTAATGGGTTAGGTTAGGTATAAGGTTTTTAGGTTAGGTTAGGTATGGGTTATTTAGGTTAGTATAGGGTTAGGTTAGGTATGGGTTTTGGATTAGGTTATAGGTTAAGTTAGGTATGGTTTAGGTTAGGTTAATTTAGGTATGGTTAGGTTTAGGTTAGGTATGGGTTAGGTAGGTTAGGTATGGGTTAGGTATGGTAGGGATGGGGGAGGTGAGTTAGGTATGGGTTAGCTTCGGTTATGGTTAGGTATGGGTTAGGTTAGGTATGGGTTGGTAGTATGGGTTAGGTTCGGTTGGTGTATGGGTTAGGTTCGGTATGGGTTAGGTTAGGTAATGGTTTAGGTTAGGTTAGGTATGGTTTAGGTTTAAGGTTAGGTCAGGGGTTAGGTTAGGTAATAGGTTAAGGTTAGGTCCGGTTTAGGTATGGGGGTTTAGGTTTTAGGTTAGGTATGGGTTAGGTTAGGTATGGTTAGGTTAAGGTTAGTAGTAAGGGGTTAGGTTTAGGTTAGTTAGGTATGGTTAGGTTCGGTTAGTTAAGGTATGGGTCTATGGTTGGTATGGTTCGTAAAGGTTGGTTGGTTAGGGTTAGGTTTAGGTTAGTATGGTTGGTTATGTTAGGTAGGTTAGGTTAGTTAGGTTAGGTATGGGTTAGGTATGGTTAGGTTAGGTTAGGTATGGGTTAGGTTTAGTTATGGTTAGTTAGGTATGGTTTTTGAGGTTCGGTTAGGTTAGTCTGGGTTAGGTTAGGTATGGGTTAGGTTAGTATGTGTTTAGGTTAGGTTTAGTATGGGTAGGTTAGTTAGGTATGGGTTAGGTTAGGTATAGGTTAGGTTAGGTCATGTACGGTCGGTTTAGGTTTTATGTTTAGGTATGGGTTAGGTATGTATAGGTTAGGTTAGGTTAGGTTAGGTATGGGTTAGGTTAGGTTAGGTTGGTATGGGTTAGGTTAGGTTAAGTTTAGGTAAGGGGTTAGGTTCGGTAGGGGTTGGTAAAGGTTAGGTTAGGTTGGGTTAGTTAGGTTAGGTATGGGTTGGGTTTTGTTAGGTTAAGGTTAGGGTTAGGTTAGGTTAGTTAGGGTAGGTATGGGTTTGTTAGGTTAGTATTGGGTTAGGTTAGGTATGGGTTAGGGTTAGGTATGGGTTTGGGTTAGGTTAGGTATGGGGTCGGTTAAGGTTAGGTATGGTTAGGTTAGGTTAGGTTATGGGTGGTAGGTGATGGGTGAGGTTAGAGTTCTGTATGGGTTAGGTATGGGTTGGTTAGGTTAGGTATGGGTTAGGATTAGGTTAGTATGGGGGTTACTATGGTTCGGGTTAGTAGGTATGGGTTAGGTTAGGTATGGGTTAGGTTAGGTATGGGTTAGGTTAGGTAGGTCGGGTTAGGTTGGTTGGTATGGGTGAGGATGGGTTATGGTTAGGTATGGGTTGTTAGGTATGGGTTAGGTAGGTTCGGTAATGGGTTATTTTTTTTTTTTTTGTCATTTTTGGCAAAAAAAAAAAAAAATTGCGACAGAAACGGTTGGCAGATTCATTCAAAACACATAAAAACACAACCCCAGAAAAACATAAGGCGCAACAGAAATCGGTGGTTTGGTGACTATAAATTTGACCAAAACAATACCACAAAGAAAAAAAATAACGTCACATGTCATTTCGGACAATTTCCTTCCCCCCCATCACAAATCAAAACCTCTAATCCCACACCAAACAAATAATTCCCACAAAAACCACCAAAACACCCTGAAATATGAGGCTACCAACACTTATTTTACATAACCCTTAATAGACCCTTAATTAAAGGTGACACAAGGTTAACTACGCGCTATAAAGGTGTGGAGTTATGATAGTACTCACTCGTTAGGTTATTGTGTTGGGGTCTTCGTGATAACTAGTCGTCATCGTCCCCAATTAAACTATTGTCCACGTCCATTTGTTGTGGGTCGCGGCGCCATCTTGGTGGCCTGTGGGAAGCGCGAGCACGAGCACGAGTTGCGACTCTCTCTGTCTGTCTGTATGGCTCTGTCTGTCTGTCTCTCATCTCTCTCTCTCTCT
>JACEEZ010001837.1:0-85000 GCA_016584305.1 Chionoecetes opilio
TTTTGGAACCGTTTCAGACTTGTAAAAAAAAAGTGGGTTTCTTCCGGTCGTGTGGCAAACGTATGGCTTTCGTGTTCAGGTCGTAGGGGAGTCGTGATGAAAGTCGGTGAATGTTAAAACGTATGAAGGTCGTATGAGTTTCTTCCCACGCTCCCCAACACGACTGAACGCGACTGAACACGATCATTCATACGACTGAACACGATCTTCATACGATTGAACACGACTGTCATACGACCTTCATACGACTGAACACGACTTTTCAGCTCGGCTTAAATCGTGTTATAAATTTTTGCATTACAAAAATGTATAACACGATATAAGCCGAGCTGCGACGTCCATACGACTGCGCGCGACCGACCACGACTTAACACGAATGAGCACGAATGAGTGCGCGACCTTCATACGTTCTAACACGATTTAAGGAAAAACGTTAAATCGTGTTCATTCGTGTTCAGATTCGTGAATGTGAGATAGGGGCTTAAGACAAACGTATCTTCCACTTGTTCTGCCATTCGGGTTATGTAATTCGCCCTCCACCTTTCAACGGCGGATGCCCTCGGTGCTGGCCGACATACCTAAGATAACAGTTTACTTGGATGACGTGCTTGTGTACATGTATACATGGAGGAGCACAGGAACCAGCTAGAATCCTTGTTCACCGCTCTCCGCAATGCGAACCTAGTAGTCAATCTATCAAAATGTTCTTTCGCTCACGCTCAAGTTCAATATCTAGGGCATATGATAGGATTTGGTGAATTGTCCACCCCTTCGGTCAAAGTGGAAGCTATTTTTCAGATGCCTGTTCCTCAAACAAGAAGGCAGGTGCGTAGGTTCTTGGGTGCCGTGGGGTACTATCGGCGCTATGTTAAGAATTTTGCGGACTTGGCCTTACCTCTCACAGAGCTGCTTAAAAAGAACCGTCCCTTTAAATGGAGCAAAGAATGCGAGGAGGCGTTTCATGGTTTTCAAGGTGTTTTGTGTAGCTACCCCGTTCTCACATCTCCCAGTTTTGATCAGGAATTTAAGGTGGCGTGTGATGCGAGCGACAGGGCAGTGGGAGCTGTGTTACTCCAGGAAGACAGTCAGGGTGTCGACCACCCGGTGGCATACTTCAGCAAAAAGTTGTCACCCGCTCAGCAAAACTACTCAGTGATTGAGAAGGAACTTTTGAGTCTTATCTTGGTTCTTAACCACTTCAACTTTTACCTCCTTCCTTCGGAACATATCACTATTTATTCAGACCACCGCCCTCTCAGTTATTTGGCTAATTTCAAGCTGAAGAATCAGCGCCTGACTCATTGGAGTCTCTTCCTGCAGAAGTTGAATCTAACTATTACCCATGTAAAAGGGATTGACAATGTGATCCCTGATTTGCTATCACGCCCTACTAACACCTAAGAAAATGGTTGTCAGACAATTTGCCTTCTTACCATTTTCTTTTCTTTGTGGGGAGGTCTGTCACGATTGTGACTGCTGTGTTTGTCATTATCATTATGTTGTACCATAGGATTGCTTTTCCATATTTAGTCTTAGTATATATTTTATTTTCGTCATGCCTAGAGTTTCCCGTTTTCTCCCGTTTTCTGTTTTGTGTCTCGTCGAGGAAAGGGGACTGTTCGGCCATTTTAAGATTTAAGAATAGTAGGAAAACTTTTTATTTTGTTTCTTCATACCTTCCCAGTCTTCAGTATGCAACATTGCTTAGTATATATTAGTTATGAAGGTTCATACCATTCTGTAGGAAAGTAGCCCGAGGTCCGCTATGTTAGTGGTATGAAAAACCGCTGTACCGCCCAGAGCCAGTATTACGTTTTTACTTCATATTTCTTTTATATCCATGATTATGAGGCCAAGATACTTTTTATACTATGTATTAGGGTTAAGTGATGTGTATTTTAGCGGTTAGATATAGGGTTTTGCTTCCACCGTCTCGGGAGGAAAGTTTGATAGTTTAAGGATAGACGCAAAAGGTGGACACGATTCTTACTCTAACATCAGTTTAGTTTTCACTTGTACCATTGTTTTAATACCTTATCAAGTGAGATACTTGCATTATTAGATAGGTTTCCTTTGTTTTAGTAGTAAGGTGGGCCGTTGAACGCCCTAACTTTTCAAACAAGCTAGCGAGCGGGCGCGGCGTATATAAGCAAAGTGGTGACCCCAGTCGGCCAGTTCAGTTTTGACCGCCGTCGCGATAGGATTTCCCCGCCGCGCCCTCAGAATCGAGCGTTTACTCGCATTCTGCCGTGACATACAGACTACCAATCTGAGTTAGAACTTTGTTCTACGCTCAGTCGCTGGTGTCTTGTGTCTGTTTTTCAAAGGTGTTTTCGAGCTTCTCTCAGTGGTTTTTTGCGCGTTTTTTTCCGTGTTAATATCCGCTCGCGGTTAGAAACTTCGTTGTTTCCCCGTGTCGCGTTCCGGGATTTCTCACAGCATTGGATTTCATACCAGTACCGACACCGAGTAAGTACCCAGTTCACGTTTTTCTCTCCCTCAGTGTCCTTATCTCTAATTGTCCCCTGTCAGTGTTTCCTCAGTAAAAGCCTCCCCCTGTAAACTCTCCATCTTTGATTTAGTGTTTTATTTTGTCCCTATCATTCCCCTTGTGTGCACTTTCTCTCTTGTCAGTGTTTCTCCCGTTTAAAGTCTCCCCCACCCCACCCGGCAAACTCCATCTTTGCTCCAGTGTTTTTTTTTTTTTATTTCATTTTTCTCAAACGATCTCCCTACCTCTCCATCTCAGTGTACCTTCTCTCTGTGCCCGGTGTCTTGTTTTTTCCAGCTCCGCACTGGGGCGACCACAGACTGGCGTGAGAGTAAGTTTCCTGGCATAGCTCTGTGTCCATAACTTGTGTTTCCTCATTGTTCTCTCCACAGTTATCGGAGCCGCCACGGAGTGCCAAGGGCATTCCGACTTTATCTCAGTTGTGTTGTGGGTACGTATTCTAATCTTATCTACTGTAAATTCAGCTGTGTATTACCCATAGTGAAATAAGTTGTGTTAACCCCGTTTCGCTGTATGCCCTCCAAGCATGGCAAACCCACGCCCCCCTGACCGCACGCTGCGATACAGACATAACGACGCCCCCCAAAATGACATCAGCGCCTTTTTTTTCAAATAACACAGATCGCGCACACAAAATGTTTTATCTCCGGCCCGTACGCCATCGTCGGTCTCGCTACCGAGGCCGACCTCACAGCACACACTACCCACGAAAATACACGCAAACTGTCAGAGAAAGGCTTCACCCTAATTGAACCCCCAGCCATGATCTCAGCGAGAACCATCCTTGCTCACCGCATCGACGACCTCCTGCTCAATTCAAGCATAGACACTCTACCACAGGAAATTGAAGCAAAAAATAACGTACAGATAGACGAAATTTCAATCATACAGAAGGCTCACATGATTAAAATCAGGACACAATCAAAACAACAAGCAGAAACACTAGCAAAGAACGGACTTAAAGTTTTCTCACAAATCATCCCACACTATAACGTAGATATCCAAGAACATCTGCCAGTGATACAATGTTTCAAATGTTTCCTCTTCACACACCGAACAAATAACTGCACAGAAACAGTCGACAAATGCTCCAAATGCGCTGATTTGGGCCACAACTACAGACAATGCACATCCAACACTACCAAGTGCTCTAATTGCGGCGGGGATCACACCGCCGTCGCCTTTAGGTGCATAATCAAACGCAAAGCTCAAACAGCACAAAACACAACGACCCTCACTCCAGACAACGCCATACATACATACGCAAGGGCCGCAACCCTTACCTCTTCCCCTCCTGTCCCCTTACCCACCCCTACTAACACCACAACACCCGCAAACCCTACCCCTTCCCCTCCTGCCCTCTTACTCCCTCCTCCCACTAACACCACACCACTCGAAAACCCACCACAAGTGCACCTAACAGACACCACAAATGCGACATTTAAAATCACGGCCTGTGTACAAGCCGCCGCCCACATGGCAAAAGGAAACCTTCACCTCTTCCACGAACAAATTACAGAACTACTAAATGAAAATGGTTTACCCTCCTTCAAAATGTCAGACGCCTTCATAACTAAACATAGACACTCATACCAAAAAAATCACGGACAAATTTCGACACCGCCCAGCACCACCCAACCTGAGACACACACACCCCCGCCGATACAGCAGAGCAAGGAGATCCATCAGATCAGTCCTCGTCCTCAGAGGGAGACAGCGAGGGGGAGCTGGACAGCTCCATCGAGGGCGACGCGCCCGGAGCCCAACCGCAGGAACCTACCCGCGCCCCCCCCAGCGCACCCTTACCCTTACCTGTTACTAACATACCTTCCTCCCATCCCGCTATCTCTGCTTCCCCTGTCACCACACGCGCACAAACTTGTAGTAAAGCCAAAGCGAGTAAACTTAATAGTTAATCTAAAACACCGTACGCTATGATCACCTTCATGCAGCTAAATTGTCGCGGATACAAAAATAATCGTCATCTAATAACTGAGTATATAAGATCCTTAGACCCAGACATTGTCCTCCTCAATGACATCGGGGCTCTCAGTAACCCCATAAAACTGTACGGATACACGTGTAAAAACACCACAGCCATACCTCACGACGGCGTAGCCATCCTGATAAAACACACTCTTTGACACGACTTCCTAGTGGACTGGCCTACACCTCATTTCTTAGTAGCCAAGATTCATACCTCACATGGTCCCATCTTGGTGGCCACAACTTACGCTCGACCCAACACCGGACTTCCTCTTACCAGTATACAACGACTATTCAACCACACGAACATACCTGTCTATCTCATAGCCGATCTCAACGCTGCACACACAACTTTCAGACACGGCGGGAACAACCCACACGGCCTTCAGCTACACCAAATTGTAAACTTCAAACGCCTTCGCTTTCTCGGGCCAGACTTCCCAACATGTTTCCCTGGCAATGGTGGCACGGGGCGACCCGACCTTGCCATCACTAACAGACAGTCTATTCACCTACACCACCACCTCTCTCCGGGCCCCCTCTGCGGCTCGGATCACATACCTCTAAATTCTCCGCATATCCACAAACCCTATTTCCGTCCCTTCACCACCTTACTTTGACTACAAGAACGCAAACTGGGCAGACTTTAAGGAGGCCCTCGCAAACACACACAATCCCACACCACTAGAAAGACAATACCACACACAACTTGACACAGCCATAAACACTCTTCAAGAAAACATCCTCACAGCTGCTAACACTTACATACCAAAGAAACAACACAAAATTTTCTACGACTTTAAACCCTCTATCCTGACACAATGTCTCCTTATCTGCTACAGAACACGCTTTGCACGCAACATCCAAAATCACATCAGAGTCCAGGGAGACCTAAACATTCTACGCCAACACATTCTCGACAGCTTACAGACTGACCACGACACACACTGGAAAAGTTTAGTACAGCGCATGGACAGCAAGCGTACCTCTAACTCCACTGATTTCTGGCACATGGTGCACAGAATGAAGGGAATAAAGAGGGAACGCTTCGAGTATTTACTCGTTAACAACATCCGGGTAAGAGACCCTGTTCGAGTCACCGATGCGTTTAAACAACACTGGGAAACTGTTTTCCGACCACACCCCCTCCCTCAGCACATCCCCAGCACAACACACATAGAACATATTACCACACACATGCACCGACACGAAGTAGACACTATTCCTCTGGGCTACATAAACACAAACAACTTAAACCACGAAACCCCTCTCACCACCCCATTTGAGGAGGAGGATGTCGCCAGGCTGCTAAAACGAACGCCACGCCGCGCACCAGGCCCCACAGGCATCACCTGGCCCATCATAAAAAATCTCCCCCCACCGATCATTTCCTCACTCACACACATTTTCAACGCCTCGCTCGCCACAGGCTATTTCCCAAAAGCCTTCAAAACAGCCACCACAATTCTCATCCCGAAACCCGGAAAAAGCTCTCACCTCGCCGAAAATTACCGTCCGATTAGCCTCCTCGACATTCTAGGAAAGACCTTTGAAAGACTAGTATGCACCAGACTTAAGACGCACCTCGAGACAAAAAACCTCCTGTCCCCAAAGCAGTTTGGCTTCAGGCAAGGACACTCCACCGACGACGCGCTAAACACCATAGTGGCCTACCTCAAAGGGAGCACACAACCAAGTTATTATAAAACAGTTCTAGTGACAAAAGACGTAAAACAAGCATTCGACACCGTGTGGCACACAGGACTCAAATATAAAATATGCAACGACTTTGACCTCCCTATTCTGACCAAAAGACTATTATGCAACTTCCTGACAGACAGACAGATGAAGCTCCGACACACACATACTTTCCGACCCTTTTACACCACTAGCCGGGGTCCCCCAGGGCTCTATCCTTTCCCCAACTCTCTTTAACATGTACACACATGACCTACCTGACCCGACACAACGAGAATCTCTGACCATTCAATATGCAGATGACGTGACACTATTAGCACGCTCCAGACAATTAGACCAACTAACTGATCGTATCCAATGGGAAATTACTGCAACCAGCCTGTGGGAACTCAAATGGAGGATTCACTCACACCCTCAAAAAACCAAAGCCACTTACTTTAATATAAAAGGAGGTAAGCCGAGACTAATATATTTATACCCGTTCCTCCCACAACCCACACCAATCCCCCGAAGTAGAAATAATACAGTACTCGGCCTTAACATAGACAGAGACCTCAGATTCAATCATCACACAAAAGCCAAATTAGGTATCGCGGCCAGAGTACAGAGCAGCCTGGGCAGGTTCCGCCACAGCTGCACGCGCACAAAATTGCATCTTTTCAAAGCCCTTGTTCTACCACACTTAACCTACTGCCCCCTCATCCTCTCTCTAGTGGCACAAACAAATCTTCGCAAACTACAGAGGATCCAGAACAAGTCACTACGCTCCGCCTTAGGAGTAAAGTGGTACGACTTCCGGTCCTCTGTCTCCCTTCACGAGGAGACCAACATCCTTCCCATCAACATCACACTATACAACAGAGCACAAAAACGAATCACCATGTTCCAACACACACATGACACAATGTACACCTTACCTTCATCGACACTCTCTCGCGAGCTTGTCGTCTTCCCCGAACAAACTTACTAACACCAAACCCCAACCCCCCACTTCCAATCTACACATAATCACTTCACGGTTTCCCACTAACTCCTGTTATTTCCACTAACCCATTTTTTCCACCCGCTTCCCACCGGGGAGGGCCAGGCTTGGCAGACCTTCCCTACACACTCTCTGTGGTATTGTTTTAGAGATGTGCCAACCGCTGGCAGCAGCGAGTCGCGGCAGCCCAGGCCGCGACCACGTTCTGCCACAAACGGATTCCTCAACAGTGTTCACACAACCACGACCCAATCCTTTTCCTGTCCTGAAATAACCACACTCTTCCAACAGGTTTCCTCAGGGCGAGGCACGCAGTCGGTCCCGGCTGTTTTTTTCTCTTATTGTCTTATAGCTTTGTATTCATATTTTTTGTTTTTTTAAATTATTTTTTGATAAGGCTGGTGCTGCGTGCAACGCCCTGCACCTCTTCCAACGGTTCAGGGCCGGAGGGTTTTCCATCCAGGCGGGCCAAGACTGACAGGCCATGGGTGGCCACGGCTAAATGACCGTGACCAGCGCAGCCGCCGACGGCCCGTCTTCCGCATGGATCCCCCCCCCTAACCACACTCTCTAACCATCTGTCCTCCCTCCGTGCGAGTCTCACAGGAAAGCCAAGACTGATGGCGGCGCATGGCAACCCTGTTAAAGTTCGAGACCCGGACCCTTGCGTCATCACCGACGGCCTCCACACCCGCGGGGGAGCAGACCTGGTTTCACCACCACACACAGCGGGGATGAAGACTGGTTGTCTTTCGGATCGTCCGTCGGGTTGTAAACTTTTGTCGGTCGGTGGGGAAGCAAATTCGGTCGTAATTCTCTCCGTTGTCCTTCTCACCTACTCTCACTATCCTTCCGTGGTTCGGACGAGGCCACATAAATTCCAATGACCCCTTCGCTCTACGAAGGTATCCTGTCCCCCCTTTTATGCTGCTACAAAACTTTTTACTCCTACAATCCACTCCGTTCCACTTCCCCCCCCCTCCCCCTCCTCTATCTCACTGCTACTATCTTACCGTGGTTCGGACGAGGCCACATTAAATCCAATGACCCCTCTGCTATACGGAGGTAATCTTACCCTTTTTTACGCTGCTGCAAAACTTTATACTCCTACAATCCACTCCGTTCCGCTCGCCTTCCCCTCTCTATCAGTGGTTCGGATCCCACGAAAAACTGTAGGTCTTTCCGCTCTACGGAGTCCTTCTTCCCCTGTCCAATCTCTGAAAAAATAAAACAAAACAAAAAATAAACTTTTAATCTCAGACTTCTTTCACTAAATTTTTCACAATTTCCTTCCTCCTGTTTGTATATGTTGGAACGCGAGAGATGTAGTGGAGAAATGACGCCAGCAGCCCGTGCGGGGTGCCGTGGCGTTTGGGGGTGTGCGCGCGTACATGGCAGTGACAGAAAAAAAAAGCAAAACAAGACAAGAAACAAACAACTACAACAACAAAAACAAGATAAGAAGAAAGAAGAGAAGAAGAAAGAAGAACGAAGAGAAGAAAAAAACAAGTCAAGCCTGAAGAAAGAAAAAAAAAAAAAAAAAAACTGAAGAACTGGTGGGCGGCGGGGGTGGGCGCGGGGTTGTCCTGGATGTGTCCGGGGCACCATCTTCCGAGGCCCATGTCCTGCCAAGCCGCCCCAGAGTGGTTTCTGTTTGCTCGTGCGAGATGGGAAAGCGTGTCGTTAGGTCGAGATCGACTCACAACAAAAACACACAAACACATACAGCACCTGGGTCAAGCCCCGGAGACTTTTTCTCTTACTAGCCTCCTTTCTCTCACCCATCTATTCTTCTCCCTGTCTCCACTTCCCCATCTCCTGCTTTCTCTTTTTATATTCTGATTCTGATTCCAGTCGGTCTCAGACACACACCCCATCGAGTCCTCTTCCTGTAAGGACGTAGATCCTCTCCTCTCCTCTCGTCGCAGTTTTGGCCAATTAGGGTGCGAGCATTGCCTCCCATTCTGCGGACCACCTGCCCCGAGTCATAGGGACGCGAGCCTTGTCTCGCGGCCTCTCATACCTGCCCAGTGGATTGTACTCTTGCCGTGCCGTGACCTGCCCCGTGGATTGTCTTCAGGCCGTGTTCGCCTCTGCTCCTCCACTTGGTGGAGCAGCGGAAGGAAAGAATCCACATCTGGATCACCCTCCTCGAAAACTCAGACCGACTCCCACCCGTGGATTACCCGAGGACTTCAATTTGCCCGCCCAGGTTTGTCTAGTGCTCGTCACCGTCGCCCAGTGCTCCTGCGAGTGTCCCCACGCCCACGTCTGGGTATCCCCAGCGATACCTCGCCCAACCACCCTTTTTCTCGTTTTGTCCAGTGTGTTACCCCTTCCCTGTGTAGTGACTGTGGGCCCTGTTGTTGTGCCAGTGCCCTGTGTGTGTCCCCCATCCAACCCCATTCATTAAGTGTCCCTTCAGGTCCCGGAGTGTCTGTGTGGCCGGTGGTGTTTTTCACCGGTGAGTGGTGCGTGGCTGGTGGCACCCAGCTGGAGTGTCTGTGTTTTTGCCCTGTGCGGTGCTGGGGAACGCGAGTGGGAGTGAAGTGCGGTGTGATTACGGCTGACCTGGGTGGCAGGGTGTCGTAGGGACGCGAGCCTGGTCTCGCGGCCGCCGCTAAGCGCAAGACTGTCACACATCAGGGGCCGGATTCCCTTCAGCCCCATTCCTCCGCCCGTGGATAATCCTCCTGCTGGGACGTGACCTGCCTCGTGGATTGTACTCTTGCCGTGTCGTGACCTACCTGCCCCGTGGATAGTCTTGTGTCCCCACGCCCGCGTCCGGGTATCCCCACTTCCAGTGATAACTCTCCCACCCACCATTTTTTTCTTTTTGTCCAGTGTGTTACCCCTTCCCTGTATCGTGACTGTGGGCCCTGTTGTTGTGCCCAGTGCCCTGGGTGTGTCCCCCATCCAACCCCATTCATTAAGTGTCCCTTCAGGTCCCGGCGTATCTGTGTGACCGGTGGTGTTTTTCACTGGTGAATGGTGCGCGGCTCGTGGCACCCAGCCGTAGTGTATGCGTGTTTTTGCCCTGTGCGGTGCTGGGGAACGCGAGTGGGAGTGAAGTGTGGGGTGAGTAGGCTGACCTGGGTGGCAGGGCATCATGCCTGTCAGCCTGTGGTGAGGCCCTACAATGGGGCGGGTGCGGATTAAGCACCCGCGCGCGGACGCGCTCGAGGTCCGGCGCAACTTACTGGAGATTCTGGCCACCAACGGCCTGGCTGTTACCAACCTGATCCCGGCAAAGGACAAGGTCATCGTCCTCACCCAAACGGACCAGGATGCGGACGCAATCTTCCAACCTTAGAAACTTCAGCTCCTTCAGGATGCGGGCTTCATGCCCATCATGCCCCCAGAGCTGCGGTCAAAACGGACGGTCATTTGCTTCCGGCTGGACGACCTCATCTGCTCAAAAGCAGCGGAGGCTGTCAAGGCCGAGGTGGAACGGGTTCACGACTGGGCCAAGATCCAGGAAGTGTACAAGTTCCCGAGGTCCAACACCCTGCAAATAACATTTGAAGCCAGTAGCATGGCGAGTAAAGCAGCCGAGTCTGGGATTCGGCTGTTCAGTATGTCAATCCCGCCTGGCCAGATACGTGTGGAGACATACACACCCCTCATTGCGTGTGACAGATGCCACGCCATTGAAATGCACATCACCAACCTGTGTGACAAGCCTCAAGACTACCTCGCCTGCTCAGAGTGTGCTAGCCGGGATCACAGATTCAATAGGTGCGAAGCCACAGAGAAACTATGCCTTAACTGCGGGAAGGACCACAGCTGCAGGGCCATGCGTTGCGAGGTCCGGAAACGAGCTCTCAGGGCTAAGGAGGCACGGCTGCGACAAGAGGGAGGCCGTGGGGCCGCCCCTTCGTACGCGCAGGCAGCAACCCCACCCACCAACGCTCAACCTACACTACCAACACCAGACTTCAACACGACGGGTCTAATCTGCTTGATGCAGGCCCACTTCATGAACAGCGTGAACCTCGGCACATTCCAGGAGACATTAGCGGAGTGCCTCGCCCTGAATGGTCTCCCTAATGTTAAACTGCCTCCCAACCCCTCTTCGGAGCGAATAATAAAAAAAAATACTGGTGGACGTGGTTTAACCCCTGTCGCCATGTCCTCACCAACGCGCCAGGTACCTGTTCCCGTGGAACACGTGGCCTCACCCGCACCCTCCACCAGACGCATCTCAGTGGACACCGCCCCGACACAGGTCGACCCCGTTGATCCCGCCCTGGGGAGGAAGCTAATGACGAGGCCTCAAATACATCACAGGCCGCGGCCACCACCACTACCTCGAACGTTGATGTGCTTTCTGTCAGTCACGAGGGGGACGCCAGCCAATCAGCGCCGGCCGTGGAGCTTGCCCCGGCTGGCTCCGTGGAAGGGACCCTAAGCCGAGCAGCGTCGCCCGCGGAGCTCGCCCCGGCTGGCTCCATGGAAGGGACCCTAAGCCGAGCAGCGTCGCCAGCGGAGCTCGCTCCGAGGAGGAGGCCCTGCATGAAATCAACAAGGGTGGGTCGGTTAGTGACGCAGCCAACACTCATACGCGTGGGGACACCCCCCCGCCGCTGTGAGGCAGGTCGCTGCTAGTGGTTACCGGAGAGGTGGAAGAAATAGAAACAGGAAGTGACTCGTCTACGAGTAATCCAGCACAATGTACTTCACTGGACCACACGACGCTTTGACCTGAGTAACTGCTACCGACAATACGACCCAGACATCATCCTGATCAACGGACACGGACTGAATGACGAGACTAGACTGAAAATTCCAGGATACAGGACTTATCAACAAAATCTCAGCGGCGAGCCCATGGATGGGGTCGCCATAGTGGTCAGGGGCTCGCTACAGTGCAGGATCGCAGATGATTTTTTGTCCGAGACCCTCGCAATTGAGATAGACACATCTGACGGACCTGTCTTCATCGCCACCTCATACCTTCCCCCCAGACGTCCCTTCCTTCCTTACCCTGACTTCTTGCGACTGTTAAGACAACGATCCCCAGTTTTCATTGCTGGGGTTCTGAACGCCAGACACCCGACCCTAGCCTACAGATCGACCAATCAAAACGGTCGTGAGCTCGTGGCCTACCTCAGACGTCAGACAGCCAATCACCTTGGTCCACATTTTCCCACTTACTACGGCGGTCTTTCTGCTACTTCTCCTGACATTGTTCTTTCTAAGGCCGCTAATTTCTTATATCATTCTATCACGCCAGGCCCCTTAACCACCAGCGATCATATTCCCATTATACTCGACATATCCACTTCCCCCATTCCCATACCTGTTCCTAAATCCTTCGCCTTCAACAGAACTGACTGGGACGCTTTTGACGGGGACGAGTCACTACAAATGGCCGACCTACCTGACGTATCCCGGGCGACCTTGGACGATATTGACGCGGCACTTGACTCGTGGATGTCCACAGTCAAACTTGCTGCTGACAGACAACAGACACATACCCAAGACTGCTCACAAGACGCCAGCATACTGTACACTCTCCAGACTGACACAGATGACACGTATACAGTTCCAGGCTCTTCGGGCCCAGGCCGGAAGAGCAGGTTGGACTTATGACAATTACAGACGTTACATTCATTTACGCTTAACACTACAGGACGCCAGACGTGTTGAATCCCGGCAGTCCTGGGGTAGTGCTCTAGCCAGACTGTCGGCTTCACACAGGGACCCAAAAGTTTTTTGGTGAGCAGTAAAGAGACTTTCTGGACGCGCGACTAACAAAGACACATATTTAGTAGACACCAACGGACTAAAACACCACTCCGACGTTGACAAAGCCCGGCTGCACACCTCTGTTTGGGAGACTGTGTACCGGGATGACTTTGACGACGACGACAATGACATTGTGCTGGATTATATGACTGAAAATCTACGTAGGTCGACTCCTTATGAGTCGGCGGACACGACGAGGATAAGGGGCACCTCGGAGCTCGACTCCCTGATCTCTTCAGGGGAGCTTCGGGGGGTCCTGAGGCACAGCAAGAGTACCTGCCCGGGCGTCAGCGATATTAACAAAGTTATTATCTCTTACATCCCAGAGCTGGCGATGGATCGGTTGCGGGACATCCTGAACGCGGCTCTCTCGGCTGGTTACTTCCCGGAACGCTTCAAGGAAGCGGAGATGAGGATGTTGATCAAGTCTGGGAAGGCACCTACCCGCCCAGACAGCTATCGCCCCATCTCCCTCCGGGAGGTTCCGGGAAAGCTGTTTGAGAGAGTCATCGCTGGGAGGCTCCGCAACTACCTGGAGGAAAACGGCCTGTACAACGACGCGCAGTACGGGTTTCGCCGTGGAAGGGGCACCACTCACGCCATCGCGGTGGCCACGGAGGCCCTCGCCATCCACCACGCCTCCGGCTACAGGTGTAACCTGGTCCTCCGAGATGTCAGCAAGGCGTTCGACAAGGTGTGGCACCTTGGACTCAAGTACAAGCTGCTTCACCTTGGGCTCCCGGGCCCGGTCGAGCGTTTACTCTGCGACTTTCTGGAGGATCGAACGGCCAGAATGAAGGTCGGCACCCAGGTTGGCCCCCCCTTCCCACTGGAGACAGGAGTACCGCAGGGTAGTGTTCTCTCCCCAACCCTGTATGTCCTGTACACCAGTGACTGCCCGTCGTCGGTGGCGGGCATGAATGTCCTGTACGCCGACGATGTGTCCCAGGTCGATCTCCATCCGGGACGATCCAGCGCCATGCTCAACGCCCGCACTGAGAGAGAGGTAGCCAGGATCAGCGCCTTCGAGGAGGAGTGGAGGATCAAGACCAACCTCGCCAAGTTCAGCATCATCCCGATGGCGACCCAGAACCCCCCACCGCTAATGGTGGACGGTAGAGTGGTGGACTTCCAGGCCAGCGGCACCGTCCTCGGCCTGCAAGTATCATCGCGAGGGTACGTGTCGCACGTGACGTCACGAGTACAGCGCGCAAAGTCCGCCCTGTTCACCCTCTACCGGTTCCGGGACCTCGACGCTGGGCTGAAGCTCCACCTCGTCAAGGCGCTGGTCCTCCCTGTCCTCACCTACCCCCCGATACCGCTGCACGCCCTGAGCAGGACAGCAGTCAGTAAGCTGCAACGGGTACAGAACGCTGCTCTCAGGTTCGTGGTGAACCACAGGTGGGACGACTTCGTGACAATGGAGTCGCTACACGAGTCCGTCGACCTCCCAGCCATCAATGTCCGCCTGCATCACATGGCCTCACAAGTGTGGCTCCGTATGCAGGAGGAAGACTGGGAGCAGTTTCTGGTCCTGCAGGAACTCAGCGACGCGGCCCCGGATCGTTCCCACGGGTGGTTCCCCAGGAGCCTGAGGGCCTTGCGTGATGACCCCGATCCCGCCCCACGTTACTCTTAGCTCTGCTTTATGTCCTCACGTTTTTCGTTTTTCTTTTTCTCGTCAAAAAAAAAAAAAAAAAAAAAAAAAAAAAAACGTTGAGTTAATTATGTATCCCATGTCAGACCCACTTATTCATTATCTATTGTTTACTCAGTTTTTTGTTTTGTTTTAACGCATATTTGTTTTCTTCTCTGTGTCTTGTCTTATTTCAAATTTTTATATGTATATACTCATGTCTTTTAACTTACCTGTTCACTTCATCCTATAATTATTATGTGTTTATATCCTTTGTGTTTATGTTACTTAAAAAATATTTGGAGTGAATTTTTCTTTCTTTTTTTGTGTGTGTGAATGTTTCGTGAATGTTTTAACTAAAATCAGCAAGCCGGACCGCCCGGCCACTTTATTCTATTTCTGTATTTCTGTATTTCTGTACTTGGTATTCTTGTCTCCCCCCCCCTCTTTGTAACTTCTCCCACCTTTTCTCTCAATAATCTTGAAACTTGAGTCGGCCTCACTCCAGTTTGACCCGTGTCGGAAGGCACAACCTTTGCTCCCTAAGCTGTATTTGAGACGGCATGGTTGCCAGGGGGTTAATTGTGGTATGGTGCGTGGAACGAGTACAAGGTTATATGTAAGGTAAATTAAGCGTGTGTTTCGTTATCTCTCTAGCCAACAGTAGGTCATTTGTGATGTGTTTTGTGCTCCGCAGAGAAGGGGGGTTTTGTGGATGAGTTGCTGTTGGGAGAATGGTAGTCGGAGATAGATTTCTAGGTGTGTGATTTCAGCTGATAGCATTATTAGTTAATGTTTCTTTACACTGGTTTACAGTGTTTTAATCTGAGCTTCACAGCCAGATTTTCTCCTTTCATTTTTGTTGTGAAAGGCAGGTAGCTACATTTATTGTTTGTGTGTCAGCCAGATATAATTTTTGCCGTGTGTTTATTTTCTTTCGTATTTCTAGTTTTATTTTGTATTAGTGAGTTTACTTTGTAGTAAACTTACTATCGTGTGAGCGTGTACATCCATATTAGTTTTTTTTTATATCCATACGGCGTTTTATGGTCAAAAATCAAGATAACTAAGTTTAAGTAATAAAGTGTTAACGTATATTCTGTTTATAGAGTTTTATTTCTCTTATTTACTATTGTGTTTAGTTCTTTTATTTGTGTATTGTATTTATTGCTTAAATTAATTACTTCATTAGTTTACTGAATTTTATTTTATTTTTAATTTTTCTGGAAATAGACTCCTTTCGAACCTGGTTTTCAATATTTTACTAAACTTTCATTAACTGTGTTGACTGAAAGGGGGAGATCGTGACAACACACACACACACACACACACACACACACACACACACACACACACACACAGACACAGACACAGACACACACACAGACACACACACACACCACAACTAAGTGTTATATCATGACATTCCTTCACAGAAAACGCATTTACGTGATTGAAAACAGAAAATAAGATTGAAAACACACGAGTGCAAACATTTCACAGGTGTTTTAAACCTTCTTCTTCCAGGCGTACAAGTAATCCTTTATTAAGACACTAATAATTCTTGAGTTTTTCATCTCTATTTATGAATAATTTATTTCTTTGTGTATTCATGGCTTGTTTAAATGTTTCTCTCTCTCTCTCTCTCTCTCTCTCTCTCTCTCTCTCTCTCTCTCTCTCTCTCTCTCTCTCTCTCTCTCTCTCTCTCTCTCTCTCTCTCTCTCTCTCTCTCTCTCTCTAACATCAATTCATTCATTACTTGTACGGTAAGCAGTTTTTTCTATATATTTCGAATGTTTTCTTAATCTAGGATTGATATAACTTTTCATGTTTTTTTCTAATATTTTTTATTGTTTTTCTTAATCCAGGTCTGATGTTATATAATCTATTTTTACTTGTTATAATCTTTTCTTAATCCCATGTCTATAGTAATATATATTTTTATTTGTTCAATTTAAATTATGTTCAATCAATGTCTGCTACTATATATATTCCATCATATTGCCCTTAATTCTTGTTTTCATTAATTTTATTTACACGTTAATCTTACCGAGTCACTTCCACTACAGCTGTACGATTATTCATGACACCAGGTCCCGTAATGGATGTAGATAGATATTATAGTTTTAAGGCGCCGCAACTGCAGGGTTATTGACGCCTGCTTACATAAGAGACAGTAAAAGCAATATTAAAAAACAAATTTTAAGTTATAATCAAAATATATAAAAACACAAAATATATAAAAGAACAGATAGATAGATATTATAGTTTTAAGGCGCCGCAACTGCGGGGTTATTGACGCCAGCTTACATAAGATACAGTAAAAGTAATATTAAAAAACAAATTTTAAGATAGAATAAAAATATTTAAAATAAAAAAAATAAAAGAACAATAGTACATTAAAAGCAATAATAAGTGAATATCAAAAACATCATAACTTGTTGAGAAGGCCAGCCCTAGCCCTCTCAATAAAGGTGTGGACTTCATGTCCCGGAGAGAAACACCTCTCTCCCAATGCCAGAAAATAGATCTGTAAAAAATTATTTGCCTCCATTAATGCTAGAGGGTAAATTAATAGAACGTGCTGCCTATACAAAAAATTTTGTGTATATATTGATGAATATTTAAACTGGAACCATCATATTAAAGAGGTATGTTTGAAGCTATACAGATGTTGTGGTGTGCTGTACAGAGTAAGGAATCATCTTACAACTGATGCAATGATAAGTATTTATCATACATTATGTTACCCTTCTATAAATTATTGTATATCTGTATGGGCATGTACTTGGCCATCTTTCCTAGACAAACTAATAGTGGTACAAAAGAAAATTTTATGTTGTATTTTTTTCATAGGAAAATTTGACTCCACAGCCAACATATTCTCTAACCATAATCTGTTAAATGTAAAATCTATTCATAAATATTTTTTATTATTATCAATATTTAGAAACCTTAAATATTCTGCAACTCAACTTTTTGAATTCATAGACAGGCAACACATCACGAGAAGTAATGACAGTAATCTTAAGTGTCCACCATTTAACACAACACTCTTTAAAAATAGTATTGTGTGTAATGGTCGTCATACATGGAACACACTACCAACAGACATCAAAAAGTGTATTGCTACTGACAATTTATTTATGTTTAAGAAAAAATTTCAACCACATATGCTAGCTAGCCAGACTTCTTAAGCCCTCAATTAATAAACCTTGATTTTGTAAATATCTTAGTTATTATTGTTGTTATTATGTTAAGTATTATTACTAGGTAACAATAACTGATCAATGTAAAAATAACTGTTATTAAGGGTTGCCTGTAATACATATTGTATCATATCTATATATATATATAATATATATATATATATATATATATATATATATATAATATATATATATATATATATATATATATATATATATATATATATATATATAAAATCCGTCTGTCAGGGAGCTGACGCTCGACAGACTGTGCCTCAACACTACATAATATCAATCTCAGTTTATATTGTAATATTTGATGCAATAAATTTACTTACTTACTTACTTACTTACTTACTTACTTACTTACTTAGGGAGAGACGGTAGGCACCGTCCGCCCCCCGACACCGGGACAAAAATTGCTCACGTAAGTCCCCAAGACTAGACACTCGACCAGCAAGTGACGCACAGTTTAGGGGACCAAGCAATCATCACAGTAAGGAGGGTGACCCCTCCATGAGGAATCAATGTGTATATAAAGTGTGACCAATACGCAGTCGTGCCAAGGCAGTCTCCCATCTCCGGGAGAGACCGCAGTAGCTCCAATCCTCGATACTTTGGCGGATGGTGCGTAGTTTATTTTGACCTATATCATTCCATCGCTCCTGCCAGCTGGTGTGAACTGATCTATGGATTGCCGAGCGTAGGCCTGTAGCTGGCACTGCAAAATGTGATAGAGCTGGTCTTCTAGCTGTAGCTTTTGCCAAGGCATCAGCTTCCTCATTACCGGCAACACCCACATGTGCCGGAACCCAACAAAAGCTGACGGTCCGGCCTCGCCTCTTGATCAGATAGAGCCATTCCAGGATGGTATTGACTAGCGGATGGGGAGAGTTAAAATTACATAGTGATTGAAGAGCACTACAAGAATCACTAAAAATTGTAAAAGAGACATCCGGAAGGGTAAAAATAACCGTGAGAGCATATAAAATAGCACTTATTTCAGCCGTAAAAACAAATTAAACACTTGGAAGGCTGACGCCTCTAAATAATGGGAATACGACACCGTATCCAAATCCTTCGTCTGATTTGGAACCATCAGTAAAGACAGGGACATAACCCTGATGTGTGCAATAGTGGTCTAAAAACTGGGCACGCTCAGCCTGACGAGGTAAAGAGCCTTTTGAGAGCGGAAGGCTTTTGCAGAAGGACACTTCTGGGAGTAGCCATGTACCGACTTTCGTAGGTCTAAGCTGGCAGATCCGTAAAGCAGGGAAGGATAGCGTCTCCATAATAACTTTTAATCGGAAACCAAGGGGCTTTGGTAAGCCTCTTCGCTCAAGGTAAATTGGCGATCCTGAATCACAAGACACAGCACGGCAAGCTCAGGGAGGCGATGGAGGCGATACCAACATCTTAACATGAGGAACTGGCGTTGAAGATCTAATGGAACGACACCAACATCCACCAATAGACTTGGGATGGGAGATGACCTGAATGCCCCGGTTGCCAGACAGACACCAGCATGATGTACATAATCTAACATCCGCAGTCGAGCGGGTGTGGCAGAGGAATACACTTCACTTCCATATTCAAGCTTCGAAAGGATAAGTGAGCGATGGAGATATAGGAGTGTAGCGCAATCAGCTCCCCAGCTGGTGTGCGAGAGGACTTTCAGTAGATCCATGGTTCGAAGACATTCAGTCTTGAGAGAACGAAGGTGAGGTACCCAAGTCAGTCTATTGTCAAAAATTTGTCTTAAAAACCGGACCTCTTCCCTACGTGGTATTCTCTTCCCGTAAAGATAAAAGTCTGGGTCGGGATGAATCCCACGGGTTCTGCAAAAATGAACCGCTACAGTCTTCACTGGAGAAAACCGGAAGCCATGATTCGTCGTCCATTCATAAACTTTGTCAATAGCAAGTTGAAGTCTTCTCTCTGCATCCAAGCCCGTCAGGGTGGCAAGGTTGGTAGAGACGTGAGCTCGCAATGTGCAGCGTCCCTGTGCATTCGGTCAGCGGTTCGAGTCCGCCTAGTTCGTGCTGACGTGGCGGCGCTTTGTATAGTCAATAACCTTGTAGTTGGTACTTGCAAAGTGTCTAGATAGGATGAAAATCTTATCTTATCTTATCTCTGCATCCGACATCCTGGAAGCAGCAAAAGAGATTGATAAATCATCCACGTATAATGTACTAACAATCCCCTCTGGCAGTACATCAACAATACCATTGATGGCCACAGCGAACAGAGCTACACTCAAGACGCTGCCTTGGGGGATGCCAACTGGGAGCAGGTGTTCAGAAGACATTATTTTGCCAACTCGGAATCGAAGAACCCGGTTTCTTAGGAAACTCTGGAGGAATACAGGCAAACGACCTCTTAGACCAATCTCATAAAGAGACTGCAATATACCGTGTCTCCAGTCTGTGTCATAAGCCTTCTCAAGGTCGAAAAATATGGTCACATGGTGTTGTCGACAGGCAAATACCCCGCATATGGATGACTAAGGAAATAAGTGCTTCCGTAATGGAGTAATGCTTACGGAATCCACACTGAGAACGGGAGAAAAAGTTTTCCCGTTCCAAAAACCATATAAGTCGACTATTTACCATTTTGTCGAACAGCTTACACACACGTGAAGTTAGGGATATGGGGCGGAAATTCGTCAGTAGTGAGTGGTCCTTCCCAGACTTAGGGATCGGGATCACCACCGCCACACCCCAGCTACTTGGGAATGTTCCTTCAATCCATATTCTATTATAGATGCTCAACAAGAAGTCTAGAGCCTCATCTCTTAGATGACAGAGCATCGCATATGGTATATCATCTTGGCTCGGGGTAGTGTCTGCGCAAAACTTCATGGCTTCACAAAGCTCACGAGGTGTATAAAGACATTGTAAGATTCCCCGCCGCTAGACGAAAAATCTATGCCTCTCTGTTCCTGTCGCAGTCTCTCCCTAGCACTTGGAGACGCAAGGTCTGTCTGCGCCACTGATACAAAATGGGAAGCAAATTCCTCTGCTACAGTCAAGGGATCTGCCATAGGGTCTCCATTAATCGATAGAACTGGAGAGGGGAGGGTGGGATAAACTTCCCCTTCATTTTTCTCACTCTTTGCCAAACCTTGGACACCGGGTAGATGCACAGATCGAACTTATATAAGCCCTCCAAGAGGAGTGACGAGCCTCCTTCATTACCCGACGGTATCGAGCTCTTGACCTGTGGAAGGTATTTTTTAGTTTTTCTGAAGTTGGCCGCGATATGTATTGCACCTCAGCACGGCGGGAGTGACTCCTCGCTGCCGTACAGTCCTGGGCAGAGATGCTCGAAAGAGTTACGGGCCCGTAAGTATTACCCTAAGGGACTTTTACCTCGTAGCACCTCAAAGGGAGATGCTCAAACCGTTTTTCACTCGCTACGGGACCGCGAGGCTAAGGGTGGTCGGCTAGAGCTAGAGAAGAAGCGGCTAGAGATCAACAAACAATAAATTACAAGTTGTATCACTATACTTTATGTTTATTGTGTATTATAGAGCCATTTCATGCTTGCCTATTTGAAATGTGATGTGTGTATTACTTCATTGACTCCATATATATCATATTTAACATGCAATACCTATAGTACTTGTAATAAATTCATATCAGGGCAAACCTATATATTAAATATATATATCGGTCGACTTCTTGAATCAAAACGTATAGTTCATCATACAAGTTTGGCCGCTATAATGATCCGGTGGTGGTGGTGGTGGTATCAAATGTCTGACGTACTAGTACACACGCACGTACACACACAAGCAAGGATATTATAAAGTTATACTATCCTTGCTGACACGGGGTCCTTGGTCTGTTTTGGGCCCATTACTATTTTTGATTTACATCAACGACTTGGATAGTGGGATTAGCAGTGATATCAGCAAGTTTGCTGATGATACTAAGTTAGGTAGGATTATTGGATCACAGTCTGACGTAAACATATTGCAGGGAGACTTAGATAAACTTAACGAGTGGGCAGTCAGATGGCAGATGGAATTTAATATTGATAAATGTAGCGTTATGAATGTTGGTAGAAAAAACCCTGGTAATAGATACACCATAAGCAATGTATCGCTGAAAAGATCAGAAGGTGAAAAAGATCTTGGAGTGAGGGTGAGCCCA
This sequence comes from Chionoecetes opilio, assembly GCA_016584305.1. Classification (NCBI taxonomy): domain Eukaryota; kingdom Metazoa; phylum Arthropoda; class Malacostraca; order Decapoda; family Majidae; genus Chionoecetes; species Chionoecetes opilio. The sequence continues at coordinate 21,932 of JACEEZ010001837.1, forward strand.
GACCTCCGACCTAGGAAACAATGTATTGAGGCCAGAAATAGAGCTAATAGAGTATTAGGATTCATTACCAGAAGTGTTAAAAGTAGAAGTGCGGAAGTTATTCTAAAGCTTTATCTGGCTCTAGTCAGGCCTCACCTAGACTATGCAGTTCAGTTTTGGTCTCCATATTACAGGATGGATATAGTGTTGTTAGAAAAAGTGCAGAGAAGGATGACCAAAATGATACAAGGGATGCGTAACTTTAGTTATGAGAGGAGATTGAAGTTATTAAAATTACACTCACTCGAGAGACGCAGAGTAAGGGGCGATCTGATAGAAGTTTTTAAGTGGATAAAGGGATTTAATAAAGGAGAGGTAGGAAAAGTTCTTACGGCTTTTAACCAGGGTAGAACAAGAAGTAACGGATTCAAGCTGGAAAAGCGTAGATTTAGAAAGGAAATAGGGAAAAACTGGTTCACAAATAGGGTGGTGAATGAGTGGAATGGTCTCAGTAGACAGGTAGTTAGTGCGGAGTCATTAGGGAGCTTTAAAGGGGAGCTGGATAAGTTCATGGATGGGGATGAAAGGTGGATGTAGGTAGTGTTAGGTGACAGGAACTACCACGTGTAGGCCTCGCGGCCTCTTGTAGCTTCCTTATTTTCTTATGTTCTTATGTTCTTATGTGTCTTGTCTGACCTAAAGAACGAACGCGCAGTTCTTGTCCACTATAACAGAGTACCGCCAGGGCCACGGATACGGCATACGTACGGCGCGGGCCAGCAGTGGTCTAGATACTAATTTTGGGCACGCGAGACTCGAACCTATGATCAGCGCATCAAGGTATACCCTGGGTACGTCTCTGTAGTAATCAGCGGGAGAATATTACGCTGAAAGGCTAATGTGGCAGCTATGTATTATCGTAACATTCTGGCGATAGTGAGCTAAAATTGGCCCTATTTCGGAAATCAGCCGATCTTAGCTCAACACCGGCAAACATAGTTTTTAGGTTTATGTTAAGTTATGTTTAGGTCTGGTTTAGGTTAGGTAAGGTTTATGATAGGTTTGTGTTAAGTTTTGTTGAGTTATTTAGGTTAAATAAGCGTCCGCGGGACGATTTCCGAAAGAGGCCGATTTTAGCACAACAGCGGCATTTGAAGTCTCTTTAAATTTATTTATCGGGCTCCCTGACAGCTGAGAGCATGATGACTGGCTAGATAAAGCCGCGTCATGCGAGGCGCTGCTCTGTGATTGGTCAGCAGAATTTTCCCACACATATCCCTAGAATATCCCTATATTCCCCACCCAGAGGCCACCGATAACCGTACGGGAGTGACGGCTCGGTACGAGCATCTCCCTCAGCCCACCCTCGTAAGGTTATTGTAGCCATACACTCGTAAGTTGTCCCTTACGAGGGATTTTCGAGCATCCCTGCCCTGATTCCACCACGGAACAGGCCGGCGGGGGAAAGAGCCAGAAGTGCGGGGCATGCTCAGCGAGGCTGCAAAATGTATTCGAGACACAAAGTAATCAACGGCCTCACAGTAATCATCTATTGTTTGAAAGTTATCGATATGTTGTTCAAAAACACTAGCCTTTTAAAAGCCCTCCCAGTTTGCACGAGAGAGGAACCATTTTGGGAGACATCTGGAAGAGGGGGGTGATGACACTGCTCTTAGGAGTATGGGATAATGGTCACTCCCTCGAAGAGAATCGGCCACCTCCCATGAGAAGTCGAGGGCGACCTGTGGACTGCAGAGTGATAGGTCAATAGCAGTCAATGTTCCCGTCTGCGAATGGAAATGTGTAGGCTCTCCTGTGTTTAATATATTCAGGTTGTTGCCATCGATAAAAGTTACGAGAGAATCACCGCGACGATTCCTGGTGGAATCTCCCCACAGAAAATGCCGTCCATTCACGTCTCCGAGGAGAAAAACTGGACGGGGAAGCTTGCGGATAAGATCCTCAAGATCTTGGAGAGGTATGTCGTCATTTGGAGGTAGATATATTAAGCAGACAGTGTAGGTCTTGTGCAGATGGATACGACCTGCTACAGCCTGCAAGGGTGATTGCAGCGGGATGACAGAGAAGGGGACATCCCGACGATGGTAAAGGCCACAACCACCACTAAAGCCACCACCTGCTGGAGGTGGTGTGTGTACAGGGATAAAATCCTGTCGGGCAGACACACCTTCCCTGCCCTACCATTGTCTCTTGTAAACAGATAACAACTGGATCCAACTCTTTGATGAGAAGGACCAGTTCTTCCCAGTTTGCACGTAATCCACAAATATTCCATTGGAGGATTGAAGACATTATTTTTTGTGTGATTATGCTACAGTAGAAGCCTTACGGCTTGTAGACGCTACGGTATTTGAAAGTCCAGCATCTTTTTTCATTATTGTATAGAAGATGGTAAACTAGTTTTCTTTACTTTTCCAGATGTTGATTGGCGTTTGTGTATATCGCAATTTGGTGCTGTAATTGGGATCCTCACACGAGGTAATGGATGTGTTTTTAGTAATATTCAACAGTGTTATTCATGAGGCAGCGAGTATAAAGATCACAGTGTATTAGAATATGTGGTGATAGTCGCTTTTGCTTAAAATATGCATCATGAATGAAAGCCTTGCATTTTGTAGTGGCCGAAATACCTTTGTGACTAGCTGTGTCAGTGCGAGAGAGAGAGAGAGAGAGAGAGAGAGAGAGAGGAGAGAGAGAGAGAGAGAGAGAGAGAGAGAGAGAGAGAGAGAGAGGGAGAGAGAGAGAGAGTGTGAGATACACAAACACAGGTAAAGAGACAGACAGACACAGACATACAGGCAGGTAAAGAATCAGACATAAACGGACAGGCCAGAGAAAAACAGACAGACAGCCAGACAAAGAGACACACAGACACAGACAAACAAACAGGTTATGAAACGGATAGATACTTTTTTTCTTCTTTTTTTTTTACATCACAAAGAACAGGCCAAGGGCACAACAAAAATGGGTAACACAAAGCCCGCTTAGTTGCCAGTCCCTAAAAAGAAGACAGTAAGAGAATAAAATTAAAAAGAGGGGTGAGCCAATTTAGTTCGGGAGGTGTCTTGTTACTCCTCTTTTGAAAAGATTTAAATCATAGGAAAGTGGAAAAATAGAAACAGGAAGAGAGTTCCAGAGTTTACCAGTGAAAAGGATGAAAGAGTACAGATACAGATTAACTCTTGCATTAGGAAGATGGACAGAATAGGGATGAGAATGAGTAGAAAGTCTTGTGCAGCGAGGCCGCGGGAGGGGGGGAGGCATGCAGTTAGCAAGTTCAGAAGAGCAGTGAGCATGAAAATAACGGTAGAAGAGAGCAAGAGAAGCAACATTGCGGCGGTGATTTAAAAATTGAAGACAGTCAGTCAGAGGAGAGGAGTTGATGAGACGAAAAGCTTTTGACTCAACCCTGTTTAGGAGAGCTGTATGAGTGGATCCTCCGCAAACATGTGAGACATACTCCATACATGGGCGGATAAGGCCCCTGTAGACAGCAAGCAATTGGGAGGGAGAAAAAAAAGAAAGCAGACGCCACAGGACACCTAACTTCTTAGAAGCTGTTTTAGCAAGAGATGAGATGTGAGATTTCCAGTTCAGATTTTTAGTAAAGGATAGTCCTAGAATATTCATTGTAGAAGAAGGAGACAGTTGAGTGTCATTGAAGAAGACGGGATAGTTATCTGGTAGGTTTTGTCGAGTAGATAGGTGAAGAAATTGGGTTTTTGAGGCATTGAACAAAACAAGGTTTGCTTTGCCCCAATCAGAAATTGTAGAAAGATCAGAAGTTAGGCGCTCGGTGGCATCTCTCCGTGAATCACTTAGTTCCTGTTGAGTTGGACGTCTAATAAACGACGTTGAAAAATGCAGGGTAGAATCATCAGCGTAAGAGTAGATAGGGCTTTGAGTTTGACTTAGAAGATCATTAATGAATAATAGAAAGAGAGTGGGTGATAGAACAGAACCCTGGGGAACACCACTATTGATAGATTTAGGAGAAGAACAATGTCCATCTACAGTAGCTGCAATAGAACGGTTTGAAAGGAAACTTAAGATGAAGTTACAGAGAGAATGATAGAAACCGAATGAGGGTAGTTTGGAAATTAAAGATTTGTGCCAGACTCTATCAAAAGCTTTTGATATGTCCAGGGCAACAGCAAAAGTTTCACCGAAACCCCTAAAGGAGGATGACCAAGATTCAGTTAGGAAAGCTAGAAGATCGCCAGTAGATCGCCCTTTACGGAAACCGTACTGACGATCAGATAGAAGATTGTGAGCAGATAGATGCTTAAGAATCTTCTTATTAAATATAGATTCAAAAACTTTAGAAAGGCAGGAAGTCAAAGCTATAGGACGGTAGTTTGAAGGATTAGAACGGGCACCCTTCTTAGGAACAGGTTGGATGTGAGCAAACTTCCAGCAAGAAGGAAAGGTGGAAGTAGATAGACAAAGACGGAAAAGTTTGACCAGGCAAGGTGCAAGCACAGAAGCACAGTTTTTGAGAACAATAGGAGGGACTCCGTCAGGACTGTAAGCCTTCCGAGGATCTAGGCCAGAAAGGGCAAAGAAAACATCATTACGAAGGATCTTAATGACAGGCATAATATAGTCAGAGGGTGGAGGAGAAGGAGGAACAAGCCCTTCATCAACCAGAGTTGAATTTTTAGCAAAGGTTTGAGCGAAAAGTTCAGCTTTAAAAGTAGATGAGACAGCTGTGGAGTCATCTGGGTGAAGCATAGGAGGGAAAGATGCAGAAGAAAAATTGTTAGAGATGTTATTAGCTAGATGCCAGAAGTCACGAGAGGAATTTGATTCAGAAAGATTTTGACATTTTCTATGAATGAAAGAGTTTTTGGTAAGTTGAATGAAAGAGTTTTTGGTAAGTTGAATGAAAGAGTTTTTGGTAAGTTGAAGTAAAGATTTGGCACGATTACGGGCAGAAATATAAAGTAGATACACAGACGAACAAACAGACAGGTAGAGAAACAGATAGATAGAGGGACAAAACAGACAGATGTAAAGAAAATGGATGGACTTTTCCTCTCCGACTCATTGTTTCTTCCTTCCCTTCCTCTTCCCGCCTTCTTTCCAGCCCTGCTCCCTTTATCACTTTTCCCTCCCTCTCTCTCTGCCTCTCCCTTTCCCACTCCCGATAAAAATCATTCTTTCCTCTGATAATTAAGCTTCATTTTTAGGTCTGTAACTTGGCGGGCGGGTTTTCGCACATCCAACCTTTTTGTTTTTGGTGACTCATTACGGAGGAGAAAAAGTGAGAAATAACTTATTTGCACGCAAGAGAGAGAGAGAGAGAGAGAGAGAGAGAGAGAGAGAGAGTGTTTGCGATAAAGGCAGCAAATAATATTGCAGTAATAACAGCTAAACTACACTGCTACAAAAACAAAAGATTGTAGAAAAAATATAAATAGTAATAACTTTAACAATAAATGCAATAAAAACCAAAAAAAAGGAAAAGTAACAGCAAAAATACAAACAATATATACAGCAGCAACAATATATAATAATATAGGCTCTAACACGAACGCATACAACAAAACAACAATACAGGAAAAATAATCACTGATAAAAACAGCATTAGCATAAAAAATACAAACAATTAACTAGTTTTGCAGCTCATCCTTAATTCAGTATACTGGGCGATAATTATGTATCCTGATTAACCATTATTATCCCACCATGCCGAGAATGACCACCAGTGACACATACAGATTACAGAGTCTCTCTCTCTCTCTCTCTCTCTCTCTCTCTCTCTCTCTCTCTCTCTCTCTCTCTCTCTCTCTCTCTCTCTCTCTCTCTCTCTCTCTCTCTCTCTCTCTCTCTCTTTCCTCTATACTAAAATTTAAAGATTCCCATCACAAGCATTAAAAATCACAGAGTTCACCTCTCAAGTTCAGTACTTCAAATGGTTTAGGATTCCACTCATTATATCTAAAATTTCTCTCAAGATCAACAAGAACAATAACAACAAGAGCGCACAAGAGTTTCCTCGCAAAATGTAGCGCTAACATCTCCGTTAGGCTGCGGGAAAACATGAAGATCGCCTGAAAGCTAAACGAAGTCATCCAGGTCTGGGAGGCTAAGGCGGGGTTCACACTACACGTGTTTTGCTGTCCGCGTCTACGTGGGCGTGGCGATCAGTGACGTCACAGTGACGTCACACCGTCACTCCCGCAGTCCCGGACACAGAATTGGGAGCTCCGAATAATGTGAGGCTGGGACGCGCGTCTCTCAAGGTCAGTGACATCATCACTGCTCCAGCAGGTGGTCGCGCAGAGCCTGGACCGCTATTACCAAAGAGATCATAGTTAAGAACGTTTATAATAGCTGGAGAAAATGGCCAATTTTAGTCACAACTGGCTGGCGGATATCATAAATTGTGGGGGGACTATCACAAACCGCGCGGGAGGCTAATGCGGGCTTCAGACTCCACGTATTTGCTACGTGCGTCTTGTCAACGTGACGTCATCGTGACGTCACCGCGACGTCACTTCTTGCTTGTGTGACCTTGAAAGACGTGCGTCTGGAGGCAAAAGAATTGGAGACTCCGAATCTTTTGGCGGGCTGCGTGAGCGGTGGTGCCACAATTTATAGAACATTATACGTAACTAAGTTTTGCAATATCAAAATATTGCGGTTTCCAAGGTCTGATTTAAAATATATTTATTATCAGTGATTCTGGAAGACAATATTAGTAATGGAAGACATACATGATGTGAAAATATTGTGTCCCGGCGGAACAGCAGCATGGCTGCTTGAATATAAGCTTGACCATCACCACTACCTCTGTGTATTTTCCATGCGTTATTTCTCGTGTTCTCTAGTTCTAACCCTCTCACGTGCCCCTCTAGTAGCTACTATATACCATCCTTCCTACAGCATCACGCTACGCCACCAACAGGCCGTGCAATAGGTAGTAATTATTAGTGACTTGAAAAATTCTGTCACGACTGCGATATGTGGCAACACCTGTGGACCCCGCTATACAGAATCCACAATTATAACCTTTGCAATAGCGCTGTTGTCAGGGATTATAGCGCTATATAGGTAGGGCAGGGAGTGAAGGGGGATATAGTGAAGAGTAATAGGTGTGTCATGGGGTACAAAAGGGAGGAAGTAAGGAAAGCAAGCCGGTTTTATACTGCAATTTTTTCTGATCGAGCGAGCGGGCGGGAGTGACCAGTGAGACGAGGTAACGTCATCGTGACGTCATGGTGACGTCACGATAACAAGACGCACGTAGCAAATACGTGAAGTGTGAACCGGGCCTAAGAGTGGGTTCATCGAGTTCTAGCGCGACTATGATAACGGCCCCGCGACTATGATAAACTTTCCAGCTGTCAACAGGGCCGAAACACAATAACAGCCTCAGTGAAGGAATATTCGCCCACATAGGGATGTGCTGAGTGAGCTCAGTGATGCACAGCTGATTAGGAAATACCGAGTAGACCGTGTGAGGGCTAAGAGTGGGTTCACCGAGTTGTAGCGCGACTATGATAACGGCCCCGCGACTATGATAAACTTTCCAGCTGTCAGCAGGGCCGAGACACAATAACAGCCTCAATGAAGGAATAGTCGCCCACATAGGGATGTGTTGAGTGAGCTGAGTGATGCACAGCTGATTAGGAAATACCGAGTAAACCGTGTGAGGGCATATTGTTCCTCACCAACTTTGTACAAACAGCTTTTAGATCGAAAACATCGCCATCTGGCAACTCTGTCCCGTGTTTACACAGATACTGTTCAGCGGTACATCTACTGTATATGCCTTATTTTCGGGAATGAATTACTACATTACTCGCTGTGTCACTGCCCTAAACATGTTATAAACATAAGGGAAGAAATATCAATCCATAAAACGTGGTCAAAGGATGAATTTACTGATTATATAACCATTTTAAAGAAACAACGACGCTATATTTAGCAGACGCCTAGGATAGAAAATTGTGCTAGATTCCAAACTTATGATAAACTAGCCGCAAAGCCGCCCTCCGGGCGGCCTTTTTGGCTAGCTCCTGCGGAGGGCTATTGTTGGGCCTTCGGCCCACCACCTGTGCTTTGGTGGGCCGTTCGGCCCACCAAACACCCTCTCTCCAGATAGCCCCTTCTAGCTTTCCTGAAATCATGGATGTAGAAATGTATGTATTAACGCCAACCCATTCACATCACCCCCAACCCATTCACTCACCCATTACCCATCACCCCCCACCCATTCACTCACCCATTAGGGCTATTGGTGGGCCTTCGGCCCACCACCTGTGTTTGGTGGGCCATTCGGCCCACCAAACACACTCTCTCCAGATAGCCCCTTCTAGCTTTCCTGAAATCATGGATGTAGAAATGTATGTATTCCCCCCACCCATTCACTCATCCATTACCCATCACCCCCCACCCATTCACTCACCCATTACCCATCACCACACACCCATTCACTCACCCATTACCCATCACCCCCCACCTATTCCCTCACCCATCACCCAGCACCCCCAACCCCCACCCATTCACTCACCCATCACCCCACACCCATTACCCATCACCCCACCCATTCACTCACCCATTACCCTACATCAAGGTTTCCTCAATTCTCGCAACCCACATTTTTTGTTCACAATTCTCGCTAATAGGCTGCTAAAAAAAAAAAAAAAAAGTGATCGGATTATCTCATAAGGGGGCTTAAAACCTTCCCCTGGTCGAGCTGGTTCCAAAACTGTGACATATGATGGGATTCCGCCACGGGGGGCGGCACCTATCGCGGGACAGACGACAGACAGACAGACAGCACACACTTTCGCTTATATTATTATAGATGGCGTATGATAAAAATTTATGATATTCAAGAGTAATGATACATTTCTGTCATAGCTATGATTAAGTTTTGGTAATACCGGTCCTGGTTCACACTACACAGGCAGGGAGTGACGTCACTGTGACGTACTGTGAGTCACTGATGACAAGACGCACGTAGACTACGGACAGCAAAAACGTGAAGTGTGAAGCGGGCCTAAGGAGGTCCCGTCATCCTACAATATAACTGAAATAGCAACGTCCCACAAGCACGTTTTCATGTTGTCATCCTCCAGTATAGCGTTTGTGTTGTGTGTGTGTATCCTGAATGGCAATGTGTCTTGTGCTGCAACGCTCCATACTTAAGAGCTGTAAAAAATACTGCACATATACAACTCAGCTTACAGTATAATTACATATTATGTACGGTCACAATAATGATCCCATTACGATAGGATAATAATGAGGATTTATAAGTCGCGGTGGAAGGGTTGCCAAGTTATCGCTTACTTAAAGAAACTCAATGGATATGTTGACAATGCTTCATATTACAGTCGATTGTTTATGAATAGTGGACATTATTCCCCCCCCCCTCCCCCAGCCACCTACTAAGGTAACCCGAAACCTTGAACAGTGAAGTCAACTGAAGAGAAACTGAACAAAGTTTATTCTACCCGCCTTTCACTATGGGTACAGAGCTACTACTCTACATATTAAATTATATAAGCAAACTAGGTATTGGCTTTCCATCACAGGTTGAGGACTTTTTATCCATGACATCACAACCTACTACCAACAGGGAACTACATTACCATTCTTATTAAAGGTTCAAAGGGAATATTATAAACAGTTTGGCCTCAGGTTTGTGACATGAAGATTTTGTTTTAATATGTTGGAGATCTTAAGTTGTACAGCTCCTGCAAGGGAACAGCCGAACAACAATAACACAAGATAGAGGACAGCAGTGCTCACAAAATCAGTGTTATGACTGCAGCATGTTTATGACAGAAAAGAAAGATATTGAAACAGAAAGCTGATCCGCGGTACTGTATGTTGTAACAGCAGTATGTACTAGTAAAAGAGGACAGCATTATTACTGCAGAATTTTAAGCGGCAGGAAATAAGATGAAACGGCTGTAAATAAATCAGCAACAGAGAGGGTTTCATGAAGACAGCTGCATGTTTAGGAGGATAAAACAGGCATTGAAAAAATGGCAAAGATATCGGCATCATAGAAAAGTTGTGATGGCAGGACGTACTCAAGACAACACTATCGCAAAAACAGGTTTAGAGGGAGATAATAGATATTGTAATAGCAGGAAGTAAAATCAGTAGCACAAAGATAGTTATGGCTCGTGATGGCTGGCAGTTTGAAGTGAGTTTTGTCATTGGTGATAACGAGAGATTTGTGATGCAATAGATGAAATTGTGATACATTACGAAGAGAAGAAAAAAGTCTCATGTCTCATTGTCCCGGTAGTCAATGCCACGCTTTTCCTTTCGTTTTCAAATGATTGACATTCATTACAATATGTTCTCAAAGTCGTTACCAGCTTCAAGGTAAAGGTGCAAAAGTACTTGTGGCATCAGGGAGAGGACAGTGGCGTGGCCCGGATTAGTGGCGGGTACTTTGCCTTTTGTGTGCCCTTTCTTCGCCTCCATCAAGAGACTTGATGAAAAGCACGGCGATAGGAAAAACAAGAAACAGGTCACAGACAGGGATGATGGCATCCAGATGGCGGAGTGTACAAACCTTCAGAGGAATGATTGAGGAAAATTGAGATTAAGACAGTACTAGAGAGGAACTAAAGAAGCGTTGTGACTAAGAAGTGGTAGTAGAGTTGTAAGAAAGAGTTAAAGAAACGTTGTGACAAGGAAGAGGTGAAAATTGAGTGGTACTAGTGGTGTAAGAAGGAGGTGTGATCATCGGGACAATCAGCAGCTTGTAAACAAATCACTATACATGGTAAACACACGAGGAACGCAAGAGGATATCGGCGGAGCAGAGGATGAAGAACCAGCATGGTGTAGCAGATGTAAAGAGGAGGTGAGGGGAAAAGATAATGGAATACAGTGTGACAAATGGAGCCTCTGGTTCCACGCTGGATGTGAGAAGTTTAGTGTGGATTTGTATAAAGCATTGAAAAAGGCCAAAGAACAGCAATGCTTATGTGCACCCTGTAGAGGAGAGGTAAGAAACTTAATAGACATAATGAAAACTCTGGAGCAGGGGGAAAAAAAACTGCATGTACAGAGGAGTTGTCTGATGAAGGAACTAAGAGAAGATATGGTTAAAGAAACAAAAGAAATAGTGAAGACAGAAATCCTTAGGGAGATGAAGGAGGAGATAACTCTGATTGTGAGAGAAAAGACAATAAAAGACAAAGAAGAGCAGCAAACTTGGTAATGTATAGTTTATCGAGGCTGAAGGAGATACACTACAACAAAGAGAGGAGCAAGGAGTTTTGTGAAGCAATCATCAAGGAAGGTGTTGGAGTACAATTATAAGGGAATATAGAAGTGGCAAGGTTGGGGATTGATAGAAGCGGTGAAGGACAGAGAAGACCAAGACCCTTATTGGTGAAACTCAAAAGTGCAAAGGTAAAGTGGGAGATAGTGAAGAATGCAAGAAACGCACGGATGGAGGAGTTTAGAAGGGTGATTATTGCGCCAGAGCTAACAAGAGCGCAGCGAGAGAAAGACAAGGAACTCAGAGAGGAGTTGAAGAGAAGGGATGCCGGAGAAACTGGATTGTATGTATATTAAGAATGAAGCAATATATAAAAAAAAAAATTAAGAAGTAAGACAGGAGAAGAGATAAGAAAATGTAAAAGAAAGGAGTTAATGACTAAAGAGACAAATATGTGTATAAAAATAAAATGTTTAAATATACAAGGACTAACAAATGTTAAAATATCCGAGGTGGAAAATCTTATAGATAGGAATACAATAATGTGCTCCTTACTGATTAGCTGAGGATTAGCTCTGTGAATCCTTACTGATTAGCTGAGACTCAGCTAAAGGCGGATAAAATAAGAATATCAGATCATTTAAGTTACATTAGTAGTATGAGAGATGAAAAGGAGAAAAAAGGAGGTGGTCTAATGATTCTAACTAGGAAAGAGGATGACATAGAAATTACAAGAAGTGAAAACAAAAATAAAGATATACTGCATGCAATATGTACAGTTAAAGGGTATGGTTTCCATTTGTTTATAGTGTATTTTCCTAGTAATAATAAAGAGGAAGATAAAAAGAAGAGATTGAACATGAAAGAGGAGATGGAGAAACTAATTAAATAAAAAGAAGACGAAAGATTTATGGTCATTGGAGACTTTAATAGTAATGTGGGATTCTTGGGATCACAGAAGTTAGATGAAGGAGGAAATATGGTGATCAAATGGATGGAAGATTTTGGACTAATACTCCTTAACAATGATATAAAGTGTAAAGGAACATATACCTGGGAAAGTGGGGGAAAAGTAGCGTAATAGAATACGCAATGGTGAATGAAAAGCTATATGAGAAATATGTTGATATGGAAATAGATGAGAAAAAAGGGAGAACTGATATATCGGATCATAGCATGTTACAAGTACAACTGATCGGAGAAGAGGAGAGAGGAAGACTGGGAGAGGAGAGAAGAGTGGAATATTATAAGAAAGATGAAGAATCCTTATTGATATTTGTAAGGGAAGTAGAAAAGAGATTTTTAGAAGAGCAGGACAGGAATATGGAAAAGTTAGAAGCAATTATGAAAGAACTTGCTGACAAAAAATGGAAAGGAGTGTATACAAGAAAGGAGAGACTAGATAGGGAAGATAAGGAGCCACCATGGACTACAGAAGAAATAAGGAGGGAAATCAAGAATAGGAAGGCACTAAACAGACAGATGAGGAACACTACTGAGGCAAACAGCAAGGAGATACTATGAGAGAGATATCAGGAAAAAAAGAAAAAGTACAAAAGTTGATAAAAAAATGAGATGTTCAAACACAAAGAGAGGACAACACGGGAAATTAGAGAAAACAGGAATCCAGGGAGTAAACTCTGGGAGAACATAAACAAATTAAAGGGAAAGGAAATAAACAAGACAGAAGATATAGAGGTATACAAAGAAGGCAAAAGACTACCACCACAGGAGGCTGAAGAGGAAATAATTCGATACTGGGAGAGTATACTGTATATAAATTAAATTAAAACAGAATATAGATGGAATGGAGAAGAAAGGGAAAGGTCTGAAAGGCTAATGGAGGAAGAGGAAGATGATGTACAGAACCTACTGAGAGAACACATGGATATGGCATACATAGTAGAAATTAAATGTAAAAGAATGAAATTAACATAAATATGTGAAGAGGATATAGTTAAACATATAAAAAGCATAAAAAATGGTAAAGCTGCAGGACCTGACAAGATCAAACCAGAGTTAGTAAAAACATTGAGTAACAGCAAGATTTGTAGAGACAATTTAAAGAAATGTTTTAATAAAATACTAAATAGTGGGAAATTACTAGAAAGTCGTAAAGAATCAAATACAGTATTGATACCAAAGAAGAGTAAATCAAAAGAGAACGATTTAAGACCCATATCTCTGACAAACCAAATGTATAAGCTGTTTATGAAAATTTTGAAAGAAAAACTGGAAGAACACATAAGGCTTAATGGAGAGGACAAAGAAAAACAAGCAGGATTTACAGAGGGCAGGAGACTGGAGGACAACCTATATTTACTACAACACTGCATCAACAAAGCATACCAACACAAAAAGCAATTATTTGTGGCAGCGATTGACTTCAAAAAGGCCTATGATTCAGTGAAAAGAGAGAAGTTAATTGCTACATTAATGAAGTATAAAACTGACCGTGAGATAATAGAATGTGTAAAAAATATATATGAAAAAGATAAAACAAAAATCAAGATAAGGAAGGATAAAGAAATATAGATAGAAGTAAGCAGTGGTATTAGACAAGGCTGTACAGGGCCAACCACACTGTTCAAAATGCTAACCTACATGATCATAGACAAACTGGAAGAAAGTGGATTACGACACAAATATGAAAGAATAAAAATAAATACCCTATTTTTTGCTGATGATGGATTACAACTATCAGAGTCGTTGGAAGAAGCCAGAAGAAACCTGACAGCACTGATACAAATTAGTGAAGAATATGGCCTGGAACTAAATAAGGAGAAAAGTAACTTCATACTGTTTAACGTTAAAGAAGAAATAACAGAAATAGAAGGAGTGCAGGTAGTGGACCAAATAAAGTACCTGAGAGTAGAAATAAACAACAGCAAGAACTGTTTCAAGAACCATAAGAAAAACTGCATTAACAAATCAAGAGCATTAGCAAACATGACGTATAGCATAATATTGAAGAGCTGCAACAGACTACTGGTTGGAAAAACCTATTGGAAGTCAGTAGCTTTACCATCTATATTGCATGGAGCAGGAGTAATAAATTACAACAAAGAGATGGAAAAATTACAAAGAATAGAAAACACAGTGCACAGGACAATTGTGGGAGCAAGAGGCTACGCAACACTGGCAGGCATGAGAAGGGAAATAGGAGCATCTCTGGTCAAGACCAGAATAATGAAGGCAAGATTGGGATATGTAAATGGAGTGGTGAAGGAAGAAAGAAATTAATTGATAAGAAGAGTAATGGAGGAGACAAAAGATAATCAAAAAGATAAATGGATGAGAAATTGCAAGTCATATATGATGGAAATTGGAGGTAGTCTTGAGGAATTGGGAAGAATGAAAGAGATAAATTGAATAAGAAGATAGAGGAATGGGATACAAAACAGTGGAAGGAAGAAATTGAGAAAAAATCTAGCCTGGTTATATATAGAGAATATAAAAAACATATGGGAGGAATGGAAAAAATGTATGATAAAAAAATAATAGGCCAGAGTCAACATTACTCTTTAAACTCAGAACTAACAGCCTTGAACTGCAGGACAGAAGGAGACACAAATGGCGACACAAAAGTGCCCAGTGTGTGGGGCAAAGAATGAAGACCTAGAACACTTTTTACTACAATGCCCGGGCTACAATATGGAAAGAAAGAAATTACAGAAATTACAGCAGTAGACGGCCGGCCGAATGGGCATTTTTTTTTTTTGATGGCATTGCTTGTTAGAATTGGGTACCCATGTGGAATCATACCCATATGGGGTGAGCTTTTAGGCCAGGGTGGGTACCCCCGCAAATTTGACCTTTTAGGTTCAATTTGGGGTCATTAAGTGCACTTTGGGTAAAAAAAATCATTTTTTTTAATTTTTTTTAATTTTTTTTGGTTTGCACCTTTTTTTTCAAGCCAATAACTATATATAAAGCAACACAGGGGTCGTTCTGACCACAATTGACATTTTAGCGTCATATTGAGCTCACTAAGTGCATTTAGGGAGACAGTTTCTGTATTTTTTTTGTATTTTCCAATACAATTTTTTCCCAACAAATATTTATCAACATATGGGAAAACTATGATAAGTCTGACTATATTAGATATATATATAATAGAACTAGAACTATGGAAAGAGAGAAAGCAATATTTTGTATATATACATATATATATGCAAACTGCCCTGAAATGATTGAAAGACATGTACAAGCTGAACAAATTTATTACATTTATTTGCATTTTAATAACTTTATATACATGTATCGGAGTTTATTATGTTCATTGTTATTCAGTCCGTTCGTCCTCTGTGATTGAGATGGGGTTGCGACATTGTTCTGCATTACAAGTACACGCTGGAGTGCACACTTGTTCTTTTTTCAGGCAGCTGCAAGCCATCGTTCGGCATTTCGTTTTGCACCCACATGCTACCAGTTCCACGCATGCCTGTGGGATCGGCGGCAAATGCGTCCATACAACACACAAGCCATCGTCAGTGGCTCTCCACCCTTGTGATTCACATGGAGAACCAACTTCCAGTGTGGATTTATCTGCCTGAAGCCAAATTTTGGCTTGATAATTGGATATCTTGAGATGCAGGCTGAACGCATCTCTTGTTGGTGGCAACATTTCTAGAGCTTTTTGTCCTTTCTGGAAAATTGCACTGCGCGCACAGTCAAGGCCTCTGGACGGCGTTTGACTACCATATAGACGCCAAACAAATTCTTCAGCCAGTTCTGCTGGCCCGTCGCGCCCCACGCCCTGGAGCAGCTCTGGCTGCTGCATATAGATCTTCCAACTGGACCTTTTCCCGTGACCTGAAAATGCGGAGGTGGTATCACACCCTGTTAGTGAATGGTAGCCGAGAATGTTGGCAACTACTTCCTTGGGAAGTTGCAGGGCTATCTTGCTAATTGGGTAGTTTTTCCGCTGTCTAGCTGTTCCACTCACCATCCAGACGTCGGCACTCAGGTCACCAAGAAAATGGATCATCATCAAAAATACATCAGTGTCTCTGCTGTGAACGAGAACTCTCTTGAAATCTTTGGCGATTGCATCGACGGCATGAACAATCATACGAGTGTCCGCCTCTTCGTGATCTCCTTGAAGTTGGGGAACTATTCCATCCTTTGACGACTGTGTGGTCTGGATATCCTCAAATCCACCTCCAGTTATGATCTCGGTCTGCTCTTGTATGCGTGTCCCATGTGCAATGAGACGATGGCTCAAGAAACGTGCAAGATCTGTCTTGTTGTCATCTAGTGAAATTAGCTGTTAACAAACCAGTGCCATACCGTTAATTAACCATCACCGTGAATTAAGAAGCAAGTTAGTACACGCATCTATAAAACTATTGCACACATGTTGCACATTATAGGTAGTGTTCAGGATAAAATCTGAAATATAAATAAGCTGAAGCATATTAATACAATAAAATGCATGGCACTACAGAGCCAGAACACTACGCAGTGAGTAAGAATATTAGTGATGGACAGGCTGAAAAAAAGTTTGGAAGTATTATTGTATTAACATGATCAACCAGTGTCAAATTATAATGAAGCGAGCAATATAACAAAAGCAATATACACATAGAACGTACATGTATATTACCCTATATGACAACGAAGCAACCAACAAAATCTCAAGCATTGACTATTATATGGTTTTATAACACAATGTAGTTCCTCTCGGTAACATATGTAACATATATGCCAGAAATCGTTTATACTTGAACGTGCAACCTTGCATAATTTTGGATTAATTATGAATGAACAAAATACGGTTAGCAAGGGCTTTGAAATACACACAGCATACAAAAAGTCCTGCAGAGATGTACCTGCCCACATGTCCTGGTTTTTCGCATGATGCATATTCATCATATATTCATACAACATCTACTTTAGAATTCGAGCAACAAATCGTATTTTTAGATGTTTTTCTTCTTAAATGTAATATTTTGCACACAATTTCTAGACAAGTATGATTCATTGTGGTCAGAACGACCCCTTTATTGCTTTACATATAGTTATTGGCTTGAAAAAAAAGGTGCAAACCAAAAAAAAAGAAAAAAAGTTAAAAAATGAATTTTTTACCCAAAGTGCACTTAATGACCCCAAATTGACCCTAAAAGGTCAAATTTGCGAGGGTACTCACCCTGGCCTAAAGGCTCACCCCATATGGGTATGATTCCACATGGGTACCCAATTCTAACAAGCAATGCCATCAAAACTTTTTTGAGAGCCCTTCCTGGGGGTTGGCCGGCCGTCTACAGCCGTATAATGTAAATATAAATGAAATAATAGGAAACATATTATTCAACTTTGAAAACCCACAAGAAATAGAATTCACCAGAGATGTCTTGTTCACCTTTTGGAGGAAGATATAAGATAAGATACTTTGATCCTATCTAGACACTTTGCAAGTACCAACTACAAGGTTATTGACTATACAAAGCGCCACCACGCCAGGACGAACTTGGTGAACTCGAACCACTGACTGAATGCATGGACTCTGCACGCGAATCTGTGACTCTACTAACCGGGCCACCCTGGCGGGTTGGAGGAAGAGAGGAAATAAGTTAAAAGAACTTAACACCCATCAGTAACACCACAATCAACAAAAGCAACAAAAGGAATAAAATTACAGTAAACCAACGCAGGGGTGCCGTTGATAAGGCACTATACCCCAAACACCATCGGATCGGATCGGGATCGGAACCTGGCTGCGGGGTCCCATCACGCACAGACTGTCGGAGTGAGGATTATGGAGTGGCCGCACACTGCGGAACTTTTCGCGCAGTTTTTTTAGGGTGGCGCCGTTTGAGCCGATGATATGGTGCCTCTGGTGAGGATCCACCGTCAAGTACGTCACTGTGGGGTCCTTCCTCTCCAGCAGAGTCTTGATGCACGACACTGCAGCCTCTACTTGGCGGGGAGGCCCCCTGACGGTGACTTTTGTTCAAAGGGGTTCCTTGGTACCGGTAAGGAAACCGGTACATGCCGGGGTATTTCTTCTCGATCCTTAGTTTGGTGACTCTTAGGGCCAGTTGCAAGAAGGTCTCGTCGTGTGCCCTATAGGGTCCCGGCGTGGAAATGCCCGACTGCACAGGTTCAAGAACAGCGTCATTTCACCCCCATCGTGTGCCCCATCGGGAAAAAATCGTCGGGCGGTAAACCCCTACCGATGAGATGATCGATGAGCACCCTATATAATCAAATACTTCCATTGAACATCAATAATCAACATATTCAGCATGTGACACATTTCTGAGGAAGAATCAACGCGGTTACTAAGCAGAAAAGGCAGCTAATTCATAATTTTCAGTTGCCGGGAACTCAAGACAAGCGGGTGGATGTCCGCGCCACCTATTGACAGCGGCTGGTGATATGGGGCGGGTGGGCGGGCGGGCGGAGTACATCCACACCTCATAACAATACGTTGTCATCCACCTTACCTGTGTCTAACTGAAGAAGACTGATCAACTACCACGCCTGTGAACGCATCATAGGACCAGGGCCGGATTTAGACCTGTGGAGGCCCCTGGGCAGCCTCTGTGTGGGGGCCCCCTTTCATTACAAAATTTTACAAAGTATGAGATGCCGAGTAGCTGCGGGGTCCGGGGATTTTTTTTGAAATTTTAGCCTTTTTAGGAGCATTTTGAAACAATCATCATAGCTAAATTGAGAAAGTATATTAACTTTAGCAATGTATACAATAGAGAAGGGATTGATTATCAGTCATATTTATAAGCAAAGTAAGCAATAGCTACTATTTACAACACTAGTCTGAATATCTATGATGCATATCTACATTTTCCATATATCTGCAAATGAACAAACAAATTTTACAATACCAGTAGCTACCTTTAATTACAGAACTGGCAGTGGCACTTTACGAGATCTAGCCCTTGCAAAGTTTTTGATCAAATCATGGAAGTCAGTTTCTCTGAGGATGTCATATTCAATGCTCATCAAAGCTAGGTGGCTAAGCCTGTCATGACACATTGTAGTACGAAGTCTGTTTTTGATAAATTTCATTTTACTGAAAGAACGTTCTCCAGAACAATTTGTAACCATGAGCACCAAGTACATCCGCAACATTATTTCAACATTTGGAAGTGTATCTACAACATTCTTGTATATCAACAGCTTGTAAATGAAATGTGCCCTCCCTTTCTCTACATCTTCGTCTTTGAGAAATTGAGTAAAGAAGGCTGCAAACTGCACTAGTTCAACTCCAAGTGTTTGATCCAGATCATTCTTGTACTCAGCAACCAATTTCGCAGCAGCTGCTTCAATTTCATCACAATTCAATGATTGCAGTTTATCCAAGAATCCAAAAAGTGAACAGATTTCTTCATAGGCCTTCAACCGTTGATCCAGTGAACTCAGGAACTGATCAATTGCTGTAAGGAAATTCTGTATGCGAAATGCTTCTGACTGTGAGAGTGATGCTTCTTCAGATCGTCCATATAATCCAATGGATTGACTAGGACATTACGTTGGCGCTTACGTGTCTGTAAATATTCCTCGGTTCCTGACAATTATTTCCCCTTCATAAACATAAACACTTCATAAACATGGAAGCGATCTCGTTTTTCACGTACAAAACATTCCAAGGACTTCAACATTGCGACTGCTGTGTTCAACTCAAGTTTTGGATCTTGCAATGCGTGGCTTGTGGCATCAACTCTACCAAGAATGTCATGCCAAAAAACAGCATAAATGGCTGTCTCTAGCT
The DNA here is from genome assembly GCA_016584305.1 of Chionoecetes opilio. NCBI lineage: Eukaryota > Metazoa > Arthropoda > Malacostraca > Decapoda > Majidae > Chionoecetes > Chionoecetes opilio. Next base: position 41,875 of record JACEEZ010001837.1, read on the forward strand.
TGCCCATCTTTTCAAGGAGACCGCTGGCTTCATAACGAGTTTTTCTCATCTCATTCTCATCTCTAGTTATTTTAGCAAGTGCTTCACGGATTGGGACATATCCTTGGACAATTGCTTTCACTGCAACAGCTCGACAGGACCATCTTGTGTAGAAACCCTTTCTTGGTACAGACACTGGGCCAGATTCTACATTTTTCGGTAAATCGCTAAGAATTGCATAACGACGTGTAGAAGCTGTGAAGAACACATAAATGGCCTCTAGAAAATCAAAACATGAGATAGCTGCTTGACAACATTCAGCTGCAGCTTTTCCAACCAGGTTTAATGAGTGACCTGCACAAGGTATCTAAACTGCATGATGATTTTTAGCTGCAACTTTGGCTTGCAGACCATTGTATCTCCCACTCATAGATGTTGCATTATTATATGATTGCCCACGACAATTTTGAATGTCAATATCATAGTCTGTTAGAAATTTCATCAAACCTTCAAACATTTCTTGAGCCTTGTGTCCTTGATTTGGTAATTTTTTTACAAATCTCTCTACAGGTGTATCATGCTCCATGTATCTGAAGATCAGTGTTAGTTGATCAACATGACCTTCATCAGGTGTTGAATCAAGATAAATTGAGTAATATTTTGACAGCTTTATACGTGCAATTATTTCCTTGAGTACTTCATTGCCTATTAGTCTGATGATTTATTCATAGATGGTTGAAGATAAATAGTTTGTATGGCCACTGCCTCGACTGGCATGATTATGTATGTGTTGCCTGAGGATATCATCATACTCGGCCAAAAGCTCTAACAATCCTAAATAATTTCCATTATGAGGAGATCCAATTATTTCATCATCTCCTCGAAGAGCTAGGCCTCTTTCACATAAAAATTTCAACACACTAATCAGTCGTTTAAAAAAACTACACCAATACTGCTCAACTTGATCCACTTGTGTTGTTAGCTTTGAGTCTACACCTCCAACTCTCATTGCACGACTTGTTGCTGACAAAACTGCTTGAATGTGATCCTTTGATTGTTCCTGGACAGCAACCCTATTGGCGTGTTTCCAGTCACAGAACCCATCAGATGTGAACTGAGATCTCGAAGCACCCATTAGCTTGTAATAGAAGCAATAGACCCGCCCATTTTCTGGAGATAGACATAGCCAAGAACGCTTTGTAACTTCCCCATTTCGATTCCTTCGCTCAAACATACCTGGTGTGCATTTGCGACTGACATTTTTTGCGTCTTTTTGGATTGCTGAATTAGCTTCCAAAAATGTTGCATCACTGTGGTGGAGACTCTCAGCACCTTTCTCTTTTTTTTCTGTTGTTCTTTTACTTTTTGATCTATCTATGTATGTATGGATCATCCACACCTGTGGCTACACAAGGAAGCACAAGGAAAAGATGCAGAGGATGTTACGAAAAGATATCACTAGGAGAAGGATACATGGTGGCCTCAAACAAGGCTAGAAGAGTTCTTCTGCAGTGCATGTGATGGTCAGCCACATCTCTGCCTTTCATGTTTCAATGAAAAATATGCCTCATACCAAGGAAAATGCATGGGAAATTGGGAAACGATTACACATTCGGATAATTCAATTGAGCTTTTTTTAAATTTTTGTTTACGGAACTAATTTCGTGAGTTTTATGGTATTTTCTTCTACAGTTAATTACTGCTGCATTATGTAATGACTGTAATTTGCTTGTAAGATTAATACACCCTATAAGCTTTGTGTTACAAAGTTTTATATGCATTTTGGAGGCATGTATTGTTATATATAATATTATCTTATCAATGCATCTAATTTCAATGTTTAATTTTTGCTTTATATGCAAAGAATGCATTCGCATGTTTTATTTGATAACTGCTTTATTTTCAGATTGATTATAATGCTTATAGGATCACATTATCATATGAAAACATAATAAAATAAAAAATTGATGAACAAGGAAAAAGGATTTTTGGGCTAATCATAATTAACTAATTTACACAATTATGAGTATTTTTTATTACCTGATATCGTTGCAAGACATTTATAGCCATAACACATACAAATGTACATAACAATTGGCTATGTACTCATGTTTGCAAAAGTTTTTAATAAGGGTTATTCGGGCCACGGATGTACCAATTCGCAAAGGAAAGATCTGCTCGGTACACCGGTGGCCCAATACGCAGTTAATGTGTTAAAATCCCACTGTAGTGATCATCCATACGATGATACGACGCCACTTTTATGTAAACAAACACTTACGTCATTCTGTGACATATGAGTTCACTTTCATTACTTAATTTCATCACATATAGACATATCTCAGTATTCTGTGCCTTACTAGCACACACTTTGTGTATTCATGGACACCAGAAATCATTAATTGGTAGCGAAATATTACATCGAAAATGAAAAAAATACTAAAAAACTTACCTCAAAATCAGCCACGGGTCGCTCATTAAACCCCTTAATCAGCTGCGTGTGCCCGTTTTCCCTAATATCTGTTAGAAGAAGACCATTCTAAACCTAGAAATGTGGCCATGGGCAATCAAGCAACACTACCGCTATAGGCAGCTGGATATAAGATAAATTATTAATTTGATTATAAATTAAGGCCTCTTGATTAAAAAATATTTATTATAAAAATATACAAGGAAGTATTAAGTAAATAAATAAATAAGAACAAAAATTATAATATGTGGAGACCCCAGGCCCCAGTTTGGCAGATTGCCCCATTTTGTGGGGGCCCCCTGATTGTGGGGGCCCCTGGGCAGCTGCCCACTATGCCCACTCCTAAATCCGGCCCTGCATAGGACATCACCAGGGCTCATATGGTTCCTCAACGGATCATTGCAGCCCTAGCCAACGCCTATACCCGCTCGGTATTCCCGCTGGGATATAAGTGAACAGACTTTAACTATGATTGAATGTATGCGTTACTTTTATGCAGTTACCATTTCGAAATGATAATAAGTAATATGGCTAAATATTACTGACTAGAATCATCTAGAAACGCAAACAAATTGTAACCATGAGAGAAGGAGAGAGAGAGAGGAGAGAGAGAGAGAAGAGAGAGAGAGAGAGAGAGAGGAGAGAGAGAGAGAGAGAGAGAGAGAGAGAGAGAGAGAGAGAGAGAGAGAGAGAGAGATGAGAGGAGAGAGAGGGGGAGAGAGAGAGAGAGAGAGGAGAGAGAGAGAAGAGAGAGAGAGGGGAGAGAGAGAGAGAGAGAGAGAGAGAGAGAGAGAGAGAGAGAGAGAGAGAGAGAGAGAGAGAGAGAGAGAGGAGAGAGAGAGAGAGAGAGAGAGAGAGAGAGAGAGAGAGAGAGAGAGAGAGAGAGAGAGAGAGAGAGAGAGAGAGAGAGAGAGAGAGAGAGAGAGAGAGAGAGAGAGAGAGAGAAACACCAGCGTGGCGTTGTCATGGTAACTCAAATGACCAACCTCAGAACTTGTGAAATCTTTTCGTACCGCCTCTTTCTATTGAAAACAGCATTGCTAATACTAGTATTAGTATATTTTTATGTTATGGAAAACAATATTTCATGATAGAAATGACTGGAATGAATTTCTTTATAGTAGTTAATATTATTATTATATTTATCGCACGGGTTGGTACACCTCGCTCCCGACGTCGGGACATCATGCCGGGCATGTGGGGGAAAAATCAGCCGCTCATGAAACTCATCAATGGAGTATCACGACAGTCGGGCGCCCCACTCACTATCGTGTACTCGAGGGAAAACGTCCATTTCTTGCAACTGGGCCTTAGGCCCAATGATGTGCCGTCGCATGCTTGGCGCCACCGTCAGGCAGGTAACAACGCACTCCTCCTTACCCGACTGTTCCATGGGAGCTGTAGAGCCCCTGTCGGGAATATTGTGGGAGTTCCATGGGTGTTTGGACTTCTTGTTTCCCTTGATTTTTTTTGTTTTTCTTGTTTTCACCTAATATTTAAGCTCAACCTGTAGAGAAATCTAATGATCACACTCATTTGTCTCGGGCGACTTCTATGCTACTACTGGCACTGTGAGAGATAAGAGATGACTACTAGTTATGTGTTGGTCCCCATGGCTCCGGTACCAGAAACATTAACAGTTCTCTGCTTTCTCTGCTTCTGAATTTGCAAGGTCCAGAAGGTTGAGAATTGCAGGTTCTTGGTATCAAAGACCAGAGCTACACCGCTGGACATGGTATAGTAATGCCGAAGGGGTAGCTATATGCAAATAAAGAAAGGCAATATGGAAGAAACGAAGACAGAGGAGTAAAATGGACCAAAGACTACTTACTCTATACTGGACTTGCTACTCATTTTGGGCTATTTCCAGTGGAGGCCAGTTTTGCGATTCCTGCCATTTTCGAACATCACTCCCTTTTCCCTTCCTATGGTTTATCAGTATATATGATATACCGTTATCTTCGTAAATGTTTGTTCTATAATATCATCAAATAAAAAACAGTAAAATGCAATAAAGAAATGCCATTATGAGAGAGTTAAGAAATATGCATGAACTTAATATTCACTTGAACTCATCACCATTTAATATTTTGTGAGAAAACATTTTAGATGCTAGCGATAGAAAGAAGCGGATTTTCATTAGCTTTCCATTGATGTATTTCGTTTTCTGATAAATGAATTACCACCATGCCTAAATTAGCGTTAACTAAAAAAATAACATCATCAATCGTATCGGCAAGTAAAAAAGTGTTCCATGAATACAGTAGACTATGGCATATCAGTATAAATGATACACTGTTATCTTCGTGAATGTTTGTTCTATAATATTATCAAATAAAAAACTGTAAAATACACTAAAGAAATTCCATTATGAGACTCTCAAGAAATATGCATGAACTTATATTCACTTAAGCTCATCGCAATTTGATATTTTGCGTGAAGACTTTTTACATGCAACATATCAATATAAGCAGAATTTGGTTAGCTTTCCATTGCTATATTTCATTTTCTGATAAATGAATTAGAACCATGCATAAATTAGCGTTAACTAAATAAATAACATCATCCATCGGGTAATTATCCCGATAGATGATGTTATTTTTTTAGTTAACGCTAATTTATGCATGGTTATGATTCATTTATCAGAAAACGAAATATAGCAATGGAAAGCTAATGAAAATCCGCTTCTTTCTATCGCTAGCATCTAAAATGTTTACTCGCAAAATATTAAATGGCGAAGAGTTTAAGTATATATTGAGGTCATGCATATTTCTTCACTCTATCATAATGCATTTCTTTAGTGTATTTTACTGTTTCTTATTTGATAATATTATAGAACAAACTGTTACGAAGATAATGGTATATCATATATGCTGATAAACCTTAGGAAGGGAAATAGGGGTGATGTTCAAAAATGGCAGGAATCGCAAAACTGGCCTCCACTGGTCATGGTCGGGTTGGCGCGGAGCACGAGTACCAAGTCCAGTATATAGTCTTTGAATGGACATATATATATATATATATATATAAATTACATATATATATATATATATATTTATATAACGAGAAAAAAATAGGACACTAATAAAAATAATGACTATATATGTTCATGTATTAAGTTATGAAAACATTGCTTACATATCGGCAACATTCAAGTACTGGACAGCATTACTCAATGCCACCAACATATACTCACTGACACCATCCTCGGCCTCTGTCTGACACACACACACACACACACACACACACATTTATAAGCCACTAGCCGAAAAGCCGCCCGCCGGGCGGACTTTTTGGCTAGCTCCTGCGGAGGGCTATTGGTGGGCCTTCGGCCCACCAAACACAGACTCTCCAGATAGCCCCTTCTAACTTTCCTGAAATCATGGATGTAGAAATGTATGTACTAACGCCTTACCCATCACCACACACCCATTCACTCACCCATTACCCATCACCCCCCACCTATTCCCTTACCCATCACCCATCACCCCCAACCCATCACACCCCACCCATTCACTCACCCATCACCCCACACGCATAACCCATCACCATCACCCCACCCATTCACTCACCCATTACCCATCACCCTACATCAAGGTTTCCTCAATTCTCGCAACCCACTTTTTTTTCTTCACAATTCTCGCTAATAGGCTACTAAAAAAAAGAAGAAAAAAAAGTGATCGGATCATCCCCAAAGTAGCCATAAAATGTTCTCCTGGTCGACCTGGTTCCAAAACTGTGCCATATGATGGGATTGCGCCACTGGGGGCGGAACCTATCGCGGACACACAGACAGACACACACACTTTCGCTTATATTATTATAGATAATGGTTATGTGACGCTCATTTATAAAAAACACAATTATCACCTCGCATCGGGCGCCCACACCTGCACAGCCTAACCCAGCGGTCGGCAACCTGCGGCTCTTTCAAGAGACCTGTGCGGCTCCTGCCACCTACTTAAAAATGTCCAAATTATCTTGAAGAAAAATATAAGAGATAAAATACTGGCATAGATAGCCGCAGTACAATAGTGATATATGTGACCTAGATCCTAGGTCTCTAGGAAAATATTGGGATGAATTTTTGTAGGTACTTATTATTATTATTATTATTATTATTATCAAAGTGTATTTGATTATCTTGTCTGTAGGTATATTTAACTCCCATATGGTATTATGGAGGAGGAACATTTTATTGTTTCGTAATTTTCATTCATAATTTACTCAGCGGCTCCATCAGCACTGCTTTTCTGCCAAGTTTGAAGTAACTGGCTCTTCTCGAATTTTGGGTTGCCGACCTCTGGCCTAACCCAAAGTGACGCACAGGCATCCTACACTCACCCCGAAGCCTGCTGACGGAGGGACGCGCGGGGCAACGACGATAAACACAAATATTTAACGAGCACAAAACACACGACATGACACGATCACACACGCGTCTGTCTGTCGGTAATGTTGGTAGCGTCTCCCTTCCTGCTTCCCCATCCGTCCCTCCACTTCCCTCCCACCTCTACGTACATTCATCTTATACGATTTCCTACTGTGCAAATCTCTCTCTCTCTCTCTCTCTCTCTCTCTCTCTCTCTCTCTCTCTCTCTCTCTCTCTCTCTCTCTCTCTCTCTCTCTCAACCCAACCCTCAGCATCGTCTATATATACTCCCTGCTGCCTATTATATATCTATATATATATAAACACTAACATAGATAACAGTAGACTGTAATCTATGACAATATATAACATATCTTACCTTAAGTAACCACGGACATCACTGGCAGTTTAACCTCGTTACAACAGATGGTCCAGATAATTACGATAAGGCGCACACACACACACACACACACGTCTAACACACACACTCGCCATGCTGTAAGCCAAGTGAGGTGGTGGACGACAGGGGGCTTCACTGCCGCTTCAGTCGTGGTGGTTCGAGCAGCGGGGACAGTGCGTGAAACACATGCGATGGCGACTCAGTGCAATAAGGTATCATAAAAGTACCTTATGTGCAGCATGATAGTATGCAGCATGACAGTACATCAGCTCAGTCACATTCAGATCACATCATTAGTATACAAGTTTAGGTGAATGGTAGAATAGGTGAACGTAATACAACCTAGTGATTCGGAGCTCATCTCGCCGTGACGTAAGAGACACGATGCCCGGGATGGCTGAGGTACGACAATGCTAAAATAACTCTTATAACTCTTGAAGTCTATAGCAACATCATATTAAAGTCTTGCAATGGTTCAATCAATCAATCATTGGGGGCATACGCCGGGGGGCGCGTCGCCTCGCCCACCCTACGACGCCAATCCCGGGGGTCAGCACGCACGAGTCCCCATGCAGGCTCCTTTCCCATACCAAGCAGCTCTCGACAAGAAACATCAACTTGCTCCAGCGACGAGCCTTGTGGGCGCCCCCTTGGCCTCCTGCAATGGTTGCCAACAACATTTTGCATTTACGTAATGTGTGACAACAATTATGTGCATCACCTCACCACACGGCTCTCTGGGTGATTGTGACTGTGTGCTATCGCCAACTCTCAGTCATCTGGAGGCAGCCGAGAACCACCGTGAGCTCAGAGTAGGTTTTAGGCTTGATAAAGGATATGAATCAATAAGTTTATCAATTATATTACAAGTTTATCTCTTTTTCGCATTTATTTACGTCTTCTAAGTCCACTTTCTCTCCCTCCCCTACCCTGCCAGATTAATCTCCCTTTCTTTATCTTTATTCCTCTCTTTACTAAGACGCTTCTCTCTCTCTCTCTCTCTCTCTCTCTCTCTCTCTCTCTCTCTCTCTCTCTCTCTCTCTCCTCCCCCTCTCTCTCTCTCTCTCTCTCTCTCTCTCTCTCTCTCTCTCTCTCTCTCTCTCTCTCTCTCTCGCGATAGTATAGTAGTAGTGGTATTACATTAATCATACATTAGAGGCAGAAGAAGGATCACAATATATACATTATCAAGGAGCTGATGCTGTTGTCACTGACGCTGTTGACAAATTGAAGAGTTTTCTAATGAAACTAGAACTGTGGGAGACAAAAGTAAGGAAAGGAAATTTTGACATGTTTGAAATACTAGCTGACAGGACACCTCTACTGTAGATCAGATGGCAAATTTAATAGTGGAGCATCTTTCCTCACTGCAAAATGAATTAAAGAGATACTTTCCAGATGTGTCTGAAGTTAATTTGAAGCTAATTAGAGACCCTTTCCATACAGATGTTGCTTCTGTTAATGATGTCATTCAGGAAGAGTTTATTGACTTCGTGAATGACTCCAGTGCTTGTGATCTCTTTGAGAAAAAATCTTTAGTTAGGTTCTGGTGTGAAATAAGCAAGTCATATCCACATGTCGCAGAGGAGCCTCTTCGCTCTCTGTTACTTTTCCCATCAACATATTTGTGTGAAACTGGGTTTTCCAGCTTACTGGTCATAAAATCAAAACTAAGATCTCGACTGAATGTGGAAGCCGACCTTCGATGTGCTTTAGCTAAAACTGCTCCTCGGCTGACTAGACTAGTTGAGGAAAAGCAGTTCCAGCCATCTCATTAATTCCCTTTACAGCAGATGTAATGATAACGTAGTCGTAGTGGTTTTTTTCCAGCTCTTTCCTTAACTGGTAACTGGTTATGGCATGACGGTTATGTAGTTAATTCACTTAAGTATTTACAAATATACACAAGGGAATGTTTTCTGTGTGGTTTTTTTTCCACTTATCACAAAGGGAAAGGGGTACATGGCTGACATAAACAATACCCAAAAGGGTACGTGGGGAAAAAAAGGTTGAAAACCCCTGGCCTAGAGCCACTGACATCCAACACCTTACTCACCATGAAATCTAAGGCTGTATTGCCTCCTCCAGGCAATTATGAGAGAACTGATTTGTATTCAAGAAAGCGTTGGCGTAGGGTGCAGTTTCTGGCAAATGAATTCTGGTCAAGGTAGAAGAAGCAATACTTGCAGTCACTTTAGTTAAGAAATAAATGGGTAAAACCCCAAAGAAATCTAGAAGTAGATGATGTTGTAATAGTGAAAGATGACACTTTGCCAAGAAACAGCTGGAAGTTAGGAAGGATAGTAGAGGCTCTTCCTGGCGATGATGATCTTGTTAGGAGAGTGAAAGTAATGTTGGCAGACTCAAACCTTGATAGCAAAGGTATACGTGTAAAGGCAGTGAGTATTTTTGAACGGCCTATCCATAGTCTTGTACTCTTGTTAGAAAGTAAAACTCAGAGAGACCAGGGTATTCCCCACCGAGGAGCCAAATTAATTCCTTTATACTCTGAAGATGAATGACATATTTTCTACATGCTTACCTTATATACTATTTTGTAATTTTTTAACTTTTACTAGCCGCAAAGCCGCCCTCCGGGCGGACTTTTTGGCTAGCTCCTGCGGAGGGCTATTGGTGGGGCCCACCACCTGTGTTTGGTGGGCCTTCAGCCCACCAAACACAGACTCTCCAGATAGCCCCTTCTAACTTTCCTGAAATCATGGATGTAGAAATGTATGTATTAACGCCAACCCATTCACATCACCCCCAACCCATTCACTCACCCATTACCCATCACCCCCCACCCATTCACTCACCCATTACCCATCACCCCCCACCCATTCACTCACCCATTATCCATCACCACACATCCATTCACTCACCCATTACCCATCACCCCTCACCCATTCACTCACCCATTATCCATCACCACTCACCCATTACCCATCACCCCCCACCCATTCACTCACCCATTATCCATCACCACACACCCATTCACTCACCCATTACCCATCACCCCCCACCCATTCACTCACCCATTACCCATCACCACACACCCATTCACTCACCCATTACCCATCACCCCCCACCCATTCACTCACCCATTACCCATCACCCCACCCATTCCCTCACCCATCACCCATCACCCCCACCCATTCACTCACCCATCACCCCACACCCATTACCCATCACCCCACCCATTCACTCACCCATTACCCATCACCCTACATCAAGGCTTCCTCAATTCTCGCAACCCACTTTTTTTCACAAGTATCGCTAATAGGCTGCTAAAAAAAAAAAAAAAAGTGATCGGATCATCTCGCAAGTGGGCTTATGACCTTCCCCTGGTCAACCTGGTTCAAAAAATGTGGTATATGATGGGATTCCGCCACGGGGGGCGGAACCTATACCACACACACACACACACACACACACTTTCGCTTTTATTAATATAGATACCCATACTCATGTAATGGAATACTCAGTAGCTAGATATAGGGTAAATTGTTCTTACAATTTAAGGGAGCCATGTAGCTGTGGCATATATTGTATATGCCTCATATGATTTTAGTATGTTTAAGGAATTATAATCTCACTAAGATGGCGCCCATAAATCGAGTTGTCGCTACCCTATGAATCAAGAGACTCTATACCCAACCGCCGATGTTCTTCTGTTTGTGAAGAGTCTGTCGTTTATACTTGCGGATTATCAGCAGATAGGCGGGGATAGCAGGGTGAGCTGTACACGAGGACATAGAGGTATGTTATTTCTTAGTTTTTCTTTGAATTAATGACTTATGAGATATAGTACTGACATGACATGTATACTAGTTGTAGACTTCATCTAAGATAAGTGTGTAACGGGAAACGTGTGTACTCATCGCATAAATAAAGGAAGAAGCGTTGATAGGAATTCTGCTGATAACAGTACGTACGTATCCATTACAGTTTCACGGCTACATTGGTCTGGCAATAAAGAAAATCCCTACAACGAGTTTCTGTGACCTAGCTGATGTCAGTCCATGAGTCAGTGCTAAACCGAGTCCTGAATTAAGATAAGCTCATCCGGCTACACATTTTATTTGCAGACGGATGAGTCAGTGGATATTGCAGGTGACCCTCATATGATGGTATTTGTAAGGTACAGAGGAGATGATATTCTGGAATAATTTTTCATCTGCAGTGCTCTGTCAGATACCACCAATGGAGAATAAATCTTTAATATGATGAACAAATTTTTTCAAGAAACATGATCTATACTGGTTTAATTGTTTGGCTGTGTGCACTGATGGAGCTCCATCAATAGTGGGAAGTCCGTGTGAGTTTTGTTACTCGCATTAAAGCAGAAAACCCTGATGTCATAATATTTCACAGTTTTTCACATTGAGAAAACCTTGCTTAACATCTTTTGTAACCAGACCTCCATGCAGTTTTAAATAATGCAATCTAAATTGCGCAGTTTGTCAAGGCCAGGGCTTTAAACTCACATATTTTCCATAATATGTGTGAAGACATGGGATCACATCACCAAGACTTGATGTTCCACTCTGATGTCCATTGGCTATCTTGTAGAAAAAATTTCGGAAGACTTATTGAACTAAAATCTAAAATTAAAATCTTTCTGCGAGATAAAAAAGCATGCACTGGCAGACTGCTTTAAAGATGCTGCTTGGCTGGCAAAGCTTGGTTATTTGGGCGACATCTTCAGGCACCTAAATGAACTGAATTCAGACAGGCAGGGCCAAAATCATACCGTGGTGGACATCGGTGAAAAAATTGTCTCATTCAAGAAAAAAATAGCTCTTTGGAAAGAAAAGCTGGTCAAAGGAAAAAATAAAGCCTTTCTAGAACTACGTGATGTGCTGGAAGATTCGTCAGAAATATCCTTTGCTGCCATGAAAGTTATTTTCGAAGATCATCTAAAGAACCTTCAAGAAGAAATGGACAGGCATTTTCCAAAAAAACCGATCTCAAGAAATATAGCTGGATATACTGAATGCTTTCAGTGTGAACGTCAGTGAAGTTGGAGAAGATATTTCAGGGTTTCAAGAAGAACTTGTAGACCTCCAGGAAAATCAAGTGCAGAAACAGCGCTTTGAAAACCTCCAATATTCATAATTTTGAAATCAACTCTAGACTAAGGCCATTCTGATTCTGGAGGCTGTAAAAGCTTTTCTCCCTTTTCCAACAACATATCTCTGTGAACAAGGGTTTTCAAGTCTTGTTACGATCAAAACTAGAGCAAGGAACCCTTTGAATCCAACAGCATGACTTGTGTTGTGCTCTAACAATCATCATAAAGCCCAATTTAGAGGATCTCACGCACAAAATGAAGCAGTTTCATGGTAGCCACTGAGAAAACTTCAAAAAAAAAATCCCTTATCAAAGTTCGTAATCAATACTCCATTTGGTCGCTGGTTAAAAAAAGTCCCACAAATAATATCTTGATATATTCTTAATTTATATCATTTGGTTTTTACAGATGCCAATTTTTAAATATCTTATATAATTTAAGTATTTTTTTGATAGAACTGAAGCATCTGAACAGATACAGATAAGTGTTATTTTTTAGTGTTGAGTGTTTCCCAGCGACCGTGATGACGATTTGGATTTAACCACACAATTTTTTTTTTTCTAAAACGTGTTACCGTGCATGAAATATTATTATTCTCACTATGTTTGTTCTCAGTTATAGTAAAATAGATAGCTGTATGTACCTCTAATTTGAATTTGGTCATATTTTTGTCTCAATATATTTTCACATATTGTAATATATCAGCATGCAGTCAAAACTGAAAAGAATAAAGTAGCATCCCACTACGGTTAGCCACCAAAAAGTAACACCGTGTGTTAGTAATATAGATATATGAAAAAAAAGCCTGTAAAATTAGAATTAGTGTAACATTAAAATTATTGGTAATTAACAATACGGTACATGTACACGCATTAACCCTTATAGTGCCGGAGCCGCCCGGGTGGCTTGTAGTCGAGTTCCCAAATGGTAAAATGAGCCTTAACCGTGAAATTGGGTATATATAATATTTTTTGCGGTTTTAAGTTCCCAAGAATCTCTAGAATCATAATCAAGTGGGTGCCACCTTGGCACCCTTGGGCAACTTTTTTTACAAGGGATGTTTCAAAATCAACACTATATTGATTTGGGAGCAAATGCCAAAACAGATTCATGTCAATTCTTCACTTTTCCTCAAGTAATATCTCATAGACTGTAATCAGTAACGAATGCTTTATCTCTTTCAGACATGGAGGACTGTTTCTTCACAGGCCATGGCTGTAAAGCAGGAGGTGAATGTAGATATATCAACCCTCTTCGTATTATAAAAGCCAGCAAGGACCGGGATGATACTCTACATATAGAACTTGAGAAAAAATTGCGACTCAATCCTGACATGGAAGTGAAATGCCATAAGTCATGTGTATCATCATATACATCAAGTCATCACATACAGAGGTCAAGAAAGCGACATGGTCAAACAGAAAGATCTTTCAGTGAACCACTTACTCGTAAAAGACGATCTGATCATTTTTAGTTTGAATTTAAGAAACATTGTTTATTCTGTGGTGAGATGTGTATACCTAAGGATCTAAAACACCCATCAAGATGGAGAGGGTGTGTCAATGTCGTACTGTTGAACGCCCTGGAAGAAAATCCTTCAAGGATTCGATCATTGAAAAATGTGAAGAAAGAGGTGACAAACTTTCTGCTGATGTAAGAATCAGAGTGTTGGGGGCCACATCAGACCTACATGCAGCAGATCGATGATCAATACCATGCTGATTGCCATGCTAATTTTTTCAGTGAGCGTAATGTGAAAGCTGCCCAGACCTCTGCCTCTGATGAACACAGGATGGACCCACTTTTCGCAAAGGTGGTTGATTCGATTAATGAAGAACCTGAAAAAGTATGGACCTCAGTTGACTTGTACAATATTTATGCATGCGGTCCAGTCACTGAAGATACATGTTTGGGAAAAAGACAGTTTCTGTCAAAAGTGAAAGAACGCTTTGCAAACAAAATAGTTGAAATGCAAATAGATGGGTGTGCTAGTTTGTGGTGCTTAAGGGATAATTTGCCTGTGAACTTGAATCTGGTACATAGTTATGATTCTGATGATTCTGCAATAGAAGACATTGTGAAGAAATAAAAACTGAACAATAAAAACATTAAGATGATTGGCGAAGTACAGAATATGTTTGATCATGTATCTCTCATCAGCTATACATTCATCATGCTCAATACAGGAGATGTGAAGCATGTACAGGTGCGCTGCGATGACAGACATATTTGTGTTATTAGTCTATTATTGTTGGAACCAGAAACCTGCAGCTCTAATCACTATGAAAAAGTTTGACGGAACGGTCATTGATATAAAAGAATCATCAAATCAGCTGGGGAAGAGATGTAATGATATTCTTGCCCTACATGCTCTCACTGGGTGTGACAGCACTTCATATCCATTTGGAAAGGGCAAAAATTCTGGCCTCAGTGTTCTTCAAAAGCATGATGATATTGGTCTTGAGGTTTTTGGTGAAGCAAACCAAAGAGGATATCATAGAAGCAGGGACAACATTTTTTGCATACCTTTATGGGTCAAAGCTGCCAAAGAAAAAGAATGAACTCAGACATAAACTATTCAGTAGCATGAAAACGACACCAAGCATCAAGAGTTTGCCACCAACGGATGAAGCACTACAACAACATTTGATGAGATGTCACATGCAAGTTATGCTTTGGAAGTCAGCTCTGGAGAAAGGTCCACCACAGGTTAACCCTACTGACTGGGGATGAGAGCTGAAGGAAGGAATCTTGTCCCCTGTTACAGGAATGTCTCAACCAGCCCCAAAGGAACTGATGAAGATTGTAGCATGTGGATGTGGAATAGACAAGCCATGCTCTCGAAACAATTGCAGCTGTAAAATGACTGGGCTTTCATGTACCACAAACAGCAATTGTGGTGCCGAGGAAATGTGTCACAATGCCTACACAAAACATGACATTGTTGAACATGATGAAAATGAAGATGATGATGATGGCGAGTGAATGATAGAAAATATGACCTGAAACTATTATTGATATTTAACAAGGTCCGCTTTAGTGCTGTATAATTTTTCTATGATTTCTATAGATTAAGTGACACATTTGGGATTACAAAATAGGGAAACAAATCATTATTGGCTAACCAGAAAATATTATGTGTGTAAATGTCGCCACGTGATATCGGATTTCCTTTAAAGTAAGTATACACAATAGGACTTATTATAGTTTAAGGCACCCAGCTATTCTAAAATAAAACAAATAAATATAGTATTGTTAATTACTATCGTAAGAAGAACACCTTTCATTAAACACCAATAATTAATAAACCTTTTAAACAAAATACATATAACAGGGCATGTAATTTGGTTTCCCTTACCGCTACCGCAGATAACAGTAAAGTCGCCACCTGCAGTGAAGTCGCCAGGCGCCAAATATTACGAATTATAGCATCACTACTGATTTTTATGTGCCACTGAAGATTATACACAGTAGTTTATATCATGACTGTATAATCTACCCTGTTTCAGCGTTGTTTTATGCTTTGTATCTGCAAGTATATACGGTTTCAAATTTCGCTACGCATTTTTTTTTCGGGCGACGACGACAGCGGTACGACACTCGGTAAATAAACACTAGATGGCGACTCTACTGTTGATAGCCACTTTGTAGATATTTTTGTAATTTGTTCATTTATAACCATACTATGACACAGATGAAGACACAAAATGACACAGACTCTCTAGATAGCCCCTTCTAACTTTCCTGAAATCATTGATGTAGAAATGTAAGTATTAACGCCAACACACGTCTGTAAACAGAAAAAAAAGTTGTCCTGGCGACTTAACTGTTATCTACAGTAGCGAACAATAATTATATGAGAAGGAACATTTTTAATTTGACCCATAAAATAAATTGCCCAAAGGTGCGAGGTTGGCACCCACTTGATTCTCAGTATACACACTCTAAGGAACTCAAAACTGCAAAAATACTATCCATATACCCCATTTCACGGTTAGGTCCATCGGGGACTACTATTGGCTAGTAGACTGCCAGGAGGCGGGTGGGTGAGCCGCCCGGGCGGCTTTTCATACAATCTTTATTTTGTTCCATCACTGTGAGCTTATAGTAATTATTTATGTTTATTTTTTCATAGATAACTATCCCCCAATAATCAAACTTCGAGAATCGACACCACGTATGCTTATTAGTAATAGGTAGTCTGTACAAGACCCGCTTTACTTGAAAAAAATTATTTACGGATATCGGCACACGTGTTATAAGACTAGGAATACTATATTATTATGAAATACCTCTTTAATAAGACTGCACAATGTCCTTCAGTCATACAAATCTTACAAAAAAACATAATTTATCGCTTTACAGATATTACAATAAACTAGGCTGCTATTTATTTATTTATTTATTATTGTCTTCGTACGCAGTCTCAAGTCAGCAGCTGCCAGTTTCCCGCACATCCTCTCAACTAGATTTTCCGCACTACAAGTTTTCCTTTTGGTATTATCTGTTCACTACTCTCGCGTAATACTTCTATTCTTCATCACTAGACATAGGATGGTAGTGGACTGGAACTGTAGGGAATAAAGTTGAAATGAACTAAATTTAAACAAAATAATGCGAGTAGAAGTCAAACTCGGTGTTATAAATGTTTATAAAGTTGAGGGTCGTGAGGCAAGTCCAAGATTATATTTAGGATCGCAACCAGAAAAGTTTGGGAACCAGACAGCTAGGGTATAATAGAGGAGGTATAGTAACGGTAAAAATTAGGGAACAGAAAGAAGTCTGGTGGGTGACAGTAGTATACATGGGAGTAGAAGGTCGTGGAAATCAGGAAGACAATAAAAAGCTTTTTGAGGCGATGCTTGAGATCAAAGAAAAGGTCGGGAGGGACAAGTGGGTGATAATGAGCGACATGAATAGTCATATTGGCCTGATGAGGAAAGGAGTTAACAGGAACGGAGAGTTGTTATTAGATTCTGCTGAAAGGTCGGGCTGTAGAATAAAGAATTGGGAGTTGAAAACCCAACAACATGGAGAGATAGAAATAACGAGTCGGCGATAGATTATATATTCGTCAATGAGTCTGTAGATAGACAAGGATGCAGGATTTCGAAAAGTGAGGGTGTAGATATATCAGAGTATAGCATGATAGGGATCACGTGGCAAACGCAGGGAGGAAAATAAAGCTAAGAAGGTAATATGGAAAGAAATATGGGATGTGAAAAACGCTAACTGGTTAGAGTATTGTCGAGGAATGGAGAATACCATGCCAGGAGATACAGAAGGGATTGGAAGTACTGTTAGTACTTAGGAAACAAGGGATCAAGAACGTCATTAGACAGGAAGCCAAGAAAGCGATAGGAACAAAGCAATTCAAAATAGGAAAAACGAGGCTCAAAGGTTGCTGGGATAAGGAGGTCGGACAGGCAATCAGAGATAGAAAAACAGAGAACAGGAAACAGAGAAGTTTGGCCAAATTAGCAAGACTTCGAGGGGGGAGGTATGAGGAAGAATGGAGGGAAGCCTGGGATAGATACCAAGAGGCAAAGAAAAGAGCCCAGTCCTTAGTTAGGAAGAAGATAGGAAAGTGGGAAGAAGAACAGGCACAGCTACTTCGTAATATGCCTAGAAGGGAAAGAGAAAAGGAAGGATGGAGAAGACTGAGGAGAAACCTAGGTGGGGCCAGTGGGCACCAAGAAGTTAGGCTGCAGATGGAGGATAGAGAGTTAACACGACAGGAAGAGATTATATCTGTAGTGGAAGAATACTGGAGGAAAGTCATATGGAAGGAGGAAGAAGAGGAAGAGGAAGTAGGGAACTTAGTTATCTACAGTGAAGAAAGAGAAATGGAAAGTATAGTTAGTAATAGAGGAGCAGGATGTAGCTTCAGGTATACAAGCAATCAATATAGGAAAATCAGGAGGAACAGATGTAATCATAGGGGAATTCATAAAGTATGGAGGAGAAGGGTTGAAACTAGCTCTAGTTAATCTGTTTAGAGAGATGTTGGAGAAAGGTGAGGTGCCTCAAGACTGGAAAAGGAGTAAGGTGACACTTATACATAAAGGTGGAGGTAAGCTAAAAGAGGAAATAGGAAATTATAGACCCATAGCAGTGATGCATATACTGGCAAAGGTATTTGGGTAGGTGGTAAACAACAAGCTAATGTCAGGGCTGGAGGAAGATAAGGTGCTGGGAGAAAAAAAAAATGGGTTCAGGAAAGGTAGGAGGAGGTTTAGAAAACATGTTGGTGATAAAGGAAATCATAGAGAGGAGCCGTAGGCAAGATGAGGAACTGTACTTGGTATTTATAGATATTGAGAAAGCATACGACTCGGTTGATAGAAGAAAACTAATGAAACTATTGGCACATATAGGAGTAGATGCTAAGGTGGTGCTGGTAATTAGGGATTTGTATAAGGAAAATGAGGTAAAGTTCACACTAGGAGATATCAGCACAGGATGGATGAAGAATAACATATGGGTTCGGCAGGGATGTGTTATCTCTCCAACACTCTTCAACATCTACATGGAGGAACTGATAGTGAGGATCAGAAAGTCAGAGAAGGGAGTTAGAGTGGGGAATAGAAAACTAGAATGTTTAGCGTATGCAGACGATGTAGTTCTCATGGCAGAGAGGAAGGAAGACATGAAGGGGTTGCTGGGAATAGTCAACAGTTATGGAAGGGAATGGAACATTAGGTTCAGTGTCAGGAAGAGTAAGGTGATAAGAGTTCAACAGCAGAGAGGAAGGTCAGTGGGTTCTAGGGAACAACATGGTGGTGGTTGATAGGTATACATACGTACCTAGGACTGGAAGTAAGGGCGGAGTTGGAAGAGAAATACAAAGGAAAACTAATGAGAGAAAGGCTAGGAGGATGACAGGCATGATCATTAACGGGGGAGGTAGGATAATTAACAAATATGAAGTAGGTAGGAGTCTTTGGAAAGGAATGGCAGTGCCATATTGCTTATATGGGTCTGAAATAACCTATTATCGGGAGGGAAACATTACTAGGCTAGAGAGGACACATAATATTATTGGTAAATGGGGATTAGGAGCTCCAACCAGCACAGCTGTGGAGGCCATTCGATGTGATATGGGGTCGAGCACCTTCAGGGAAAGGATTTTAAAAGGGAAACTTAACTTCTTGAATAAAATAGAGGAACTTAGTGAAGATAGATGGGTGAAGCAGCTCCTGAAGGAGGTAGGGCCAAACTCTACTTGGAAAAAGGAATTAAGAGAGGTGGAAAAGGAGGGAAAACCTAGTAGAAACCTGGGACAGGATAAGAACCAAGGAGGTGAGGAAAATAATAGAAGACAATGGACTAGCTAGGTGGTGAGGAGGTATGGAGGGTAAATCCACGTTAAAATGGTACTGTAGGAAAGAGATGCCTGAGGCACTTCACTGATATGCAGGAGATTGGTAGGCAGACTGTTGGTGAAGGTAAGGACAGGAACACTATAGAGGTGAAGGGTAGGCGTAGGGATGTGCAGGACCAGGCCTGTAGCTTATGTAGAGGAACAAGGGAAACTATTGAACACTTGATAATAAAGCCAGATATGAGCAGGAGAGGAGGAGGCTGATATTAGGAGTGATAGGAGGCAGTGAATGGGATAGAAGGAAATACGAGTTGGATGGGGGAATCCTTACTGTGCTAGGACTGTATGGGAGTAATGAAGAGAAGGAGAATAGTAGAAATAACTAAGGTGTTTTTAAAGCAGGCTTGGGAAAAAAGATTACGAGGGAATGTTGAAGACGTATAGGAGGGACTTATGTCTGTTGTGCCCCTTCTCTCCCCACAGGTGGCGGGCTACAGAGTGGAATAGAAGAAAGATATGTGTCAAGTTCGAGCTCGAGCTTGACAGACGACCTACAAAGCGATCCTAAGGAGAAGAGGTCACAAGAAGAAGCTGTACAGAGTACTTTTTCGACCTTCCACTCTTTTAATAAATGTAAACAACACCTGTGACCTTCGACTCCCTCGCTCATTTTTCATTAAATTGACAATTGAAACCGAGAGGTGGCCTTGCTTGCGGGTGTGGGCGCGTCCATGCATGCATGCATGTGACAAAGACATAGACAGACAGAACAAGACAAGCGAAACTAGACAGAGGTGGGCCACCATAGCCCACGGAGGTAACCAGCTATCCAAATCCACTATTGACTGACAGCCAGCCGTATTCCTCTGAAGAAGCCCAGTAGAAGCGAAACTAGTCAGGAATAAAGTTCTCACTTCCCAGCCCGTGTCTCCTTCATCACCAGTTTTTAATATTGTTATTGTTATGATTATTATCATTATCATTATTATTATAATGATAATTATTATAAATCACAATTTTTCACATTATAATTGTTGTTTGTATTGTTATTATCTTTATTATTGTTCTTAATATTATTTATATTATTGGTTTATCTATATAAATCGTCCTCCAAACTTACTCTGAACGAAATTACAGCATGGTAAAGTATGCTTATTGTACTTCACATCTGCAAAGGTTCCAGTGTGCGCTCAGCCTTAGTTAACCAACACGGCCGCTATGAAATCTAATAAATAAATCATTGGGGCATACGCCGGGGGACGCGTCGCCTCGCCCACCCTACGACGCCACTCCCGGGGGTCACCACGCGCGAGTCCCCATGCAGGCTCCTTTCCCATACCAAGCAGCTCTCGACAAGAAACATCAACTTGCCCCAGCCACGAGCCTTGTGGGCGCCCCCTTGGCCTCCTCCACGCCGGATTGTCTCTTACAGATACAACCCGATGGGAAGGATCGGTTTCAGGGTAGCGTGCCACATGCCCATATAGCCGAAGTTGGCGCTGACGGACTATGCAGGTAATAGGCCTCGATTCAGTCTCACGGTGCAATCGCTGATTTGACACGTAATCATCCCAGCGGATACCCCATGATTCTGCGAAGACACTTACTACCAAAGGCATCGATTCGTCTCTTCAAGTCGCTATTTAGTGTCCATGTCTCACAACCATAGAGTAAGACAGGGATCACAAGCGACTTGAAGATCCGGATCTTTGTCCTCCTGCACAGGTACCGACAACGCCAAATACACTCCAGCTGAGCGAGTCCATAACGCCGTGGGCTATGCCAATCCGCCGTAAGACTTCTTGACGTGACCCGCCGTCATTATAGACTGCGCTACCAAGGTATGTAATATTTTCCAAGATCTCAATGTCCTCGCCGCACGCATGAACAGACTGTACTGTTCCATCTAGTAAGCCTCCAAACACCTGGAGCCAGGAGACCTCAAGTCCCAAAGGATTTGCCTCCTGGTGCAGAGACATCGAGACACATCACCAAGATCTCCAGCGACTCAGCAAAGATTACTGCATCATCGGCAAAAACAAGATCAGTGATCTTGGTGTTGCCGAGGGATGCTCCACAAACACTTTGATCTACAACTTTGCACAATACCTAGTCCATACAAGTGTTAAAAAGTGATGGGGCAAGGACGCACCCTTGCCTCACTCCTGTATTAACAGGAAAGAAGCTGGATACACCTCCCCCACACTCCATAGCACTCTCAGTCCCTCAGAATACAGACCAGTCATCAAACCAATAGTCTTTGCAAGAATCCCTTGAAGTCGCAGAAAATCCCAGTGACTCACGATGCACTGATTCAAACGCCTTTTTGAGATCAACATAGGCTGCAAGCATCCCCTGTCGAAACTCACGTCAGCCTTCCACCAGGACACGAAGCGCTAGGATATGGTCCGTTGTTGACTTACCAGGCGTGAACCCAGACTACTGAGGTCTCTGATGCTTCAGCAGATGACTGCGGATCCGCGTCAGCAATAGATGGGCAAGCACCTAGCCTGGCACGCTGAGCAGTGTAATACCACGGTAATTATTGCAGTCCTGACGGTCCCCTTTCCCTTTCCAGATTGGGACGACCAGCCCCCTTTTCTAGTCAGGAGGAATTGTACCTGATTGGCGATTGCCACACGGCAGTCAGCATTGAGGCAGTCAGCATGACAGCATTCAACTCGCGGATCATGGCCTCACCCCCAGCTTTGAGGAGCTCCGCACTGATATTACAAACACCAACTGCCTTTCCACCCCTAAACTTTGCTACAGCCTCTCTGACTTCGTCAAGAGAGGGTGCGGTTTCGTCAATGGGAGGATCGGCATCCACTGTCTGTAACCCAGTGGTGTGAAGCTGCTCAGTTGTAGGGTCCACCGTGAACAACTGCCCAAAGTACTCAGCCCAACGAGCCATCTGCCCATCCATGTCCGACACGGGGCGCCCATCTGCTGTTCGAATAGCACTCGCCCGAGATGGAGACTTGGAACGGAGCTTCTTCAGGGCTCGTAGGCGGTTCGGAGGTTCGCGTTCAAATGACCCTCGACATTCTCAGCGAGACTCCTGACATACCTCTCCTTGTCTCTCCCCAGGAGGGTTCTAGTCCGGCGTGACAGAACCCTGTGCTGGTCCTGATTCCCAGCCAGCCTGGCAGCGCGACTCTCCTCGATTTTTTCCAGTGTCTCCGTCGAGATAAAACCACGTCTTGACCTCGGGCGGTCCCCAATACACTACTTGGCAGCCTGTAGAATTTCACGTTTGAAGGTATCCCACAGTTCTACAGGGTCCTCGAGGGCACCGAGCACATCAAACCGATTTGAGACTGCCACTGCATACTCATGGGCACATATCAAGTCCTTCAGTTTCTCAAGATGAAACAGTATGGTTACCTCTTGAGATTCTTCTGGACCTGACATGAAGCTTAAGTGTAGCAACAAGAAGTCTGTGATCTGTTCTAAAGAACTCAGCACTCCGGTAAACCCTGCAGTTCTGGAGGATCCTCCAACGAGTACTAAGGAGGACGTGGTTGATCTCCTTAGCTACCCCTCCGGCATTACTATACCATATCCAGCGGTGCAGCTTTGGTCTCTGATACCAAGAACCTGCAATTCTCAACTTTCTGGAGCTTGCAAAATTCAGAAGCAGAGAACTGTTCATGTTTCTGGTACCGGAGCCATGGGGACCAACACATAACTCGTAGCTATTTATCTCATTTCCAGTAGTAGCATTGAAGTCGGCCCAAGACAATGAGTGTGTCCCGAGGAGGACACTGGTCTAATAGAGTCGAGTTTGGCATAGAACATCTCCTTCTCTTCAGTTTTGCGTACCTCGGCTCCTTCTCTTCAGTTTTGCGTACCTCGGTAGGAGCGTACACTGCAACAAGAGACATGAAACCCAGAGTGTGTTTCATCCTCACCCGCATTATACGCTCATCAACCGGAGTAACTTCAACAACTGACGGCTGCAGTTTGCTGGAGATGCCTATAGCTACTCCCCGGAGATGGTCGCCATTGCTCATGCCGGACCAGTAGTAGGTGTAACCCCCACTGCCAGGCCTCCTCTTCTCAGCGAGTCCTACTATATCCACCCTCAGCCTACTGAGCTCACCCGATAGGAGAGGTAGTCGACGATCGTCTGAGAGGCTCAAAACGTTCCACGAGCACACACGAAGAACCCTCCTCCGGAGGTTTATCCCAGGAGTGATTCGACGGGCAGGCGCCGCTTCTGCCTCCGCTCCGGCCAGCCCCATAAGAAAAAGATGGGCTAGGGGGCCCTACCATTCGATTAAAGTGCGGGATTCCCGAGGGCTTTGCCCCGCACTCGTCATAGGCAGACCCCCCCTCCCCCTGCGTCGGCCCTCCAATGCCGACGCAGAGGGAGGGGGGGTCTGCCTATGACGAGTGCGGGGCAAAGCCCTCGGGAATCCCGCACTTTAATCGAATGGTAGGGCCCCCTAGCCCATCTTTTTCTTATGTGGGTGGCCGGGGCAACGGGCGCCTGACCGTCGAATCACTTCTGGGATAAACCTCCGGAGGGTTCTTCGTGTGGGCTCGTGGAACGTTCTGAGCCTCTCAGACGATCGTCGATATTATCTTAAGCTAAGGCTATGATTGACTGTAATATTGACATGGACATAACAAAGAAGGAATTTGCTGTCCTGAATGACTTAGTAACAACACTGCATCCAGTCAAACTAGGGGCAGAAAGGTTGGGAAGCAGAGGTACAACTCTTCTTGGTGCCGAGGGTGTATTTTCATTCATGTTAAATGAACTGAATGAGCAGAATTATCCATTTTCGGTGAAAATGAAAGATTCCCTATGCAGAAGAATAAATGAATGGAGAAGTAAGGTTCTTGTAGGCCTAATGAAATCTCTGCATTGTGGAAAGCAATATAATAATTGTAAGAGAGAACTGCCAGCAGCCAAGTCTACACTCGTGGAGGCATCTAAAAAGATGTTATCAAGAATGTTTGAAGTAAATAATGATGATGAATTACCAAATTGGGAGCCACCAGCTAAGGAAAATATGGAAATATCTGTAGAAGAGCAAATGACACTCGCAGATAAACTTAATGCAGCAATATAACAGGTTCAGAGTAAAAGTAGAAAGGTGTACGAATGCAAACATATTAGGAAAGTGTTCGATGTGTTTGAGGCAACAGGAGAGAGAACACATAATTTAGATAAACTATTCCAGGCCCTCAGCTCAGTACCACCAACTTCAGTTTAAGCCGAGAGGGCATTTTCAGCTGCTGGCCTATTTGTTACAAAACTAAGAACAAGGCTCACTGACAGCAGTATTGACCGTTTGTGTTTCTTGAAGAGTTATTTCATGAAAGACAATTAAGTGTGTGCATAGATTTGTGTGTGCAAATGATTCTATTCATATTTTTCTGCAGGTCATTGAAGTGTTCTCAGAGTATTCTTGTATAGTAGGGCTTCAAAATAGCATGAAATAAACCTCTTTCTTTTACAATGGGTATCTTTTAATGTCATTCTATATATCATTGGATTTCTTGTGTGGCTAACAGAAGGAGATTGACTGTTTGCTTCTTGCGAGAGTAATTTGATGAACAACTTTTGATGTGTGCGTGACTGTCTTATATGACCCGTGCACAAATGATTTTATGCTATACTCTTTTTTTTTTCCACTGGTCATTCAAGCGTTTCTTTAATTTTTTGCAGAATATGGCTTCTAAATGACATTAAATATAAAATTATTATTCTTTTATAATAGCCAACTTTGAATACAATTCCAAATGTCTTTCTTTTATGGCTAACGGAATGAGATTAGATAATTAAAATTTTGCTTATTTAGTCAGATTATGTACCTATTTCTGCACCAGTATGCAAGTTAATAAAGAGAACATTGCTTCCCGGGAAATATTCTGGTTTGTCCCGGAATCCCAGGATCCTAAGAAACCCCCAAAACAGGAAACCCTAATCAATACCATCATTGATATGAATGTAAAATGGATAATTTACTTTGCTCGTGGCAGCATAATTCGACATTCAAAGCAATGTTGTGTCTTTCTTTGTTCAGCTCGCCGGGGTGACACCCGTCCAGGTGCAGCTGAAGTGGCGTGGGATCAAGAGCCTTTTTCAAAAGTATGAGGACACTCGAAGTTTTCCACAGGGAGGGCCAGGACCAAGGCGCATCTTCATGACCTGCTGGAATCTTTCCTATATAGGAGAAACGCCGTTGACAAACCCTTCTCTCTATGTGGTGGAGGGAACGTCAACTAGCAGCCATGTACTACCACCAATAGTGACAAATCAGCCACGAGCGTCAACTAGCAGCCATGTACCACCAATAGACAGTCGAGCGCCTCTTAAGATATGACAAGAGTACATGGTACAGTGCCCGATACCGGAAACTACCCAAACGAAAACCTATCAAGCAATGTTATTATAGTGTTTCAGATACTAAAGGCACTTTTTTTTTTAGAGGGGACACACCTTCATATGGCAGTTAGTCTTATTTTGTAACTACACTGTAAGTTGCAAAAACTGTGGAACCATACCGTGCGTGAGTGCCTCAAGTGGTCAGATCACTCATGTCAATATAGGTAGTCAAGGACACTAGTAATTATAGTAGCGGGTAATTATAGTAGCGGGATGCTACTTACTAAACATCCACAGTAGCTCTGGTGATACGGGCGAGGTCGCCAACTGTTACAATTGACGTTATAGACGGGGCTGTTACTATTCCATGTAGCGGCGAGGGCAGTAAAAGTTGTTACACGTACCGGTAAACGTGCAGTTTCAACCAATACTCCCTATTGACCAATACTTTCAAGGTATTATTTTTCCGAAATTCCCTACACAATTGGGAGTGGTTTCTGTTTACCTTATTGGATTCTAGGAAACATTATCTCTTATGAGCTTCCGTCGCAAATAATTTCTTTTGAAGATAATGACATGTTGTTCATAGGGAGGCGAGAGAAAAGCCTGTACGTGCCGTTACGTGAGTGAACTAACCTAACCCAGGCATTGATTACGTTACCTAACCTCGCTGGGAGGGCTTTGCACCCCCAGACCCCCTTTTTGTGATTTTTTATGGTAATAATGGAGGAGAGTTTCACTTTCGTTTTCAGAGACACCAACTATTTTTTCTTGGCCTACAATAGGTGCTTGTTCTAATGTTGCTAGTTTTATTTTGCGGAAAAAAAAAAAAAAAAAAAAAAATTATAATAAATAAATAAATAAATAAATAAATAAACTTAACCTAACCTTGTTTTAATGAAACCAAACCTAACCTTACAGGTTTTAAAGAAACCTAACCTAACCTTTAACCACAAAATATACTTTTTTTTTTTTTTTTTTTTTTTGGGTTTGCGCAAAATAAAACTAGCACCATTAGAACAAGCACCTATTGTAGGCCAAGAAAAAATAGTTGGTATCTCTGAAAACGAACGTGAAACTCTCCTCCATTATAACCTTTTTTATTTCCGCCAGCGGTTGTAGGGGTCACAAATGCTCCTATTGATGAGACCGAAACGTTCAGGATACTTAAAACCACCGATCATGTATTGGTTTAAACTGCACTTATACCCAAGTGCCGTTATGGAGACAACCAACACTGTTTAATTCCCCTGTTACCCTGTCCATACGCAATTGTTCCAGGTTCGAAGGTCGGAATTATCCTCCGTTACGTAACTAGAGGTTCGTTGTTACAAATCCCCCGGCCACTTGTAACGAGCACTTAGCTCAAATTAGGCTCAGGCGCGGGTGTTGGCCAATATGCAAAGGTGAACAGAATCACCTACGGTTGATACCAGAGAAATAGGAATGTGGTTGAACAACCACCCAAAACAAAGACAACGTAGTACAACACAGCAACTCCCGAGACGAAACAAGACACTAAAAACCACAAAAACCAATAACACGAGTTTGTGCCCAATTGTCCACTAAACTCTTCAATAATTAACTTAATAACACTATACAATATATTACAATATCCAGTACACTACCACCGAAACTACAACCAACACCTCAACATGGAGCCCCGGGAACGAACAACCCTCTCCCTAGCCTGTTCTATACTCAAGTGACCAACTTTGCTGGCTGGCAGGGTTGTGAACTTTTGTAGCCCACATTATCGTACCGAGCCACCAAAATTATCGTATTTTCAGAAAGATTATCGTACAGCCTTAGCTAAAATAATATAGTCAGTAGATAACTATATACACCATTGAATTCAGCATTCCACATATACAAATATTTTCTCTTTTCACCAAAATATATAATATATCCAATCATGACACAAAATTCCATGTTAATTTATTTTTTCCAAAATAAATGAAATTAAATAAAACAAAAATATATTTAGTAACACATAATGACTCAAAAGAAGCTGAACTCGAGAACTCTACATAGAAAAAAAGAGGAATACTCTCAAAAGAAAAGAGGAATTCCTGTTCCTCCTCTAGCCCTATTCTTGTATCCCCTGTGTCAGCTGCTGCTGGCGCTTATAATGATAGTGTGTCAGTTGTCATGGACATATCATATCATGTGTAAGGATGAAAGTAACACAATCTCCCTTTTCCCTTACACAGTGCGCTGCTGGAAGAGAACCAAGTATGGTTCCCGTTAGAAGTCAGTTTCTTACCTTTGTCTTGGTAAGGTTAATTTTGCTAAATACCCTCTCACAATCTGCGTTCTAATGCGGCAAGCAACGGTCCAAATCCATGTCATGCAAAGGACCAAAAGTCAATCTCAAAACTCTCTCTCTCTCTCTCTCTCTCTCTCTCTCTCTCTCTCTCTCTCTCTCTCTCTCTCTCTCTCTCTCTCTCTCTCTCTCTCTCTCTCTCTCTCTCTCTCTCTCTCTCTCTCTCTCTCTCTCTTTCTCTCTCTCTCTCTGGCGCGCGCGCGCGGAAGTTGACAACGAGAATTTTTTTTTTTTTTTACGATGACAATTTTTGTATGACTTTATAATCTATAATAATATAAGCGAAAGTGTGTGTGTCTGTGTGTGTGTGTGTGTGTGTGTGTCCGCTCCAGGTGCCGCCCCCTGTGGCGGAATCCCCTCATATGGCACAGTTTTGGAACCGGCTCGAGCAGGGGAAGGTTTTAAGCCCATTTATGAGATGATCTGATCACTATTTTCTCTCTTTCTTTTAGCAGCCTATTAGCGAGAATTGTGAAAAAAAGTGGGTTGCGAGAATTGAGGAAACCTTGATGTAGGGTGATGGGTAATGGGTGAGTGAATGGGTGGGGTGATGGGTAATGGGTGTGGGGTGATGGGTGAGTGAATGGGGGGGGGTGATGGGTGATGGGTGAGGGAATAGATGGGGGTTGATGGGTAATGGGTGAGTGAATGGGTGTGTGGTGATGGATAATGGGTGAGTGAATGGGTGGGGGGTGGTGGGTAATGGGTGAGTGAATGGGTGAATGGGAACAAGTCAAAATCGCTTGCCGGTTGTTATGCCTTTACTGAGGTAGTTTATTCACAAACACTCATGCATCGAGAGTCCTAAAGGCACCCTTGACAACTTTCTCTTGTTTTCAAAGAGGTACTGAGGAAAAATATCTCGTCACTTCCCGTTACCTAGATCAGCCTTAGCCCGAAATTTATATTTTTGTACATATTGAATTGAAAAACACGTTCATCCATGTGCCACTCATCACCAGCATCACCTCCTATCACGCCACATCACCACCCACACAAGCAGTGATGGAGGGTGATGAGGCGGTGCCCCGTAATGGTCATTCACCACCTTGCATCAATGCATCACCCTCACCACCACCACTCAGCTGGTGACGCGACCACCGACAAACTGCTGACTGACTGAACGATGAATGCTGCCACCACTAATGATTATTATAGTAATGATGATTATGATAATACTAATAATAGTAATAATAAATGTAATAATGCTACCGTAGTAATAATGATTGAAATAATACGAATAACAAGATGAAGAAAGAGACATAATATAAAGAAGAAGGATAGAAAATAAATAGTAGGAATTAACATACAAATGATAAAGGAAGCAGGTAATAGAGGAAGAAGTTAAAGGCAGCAGTGAAATGGGAGCAGGAAGGTGAAGAAAAAGTACGATAATGTGTGTGTGGACTACGAGGGGGAGGAGAAGGTGGAGACATATTTGTGGGAATAGCAGGATGAGGAGGAGGAGATCGATATTAGCTGGTGGAAGAAAAGAAGAAGCAAGAGGTGGAAAAGTAAGACGAATTGAGGGAGGAGCAGGAACCGAAAAATGAATAATGATGACTTACTAATGATGCAGTCACACTATAACGTATAACAGTAACTTATGCCGACGTATGTGAATTTTCACCAACACGCTGGTGTACGTTGACATAAGTTAAGCTAGACTCAGTGGTAGGTTTGGTATAAGTTGTATACGTTAAAAGCACGCTGGTATAAGCTGGCATACGTTGTTGTACGCAGAGGCCGAAATAAATTTTGTGCATGCACAAACTTTTTGGGCGTATGCCGACGTCCTCTTCATAGGTTAGGCATACGCTAGACATACGCTAGACATACGTTACATACGTTAGAGGTAGGTTACTCATACATCGAGATACGTTGGCATGAAGGTGTACCGTACAGCTAACTTATTGATAACCTATATCTGACGTACCTGCAACGCATAATGACGTATTCAGACGTATTAGACGTATGTCTGACGATGGAGTAACTTATTGAACGTGTTTCTACCGTACAACTAGCGTATTATTGGCGTTTTGTCAGCGTTTTGCGGTCCCTGTATATAATAATGCGAGCGGCCGGCTTGGGGCACAACAGGGAGATCATGAGCAGGTGGATCGGCTGATGATGGTGTAGATGTGTTCTTCTTGCCTCTACCTCGGCTCCTGGCAGACTTCTTGGTTGCTGTCTTCTTCGTTTTATTGGGTGCCATGTTGATGTTGATAGCTCGTTGACTAATGTATGAATGCAGTACTGTAGAGATCGGCGCCGTATTTATGCAGAACGTCACGTGATCGACGGCAGCACGCCGAGCGCGCTGCGCATAGGTTTCTCATAAGTTAAGCCCCTATCTCACATACACGATTTAAGAAATTGCGAACACGATTTAAGGAAAAGTTGAAAAATCGTGTTGATTCGTGCTCGACCTTGTGGTTTATGCAAATTTCTTAACCAAACACGACCCTCATACGACCAAACACGACCCCCATACGACCCTCATACGACCTTCATACGACTGAACACGACACTCATACGACCGTCATAAGATATTCATACGATACAACACGATTTAACCTCATTTAACACGACCCCAATACGACTGTCATACGACCAAACACGACTGTCATACGACGCCCATACGACTTAACACGAATCAACACGACCGCCATACGATTAAACACGAATCATTACGATGTCCATACGACTACAAAAATAAACACGATCTCCATACGACTGAGCAAGACCTTCATACGGCATATTTTTGTTTATTTTGGTCACGTGGGTCATCTATCTATAATAATATAAGCGAAAGTGTGTGTGTATGTCTGTGTGTGTGTGTGTGTGTGTGTGTGTGTGTGTGTGTGTGTGTGTGTGTGTGTGTGTGTGTGTGTGTGTGTGTGTGTGTGTTTGAGTGTGTGCGTGCGTGCTATAGGTTCCGCCCCCCGTGGCGCAATCCCATCATATGGCACAGTTTTGGAACTAGGTTGACCAGGGGAAGGTTTTAAGGCCCTTTTGGGGATGATCCGATCACTTTTTTCTCTTTTTTTTAGCAGCCTATTAGCAAAAATTGTGAAAAAAAGTGGGTTTCTTCCGGTCGTATGACAAACAAATGGATTTCGTGTTCAGGCGTATGGGAGTCGTATGAAAGGCGTATGAAAGTCGTGTTAAATCGTGTTAAAACGTATGAAGGTCGTATGAGTTTCTTCCCACGCTCCCCAACACGACTGAACGCGACTGAACACGATCTTCATACAACTGAACACGATCTCCATACGATTGAACACGACTGTCATACGACCTTCATACGACTGAACACGACTTTTCAGCTCGGCTTAAATCGTGTTATAAATTTATGCATTGCAAAAATTTATAACACGATATAAGCCGAGCTGCGACGTCCATACGACCGCGCGCGACCGACCACGACTTAACACGAATGAACACGAATGAGTGCGCGACCTTCATACGTTCTAACACGATTTAAGGAAAAACGTTAAATCGTGTTCATTCGTGTTCAGATTCGTGAATGTGAGATAGGGGCTTTACTCATATGTTGGGAATAAGTCGAGAACGCTGACCATACGCTGTCATAAGTTATATATAAGTTAGTGATAGGTTACTAATAGGTTACACATACGGTATGTATACGTCCAATACGTTATGCATACGCCCAATTTATTCAGGCTGTAGAATTTTCGATGCTTTTTTGGGCGTATGCCGACGTGTCGACATTATTTTATGATTTTTCATACGCTAAATATAAGTTTCTCTAAAACGTTATAGTGTGACTGCGCCATAAGACCTCTTTCACACGAGGCCACTGGTGTCCGCCACCGGTGACGGTAACTAGTTGCGTCCCATACTATTCAATGGAGCCTTTCATACGAGGCCACTGCAGTTACCCAACCGGGTAACTGGCGGGCAACCAGCTTTGCGGTGGCTCACTCCCGCAACTAGCGTCCGTCACTCGCAGTTGCCGCTACTCGCTGTAAAGCATTGTTTCCAATGGGAGCTTTCATATGGCGCCACCAGTTACCGCCACTTCTCCTCTAGTGTAATGCATTTTCTCTTGTTAGTGCTAGTCCCCGTGATATCTCTCCTGATGTGGCTGAGAAGTTCTTCAAATGATGGCTTGCTCATCCGAAAGAAGTTGAAAAACTTCTTCTCATCAGCACACAAATCATTAAAAAAGCATATTATGCAGTCCTCTGTCCATTCGCGATGATAACATCTGATGCACATGCATTTTCCTCTCTCGAGAGCGTCTCTTCGCTTTGTTTTTAGCCAGCAAGGCAACGAGAAGGAGCTCTTCGTTTGACGCCATTCTTCCGACTGACAAGGAGCGGTTTGTGTCGATGAGCCATTAGTGTCACGGCGCTATTTGCACTAGGTAACCGGTGCCGGACACCAGTGGCCTCGTGTGAAAGAGGCCTAAGTTAGTGTAAGAGGAGGAAACTGAGGATAAGAAGGAAGAAACATTAAGGTATATTGTTATTGCTACGAACGATGAGGTGCCTGTAATTACGAGTATCACGTTGTTACCAATGACCGTGTGTGTGTAAGGGAAGCGTTGCAACTCATCCTACAAATGAGAAACGTTGCAAATCATCAGAAAACGGCAGGGGATGAGAGAGAGAGAGAGAGAGAGAGAGAGAGAGAGAGAGAGAGAGAGAGAGAGAGAGAGAGAGAGAGAGAGAGAGAGAGAGAGAGAGAGAGAGAGAGAGAGACGTTCCAACCCCCCACCACCCCGGCCACACCCACACACACACACTCACCTTGACGGAGACGTAAATGATCCAGAAGAGGTTGTGCAGCATGTAGGTGAAGAGCAGGTTGATGTGGATGGTGTTGCGTAGACACCTTAGGCCCTGTAGGAAAAATAATAGATCACGTGTTTTTTTTGTTTTTTTTGGTGTGTGTCGCTGCGTGTGTGTGTGTGTGTGCGCTTGGTGGGTGGGTGGTAAGCATGCGGAGATATCATGTGGATAAGTCAAGTTATAAAGTTGACTTGGTCAACTTGGTCGACTAGGGACACTTTGATACGCAACGCAGCAGTTGATTAGTACAGGCCATTATATGTAGACCTTTGACGTTAGAACCTAGCACTTGATTAATTTGTCGCCTCCGTGGTGCAGTAGCTAGCGTGCCTGGCTACGAATCTGCGGGCCCTGGTTCGATCCCAGGCCAGGGCAAGTCGGTGACCAGCCTACCCAGCTATTCTGCCTCCCTTTCGAGGTTGATAAATGGGTACCTGTGGTAACCTGGGGAAGGTGACTGTGGTAACCCGGGAGTCACACTAGCACTGTGTCCCGGGGTAACGGGTCCTCACCCACCACAGGCTCTAAGGGCTAATGCCACGGAGATGAGCACCGCATGCCACGCGCAGCTTAGCGTATGCTCCCATCTTTACCTACCTACTTGATTAATTTGGGGTGAATAAAAAATGTATATTACCGTCTCGCTAACTAATAAATTGAGGTCACTTCTCGTCAACACAAGTTGAAATGAAACCTGAATAAACACGTAAACGCGTTCTGGAAAAAAAAATTTACAACTCTAAATCAAATTGTGAAATGACGTGCTGCTTTTAGATACAGACGTTCACATCAGAGAATAAACAAGTGATAGACCAACAAAATCTTTAGTCTAAGAGACGTGTATTAATGAAATATGAATTGACGTAAGATCTTTGACAAACTCTTAAGAATTCAACGCAAAGTGAAAAAAATCAATATGAAAAATTCAGCGATACCTTGAAATCTATAATGTAAAACTCCACCAAAATGAACCCTTAGGAATTTTGTCATCATTTGAGACGGAAAAAATATTAACAAACAACATAGGCCGTCTTGCTGTGGGTTATTTATTACCAGCTTAAGAATAAGAAATTTAAGTGACAAATATCATTGACGAATATTCAGTTTTAGTATTCATACACAGAAAAATAACACAACATAACTCCCGACTGCCCTTTTTCAAAACGAAGCTTTTTTCACATATAAATTACAAGGAATAACGGTATAAAGATTATTGATAAACAGCTCAAATTAAATGAAGTTAAACACTTTTTTATTCTTTTTAGTGAGTGTTTACAATAGTCATCCCGTGCATGTTGACAATACTGTTAATACCTTTGAAAACTGACAAATACCTCGTTATCAGTTCTCTACTCATAAGCTTTTCTCCCTCTCGTGATTTAAGTAGACAATCTTCTTCCAGCTGTCAATCATATTAGTTATATATATATATATATATATATAATATATATATATATATATATATATTATATATATATATATATATATATATATATATATATATATATATAATATTATATATATATATATATATATATATATATATATATATATATATATATATATATATATTTTATATATATATATAAAATATGTCTCTTTCTTTTCTATATTTCACTTTTCCAATAGAATTTCCATTACAGCCTGGAACACTTGCCTTTTTTCTTATAGATTGGGTAATATAGTTCCTGTATTTCCCGCAAAATAGCCTCGTTTGCACCAAAAGGTTTGTTGTTTACTTTTTCCATTGCATTTCATTTAATTGCTTAAGTTTTTCCTCCGCCTCCTCCTCCTACTCTTCTTCCTCCTCCCTTTGCCTTTAACTTTTTTTTTTTTTTTACCTCTAACACATAGAAACTATAATGATATAAACAAGTGCTTGTGGGCCCTTCGGACCCATGTATTGATGTTTGTAGTAGTAGTATATATTAGACAGCATGTGATTGCCAACTCCAATCGTGTTGTTGCTATCGTTGGTCACTGGTCAAAGTGCCTCGGGGTAGACCACGCTCCGTGTGATTCCAACACACACACTCACACACGCACACAAACGGTAAGTCCATGAGTCTACGGAATTAGTGAAATACGGCAAGACGGTACCGCAGAGTTCATTCCTGTAATCTAATCTCTGAAAAGTGTTTTTAGCCCAAAACCCCCCTTCAAAATTATTCAATCGACATGGGA
Organism: Chionoecetes opilio; assembly: GCA_016584305.1. Lineage (NCBI taxonomy): Eukaryota > Metazoa > Arthropoda > Malacostraca > Decapoda > Majidae > Chionoecetes > Chionoecetes opilio. The sequence goes on from JACEEZ010001837.1 coordinate 77,167, forward strand.
CCAAGCCGCTTACCACCTACGATTTATTTGCGATTTTTTGAGCCTACTCTCATCAAAATTGAATTTACAGTTTCGTTTACCCAAAACAGACAGACACACACACACACAGACACACGGCTACTCCTATAGTATATTAGATTAGATCATTCCCACAGGCAGCCTCGTTTGGCCCAGTACAGCTGTTACTGTCTGTTCTTCCTCTGTATTCCTCTTCCTCCTCCTCCTCTTCTTCCCCTTACCCTTTTAGTCCAGTCAATCTAGCTGATTTTTTGGCAGAACCTCAAACAAATTGCTAACAAAGGTTTTTAACTTGGATATTGGGCATGAATAACCTCTCTTTCGGATAAAAAAAAGTTTACCAAAATTAACCTTGCCGAAAGGGGTCAACGGCCGCCATCTGTAAAATCCAACGGGGAAGATCTCCGACCCGCCGCCACAAACGGTTTTTTCCTCCTCTTATCCATAATAATTAAGCTAGGTCAATAATTTTTTTACACCAAATGCATGACTATGTACTGCCATTACCATACAATTTTCATCAAAATTGGTACAGTAGTTTTTGTGCAACAAAATTAAAACCGATAAAGGGGTCAACGGCCGCCATCATTTGGCAAGCACTCTACCCAGCTTTATTTCCTTTAATCCTCATCTCTGTATTTCCTTTAATATTTTCTCCACTTTCTGTCCACTCTCTTTTTCTTATATTTCTGCTGTGAAATAGTCTTTCAGACTAAACAGCGTCAACTTCATTACTCACTCATTATTTTTGGCATGATTACTGAACATACACAGGGATGCCAGGCAAACTAATATGACAACAACCAGCAATGACAGTGTTTGAATCCGCAGTTCATACATTTAATTTAAGAGGCCAACGATAGGTGGAATTCTTTTCTCTTTTGTCCAAATTGGACCTAAAATAAAAAATTAATTATTAAATATAGCTATGATGTAGCTATAATTTGACTTTGGCATTAGAATATCTTGGGAATTCCCTAGTCCTGGTATTTTACAATACCAGCGTAAATGTTGTAGTTAAAATGAATAGTTAGTGTAGTATAATTAAATATATCTACTTTATATAAATATATACCTGCTTTTCTAATCTTATAGTTATCCTTTTAATTTGTTATTAGGATCTAATAATCTGTTATATTCTAATTTCAGGTTGGCCAAACTGAAGTACCGATAATTATGGATGCTGACAAGTGTGCTATTTGCAACAATGAACTGTCCAGTAATGAAGAAACATTCATCGTCAGCCAGAAGGGAATCGATTCCATTAACAGAGCTTCTGAACAACGTGGAGAGAAGATCATAATTCAGATTGGTCAACGTCTTCACAAGAAATGCAGACAGCGTTGGATCAACCCCAAATACATAGAATATGACCGTAAAAAACAGGTCCACCCATGATGAAATGCCATCCCGTGTAAGCCGCTCTTTGTGTGTATTTAACTTTAAGGAACATTGTCTTTTTTGTGGTTCTGGAGCAAAATCTGATAGAAAGAAAAGAGGTTTTGATGTTTCCCATGTAGAAACTATTGAGTTTAAGGACAGAGTGTTAAAAGTGTGTGAGAAAGTCCGAAAAAATGATGGCTGGGCATCCATTGTTAAAGGTAGAATGGGTTCTGTAGGTGACCTGGTTTCAGAAGAAGCACTTTATCACAGAACATGTTTTGCAAACTTTGATTCCAATAAAAACATTCCCAAGGCATTCTCTTCTGCTGATTCTTCTAAGAAACAAAACCTTGGTAGACCAGAGGATTCAGAGAGAAAGCAGGCATTTCTGGAAGTTGCTAAATATTTGCAGCAAAATGACGAGGAGCAACTTACCATTGTCGATCTTGTAAAAAAATGGAGAAATTCTCGAGGACACTGGCTTTGAACCATACAGTGTCTCATACATGAAATCTCGATTGCTAGGAACATTTCAAAGACGAAATCATTGTGACTGAAATTAATGGGAAACATAATGTTGTTACCTTCTTAAGTACAGCAAAATGTATTCTCCATAAATTCTATGCACAGAGCCGCTCAACAGACAATTCAGAATCAGAGGCCATTAGAATCATAGAGACGGCAGCCAAGCTTATCAAGAATGACATTAAAGCTATCCAGACAAGTTCAGAATATTACCCGTCTAAGAATGATCTTGAACAGGATGCGATTCTTGAATTTGTTCCTAAAACATTGTTTGATCTTTCTCAGGAAGATATTTGCAGGCAAAGACAATGATTTGAAACTTGCATCAGTTGGTCAGCGATAATGCAGGCTGCTAGACCCAGAGTTCTCCTTGCACCTTTGCAGTTTGGTTTAGCAGTGGAAATGCATGACCAATTTGGATCGAGGTTCTTAATTGACACTCTGAATAAACATGGCTTCTCTTCATCTTACTCGGAAGTCCAGAAATTCGAAAGCAGTGCTGCTCTTGTTCATGGCGCTGAAACTCTCTCCCCTGTTGAAAACTGAATTTGTGCAGTTCGTATCTGATAATGTGGACCATAATGTAAGAGTATTGATGGATTCAACACATTCCACGGTATGGGCATCATAGCATCTTTTACGCCCGGGAAAGTTAAAGCAAAACCAGTTCCAAGGATTCAGGTCCTTTCAGAAGATATAATAAGGGTTGGAAGGATCAACATCAACTACCTAGATTCACAGCACACCAACAAACCACCAGTGACATATAAAGAGCTCCAGGCCAAGAAAGTTGTCGATTCCACTGCAAATGTTGACATCCTTTGGGAGGTTTCACTAATTTTACATCCGTCCAGACCCGCATGGTCAGGCCTTATGCAGTCAGTGCACAAAGGAACATATCCTGGGAAATCAGCCATAGTTTTTTTTGCCAATGATCGACATGGACCCTGGTAACCCAACCTGCGTGTACTCAACGTTATGTTACATTAATGATTTAGCCAGGAAAAACAACATAACACCAATTCTAACATTCGATCAGCCACTTTGGTACAAAGCAATGATGATAGTCGAGTCACAGCCTAGTTCCAGTCCCCTGAAATCATTTGTCTTGCGACTTGGTGGGCTCCATACACAGATGAGCTTGCTGGGGTCAATTGGTCATTTGATGACAGGTTCTGGATTGCAAGAACTTTTTGAACTTGTGTATGCTGAAAACACAGTCAAGCACAATGATAAGTGGCAAAGCAATTGCAAGAGCCATTCGTGCTCACTTCTTAGTTGATGCTGCTCTGAATGCTATTTTGTAGCGAAAGCCTATGATTTGCCATTTTCCACATTCACTGAGGATGATCAACCCAACACTGATGCAGAAGAGTCATTTCCTCAAAATGAAGACTGAAGGAAGCTCAGGGGCTATTGAAAGGTCTCCTTGATGGGACTGAGACATTGGATAATGTTCTGTCATCAGAGTCTGTGACCAGGATTGACAAGAGAATCAACCATGTGAAGGATGCGATGGCTGACCAGCGAACAGCAAAATTGTGGATTCAATACCTTGATATGGTGAAGATCCTGCAATTGTTTATCAAGGCAGAGCGCACCGGGAACTGGGAATTGCACCTGACGCTGTAAGGAAAATGCTGCCAATATTCGCTGCAGCAGGACACATCCTATATGCAAAGTCGGCCTACTTGTACTTGCAGCAAATGGAGGGCTGCCGACAAGCCATCCTGAAGTGTACCAGAAATTTTCTGAAGGATTCCATGTGATTAGACGGAGTGATCGCTACTGGGCTGGCTTGTCGACGGATCTGGTTATTGAGCAGGTGCTAATGAGAAGCATGAAGACGTCTGGAGGTCTTACTCATGGCAGAGGAATGGACGAAATTCAACGATTAGTTGTGGACGCTATCACTGCCAGCGTGTGCTGAAATCAAGTTTACAATGCAAGAACTAGCAGGCATTCGTTATGGCACTAGTGACCAGCACCAGGAGGCTACTTCAGCAAGAAAAGAGCGAGATGTGAGGGATACATGGAAGCTCGTTGCGTTTCTCCAGACATATGACCCTTTCACGGAAGATCCGTCCATTCACAGCATTTCAAGTGGAGTAACTGGAGACAAAAAGGTGAATGTGGACAAAGCAAACTCCATAGGAGAGACAATCATAGCTTCAATGGTTGGAAAAAATGTCCACGAGTACACTTTTAAAAGAAAGGATCAGGCAATTACACTTGGGTCAAAAGTTTCGCCTCAGCAAAGATGAAGCAGTTTGAGACTGATCCACAACTCCTATTCCAGAGACTGTGTGTGCTATCTACCAATGAACCCTCAACTCAGCAGCAGCAAGAACATTTCCAGTATGAGCTTTGTGGTTACCCACCTGCACTTTTTTAATTCTTTCGGACTGCCGCGAGAGGCAAAGAAAACCGGCTTTGGCAGACGCAATATGGGAACTGACTTCCCCTGTACAATCAGGTCCACAGTCTTCAGATCCACAGTATCTCTTAGATGGTGGAGCACTACTTCAACGCCTCCCATGGCAAAAGGTCACACATTTGATGAGATCTGTGCTCGATACCGCAGATATGTCACAACTAGATATGGAAAAGCATGCATTGTCTTTGATGGATATGAAAGTGGTCCATCCATTAAAGACGCGACTCACCGACGCCGAGCAGGGGGCTCTGTTGGTGTTAAGGTGTTACTGACCCCTAAAATGGTGTTCAAATTAAAAAAGGATGTTTTCCTAGCTAATCAAGAAAACAAACAATTGTTCATCAACTTGCTGGGAAAGAGTTTGGAGGAAGCAGGTTGTAAAGTAGTCCATACATCTGGAGACGCTGACGTATTGATTGTGAAGACTGCTCTAGAACTGGCACAGACAGGAGAAACCATTTTGATAGCAGATGACACTGACCTATTGGTCTTCTATGTTATCATGCCAATAGAGATGACGGTTACAATATCTACTTCACGCCACAACCAAAGGCTAGTGCAAAAAGTGTGAAAGTCTGGAACATCAAAGAGATGAGGAAATCTTTGGGAGATGTGGTTTGTTCCAACATTCTTTTCATCCATGCACTACTGGGTTGTGATTGTACATCCAGTGTTCATGGAATTGGGAAGGCAGCGTCCCTTCGAAAGGTGATGAACAATAGAAACTTCCTCAAACTGGCAGAAGTGTTTGGCAAGATAGCAGTTCAGAAGAGGTTATTGAAGCTGGGGAGAAGGCTTTAGTGTGCTGTACAATGGTAATGATGGGGAAAACATCAATCATCTCCGACTGAGGCGCTTTAAGGAAAAGGTTGTAAAAAGCTCAAAGTATGTTGAGGCCAAATCATTGCCACCAACAAGAGCAGCTACGAAATTCCACAGCCTTCGAGTTTACTTCCAAATTCAGGAATGGAAAGGTAGAAACCAGCTAATACCTGACGAGTGGGGATGGAAAACTTTCAGATGGTAATTACAACCAATCATGACTGACTTGCCAGCTGGTCCTGTACATTTGTTGGCTATAATTAGGTGTAACTGTACTTCAGGGTGTAGTACAGCAAGATGCAGTTGCAGGAAACATGGCATTCACTGTTCAAACTTGTGTGGTGATTGCAAAGGCCTCCACTGCACCAACTCACCACAGCCAGATCTTGATGATGATGAAATTACCTGTGACTAGTTTTTTGACAAGAAATGTTCTTTGGTCCGTTCATGACTTGTTCTGTGGTGGTTATGCAAGAGCCTTGCCCCAGCATTCGACCAACTGACCATTCCATTATTGTAAGTTGTACTTATTTTGGACCTATTTTTTTATGAAATGTCAGGAATTAATGTGAAAATTGTTGCCTTGAAAAAGGCTACTTAGTCTGTTTTTGTACCCTTTTATATTTATATTTGTATAAGAAATAAAAAAAAGCATGAAAACAATGGCAGGGGCTAGTCATTTTCTGGTGTTAGTTTATTGTTAAGCATATAGCTACCTATCATTACAATTTAAAACACCAAGAAAATGTCAAGCTGGCTTGGGGTGGGCCCTGTGTGGGTTTTCATGCAAAAAATATTTTTTTATTTCTAATTTATCGGTTTTAATTTTTTTGCACAAAAACTACTGTACCAATTTTGATGAAAATTGTATGGTAATGGCAGTACATAGTCATGCATTTGGTGTAAAAAAATTATTGACCTAGCTTAATTATTATGGATAAGAGGAGGAAAAAACCGTTTGTGGCGGCGGGTCGGAGATCTTCCCCGTTGGATTTTACAGATGGCGGCCGTTGACCCCTTTCGGCAAGGTTAATTCTGGTAAACTTTTTTTTATCCGAAAGAGAAGTTATTCATGCCCAATATCCAAGTTAAAAACCTTTGTTAGCAATTTGTTTGAGGTTCAGCCACATTTTGACTAGACTATTTCCCTTTCAACTTTTTGCCTTCAAAAGGAACCTTCAACTTTGCTATTCTTTTAAAACGTAGCGACTATGTAGTGGTAGAAAGTATTTACACAGGCAGCCTCGTTTGGCCCAGTACGGCTGCTGTTGTCTGTTTTTCCTTTGTATTCCTTCTTCGAGGTAACACTCGCAGCCGCCACACCCAACCTCCCTCCTGTTCAGCCTTGGAAATGATGGGGCTGAGAAGTTGACCTGCCGGGAAATGGGGGGGAGGGGGGCAGCAAAAAGTTATAGAGGAGAATGAAGGAAGTAAAATGGTACAGAAGAATATTCAGGAAATAAAAAGTAGAGGAGAAGGAGGAGAATGGTTAGGAAGAAGATTAAAAACAGGTGGTGTGTGGAGAATTAAAAAAGGATTATGAGGAGAAAAAAGAATTATGAAAGGTAGGAAGGAGGAGGACAATGAAAATTGGATAATTTTTTTAATATCAAAGGGCTTAAATAAAAATGAGTTATGAAAATTATGTATGTAAGTACGCCTGCCTCTCTGCACGCTTTTTTTTTTCTCTCTCTCTCTCTCTCTCTCTCTCTCTCTCTCTCTCTCTCTCTCTCTCTCTCTCTCTCTCTCTCTCTCTCTCTCTCTCTCTCTCTCTCTCTCTCTCTCTCTCTCTCTTTCTTCTCTCTCTCTCTCTCTCCTCTCTCTCTCTCTCTCTCTCTCTCTCTCTCTCTCTCTCTCTCTCTCTCTCTCTCTCTCTCTCTCTCTTGCGCCGCCGCGCACGTGCACGATCGCTTACACACATCCACTTACACACGCACAGTATACGTACAGAAAACAGAAGACCATGAGAAAGAAAGAAAGAGAGAGAGAGAGAGAGAGAGAGAGAGAGAGAGAGAGAGAGAGAGAGAGAGAGAGAGAGAGAAGAGAGAGAGAGAGAGAGAGAGAGAGAGAGAGAGAGAGAGAGAGAGAGAGAGAGAGAGACGAGAGAGAGAGAGAGAGAGAGAGACGAGAGAGAGAGAGAGAGAGAGAGAGAGAAGAGACTCGGAAAAAAATGTTTGTATCGCTTCACCGTATTGGCTTTCTCATTTTCTTTTCCCATTTCATTCGCCTCTGCATTGAACACACACATATTACACACACACACACACACACACACACACACACACACACACACACACGGTCCCCCTTGAGCAAGGGGATGTGTGTATGTGGTGTATGAGGTTCCATCATTATCCAAAGATCGGAAATAATGAGCTCCAAGCTCGCACAGGGAGGGTGAAACTGGCGATCGCGAGTCTGACTCGCGTGGACAAGACCATGGGTGAGTGAATGACACACACACCGCACGCTGGTCTAGTTACTCTAGTACAGTGCTATTCAACCTGGGTGAACGGTCCACCTAAAGGTGGACGAGACTGAGTCTTGGGGTGGACAGGTGGGTGGACGAGATCATGCCCACATGTCGGTATAGATAAGGGAAAATAAATCTTTATAAACCTAAGCAAAGGTGGGGATATTTTCACAAGTACA